>CM076570.1:1099075617-1099433677 GCA_034641835.2 Pinus albicaulis | reverse complement strand
CAAGATCCTCTACGCTTACCGTTCCTGGAAACTTTTAATTTTCCATATTTGTCAAAATTGACGAATGATCTGATTTGATATAGCTCGGGTTGGCCTCCAGTCCCTACTAAACTTCCCTTGGATCTTTCAAAATTTGAAGGGAAGACTGGTGAGGATCCGGCTGACCATGTTGCCACTTTACATTTATGGTGCTCCTCGAACTCCCTCATCGATGATTCGATTAGGTTGAGACTATTTCAGCACATCCTAACTAGAAACACTATAAAATGGTACATTGAGCTTACTGGGGGCAGTTTTGATTCATTTGGAGATTTGGATACCATGTTTCTGAACCATTTCCAATTGCTTGTTCGTTATGATGTCGGGACTGATCTCATGGCCAATTTTCAGTAGGATAAGGCAACACACATTTATGATCATATTCAAGAATGGAGGAGAAGGAAGAGGCTCATCAAAGCCCATATTCCCAATGAATTCCTTCTCAAATGGTTTCTTAAATCCTTATAGCCATAAATCTCGAAGGATGTATCCCTTTCTGGGGTATTCATTATGGAATAGAATATATTTATGGCCCAACAGTTAGAACTGATCTATTCTCAGTCTGGAGTCCTTAATAAGATTTTTCCCAATGCTCCTCATTCCAAAGTATATTTAGCCAAATCTATGCCAGGTCCTCATGCTGACGGGCTTTCCGGTTCGATTGATATTGGCACATCTAACCTTTTGAATCAATTGCAGCAATTGCATTTACAATATACTTATTATATTCATGATACACCGTCGATGTATGCTCCTTCCCAACCCTTAACTATTAATGATGTTCAAGCTTCTAACCCCAAAGGAGATCAAAAATATGATGGGAAGAAGAAGGGAGGGAATAATAAGAAGAAAGACAAGGATGGGAAGGGTAATGCGAACAGATCCAATGATAATGTTGGAGAGGGTAAGAGAGAGGCAAAGAAGAAAGTTAAGTTTCCATGCAAGTTATGCATCGGAGACCATCTTACTCATCTCTGCCCCAAAATTCAGGATGCTCAGTGCTTGTTAGTTCAGCAGGTTTCCTCTAGTTCCTAGGTTGTCCTGACAAACCCTTTTCCCTAAGGGTAGCAGCTGATTGCTGGCGCAAATGCTAATAGTGGAGCTCCTGCTGGGGGCAACTAGGAAGGGGAAAATTCCTCAAATGTATATATGATGAGTGCTCATGTTGATATCACTACGAGATCTCGTTATTATGGTGAAGTAGAGTCTTTAAAAGCTAAGGGTACTCCTAGTAATTCTGAGCCACTCCATATAGAGAGGCCTGCAGTTGATCATATACCTCGGATGTCAAAAGGTTCTACTAAGCATACGACAATCAACCCTAATGCCAAGGTTGCCCAGAAGTACTCAATTATGGAAGATCTGGCTCAGAGTCCTTATGCTATGTCTGTGTTAGAGGTACTCTAGTCATGCCCAACACAAAGGAGTGCATTTCTCACTCCGATCAGGGCAGTTGATCCAAAGAACTCTCTTATGATCACATTTGGTATGTTAAATCTTAAGAAGAGACTTCCTCATCACATGGATTTTTAGATTAAGTCTACATATCGCAAGATCAATATTTTTCGAACAGTAGTCAATGAGGGTGGTTCCACATGTGTCATGTCTATCTCATGTTGGAAATCCATTGGATCCCCTTCAGCTGTGCCTTCACCTACTCTTCTCATTGCATTTGATGGCCATTCTCACAAGCCACATGGCATTGTTCCGGCTTTGCCCATCTGTGTTGGGGGTAAAGTTGTCAATATTGAGGTCGAGATAGTTGATGCCAGTTTGGACTACAATATTATATTGGGGAGGAATTGGATTTATGAAATGGGCGTTATTTCTTCATCGTTATTTCACATCTTGTGTTATCCCCATGAAGGGAGGATTGTCACTATCAATCAGATGGAATACTCTCCGATAGATCCAAATGCATCTTCTAACTTGATTTTTCCCTTGGTGAATGATGCTAAGCAACCTGCGGAGAATTTTGGGGTTGGAATGTATATCTCTTTCTTGGGTACATTTGATCTTCGGCCTCCTTTCATTAATATTAATGCTATCTCATCCTCCATGATTCCTATTCGACGAGCGTTCTTTCGAACTCATTATTTTTCAGATCCTTGGACTTTACCTTCTCCTACTTTCACATTAGAGGAAGGTCAAGTGGGTGGAATGGAATTCCCTATGTCTATAGTAGATATTTCCTATCAATCTATTGTTGACTCTGCAGATTCCATTCCGGTTTCTCTTTCACCAGAGGATTTGGACGGAGATGTGGCTCCAGCTTGGACACTTGGTTCATCTTCTACTCAAGATTGCCTTGATATTGTTCTTCAATCTAAAGAGGCTATCTTTGAAGCAATGACTAGCGTGGAAAGACCCTGGGATGATTTGCATCATCGGTCCTATTTTCTTCTAGACTTGCGAGAAGTTGAATCGAGATTTTCTAGCCCTCTTTCTTCTAGTCCTATTCACCCTGTCTTGAACCCTTTAGCTCCAGCACAGGTTTTTACTGAAGGGAACATGGCTATCATTTCTGAGACTATCCCGGTGAAAATTTCTAGAGATCCCAATGCTATTTAGAATGTCTTCATCAGAGCTGAATATTCCCCTAAATAGATTCAGACTTATACCAATCTCTTTAGAGAGTTTCAAGATGTGTTCGCTTGGTCTTATGAGTAAATGTCTGGAATTGATCCATCTATTGTCCAGCATGACATCAAGAATTACAAAAATGCTAAGCCTATATGGAAGAAGCTTCATCCGGTCAACCCTAGGAAAGCAGCAGCTATCAAAGCCGACGATGAGAAGCTTCTTAAGGCGGGTTTCATATACCCCATTCTGTTAACTGAGTGGGTTTCGAAGCCAGTGCCTGTGGACAAGAAACAAGGAACGATCTGTGTTTGCATTGATTTCAAGGATTTGAATAAGGCATGTCTGAAGGATAATTACCCTATACCATTTATTGATCATATTATTGATGAGTGTGTGGGGAATGATATTTTCTCCTTCATGGACGGTTTCTTGGGATACAATCAAATTACCATCCTTCCTGAATATCAGCACAAGACTACTTTTATTTTCCCCTAGGGCACATTTTCATACAAAAAGATGCCTTTTGGCCTTAAAAATGTTGGGGCTACTTTCCAGCGGGCCATGTCCTATGCTTTCCACGACATCAAGCATATCGAAGCTTGTTTGGATGATTTAGTTCCTCATTCTTGAAAGAGAATTGATCATCCCTCTCATCTTCGACAAGTTTTCGAACGATGTCATCATTATAAAATTCGATTGAACCCAAGTGTGTTTTCACTATCTCATCCGGTCGGTTGTTGGGATTCATGGTGTCTAATGAAGGGATTCGAGTAGATCCCTTCAAGTTTGAGGCAATACTTCAGTTGTCTCCCCCGTATTTTGTTCGTCAACTTCAAAGTATACAAGGAAAAGAAAATTTCTTAAGGAGATTTAATGTTAATTATGCTAAGGTGAAGAAAGGATTTATGAAATTGTTGAAGAAAGGAGTTCCATTATTCTGGGATGAATTTTCTCAACGCTCATTCGATGCTTTGGAAAATGAATTTATGTCTAATCCATTATGGATTCCACCTAATTATAGCAGAGACTTCCTTTTATATCTTGCTACAGCAGAATCTACTATAGGTATGGTTCTAGTTCATGAGGATGATGCTCTTTGTGAGCATGTCTTTTATTACCTAAGTCGAGGCTTGGTAGGTCCTGAACTGTGGTATTCTACCATTGAGAAACTATCTTTGGCAATCATCCATGTTGTCCAGCGACTCATACATTACATCCTTCTTCGCAAAACTTATGTTTTGGTAGCAGTTAATCCATTTCAATTTTTTCTCATTAGGCAAGTGATTGGGGGAAAATACAATCAATGGATTTTTATTCTTCAAGAGTTTGATCTCGAATTTTTGTCCACCAAATCCAAGAAATATTTGGTATTTGCAGAGTTGATCTTTGAGTTTCCTTATGGATATGAGATTATTTATGAGGATTCGTTACCTAATGAACATATTTTCCTCATTTATTCACAAGATCCTTGGTATGGAGATCTCTTTGTTTATCTCCATACTTCGAAGTTTCCCTTAGCTTTTTTGAAATATGAGCATCGAAAGTTGTGTCACTTAGCAAAAAATTCATTTTATTATCAGTGACACTCTATATCATTTTGGGGTCGATTCGATCCTTAGACATTGCTTGAGTCTCGAAGAAGCCAAGGCTGTGCTGAATGATTGCCATAGTGGATTTTGTGGTGGTCATTTATTTGGGCTTGCTACAACCCAAAATATCTTGCATGAAAGATATTTTTGGCCCTCGATTTTCAAATATTGTGTTGAGGTAGTCAAACAATGTCATCCTTTTCAGGTTTATACTCAAAATATGCGTGCTCATCTAGCTCCGCTCTTTCTTGTTGTCATTGTCGGTCTATTCACTAAGTGGGGTATTGAATTTACTACCTATAACCCGCCTTCGGCGAAGGATCACAAATACATTATCATAGTTGTAGACTACTTTACGAAGTGGGATGAGGCTATGCCTACTTTTGTGAATGATGGTGAAACAACAGCCCTGTTTCTGTTCAACCAAGTCATTTCTCACTTCAGTATTCCCAAATATATTTTCACTGACCATGGTAGTCATTTTCAGAACACCATGATGGTTGAATTGGCTCTTAAGTTGGGTTTTCAGCAGGAGCATTCATCTCCATATTATCCTCAAGAAAATGGGCAGGTTGAAGCCATAAACAAGTCCTTAAAGGTTGTCATTCAACAAAAAATCGATAAAGCCAGGTCCAATTGGCATGTCATGTTGTATCCTACACTTTGGGCATATCGAATGTCTATTAAGACTGAAACCAGGTTCACTCCTTTCCAACTAGTTTCTAGGCTAGAATTGATCTTTCCTATTGAGTGTGAGATTCCTTCCCTTAAACTGGTTGTCAAGCTTCTTCCTGACACTCCAAGTCTCGAAGAACGCCTTGTTTATCTAGAACATCTCGATGAGCAGCGCCGGGATGTAGCTACAATGAACCAGGCTCGTAATAAATGAGTGAAGGTTCAGTATGATAAGGCTATCAAACCTAGGGTTTTCTTTGAAGGTGACCTGGTTTTGGTTTACGCTCAGGAAAAGGATGCCTTGGGGGCAGGAAAATTCAAATCCATGTGGTATGGCCCTTTCATTTTTAAAAAGGTCTTGAAGAAGGGAGCTTATGCCTTGGTTGATTTCGACAGAAAAGAGCTGGCGAAGCCCAAAAATGGGCTCTATCTGAAGAAGTATTATGCCTAGGTTGTTGCCTAGCATTTTCTTTGTCTGTATATATTGTATTTTTTTCTTATATGTATATCAATTTTTGGTGTGACTTTGATAATTTTGATCTGGTTTGGTAGGTGTTTTAGGATGAGATGAGTCATTTCCGCAGCTTGGATAATTTACTATTCATCCAGTTAGTTGCTAATATCAAGGGGCGTATGTGTTGGTCCTGCTTCGAATAATGTGGCAGAGTATACAGTTTTGGTCAATCTACTTTCGAAGGCAATGTCTCTTGGTATTGATTCATTAGTAGTGTTCTTGGATTTGCAACTGGTGGTTTCACAATTAAATAACACCTATCATGTCAGAGACCCATTTTTACATCGATTATTTCTTAGAGTGCATTTGTTGCAATGTTCATTTGATTGTGTTACATTCATTCACATTCCATGTTCAAAAAATTCATTTGCAGATTCATTAGCTAATCAAGAAATTGATTTGCATATTAATCATTCAATACATTAAATATCAAAAACATCAATCATCATTGTACATATGAGACAATCACATCATATAAATCATTTTGTGTATATATATATATATATATATATATATATATATATCAGAGTTGTGTTCAAAATATACAAAAATCGAACAATGATGCCTACAAAATTAGGGCTTATGCCCGATCATGTTCATCATCAAAAAATATTACCGTCATCCGATCATAATAAAATCTATCCCTGTGGGCCCTGCCCTGGGTAGGTGTTACAGAAGAACACTATAGTTTTCGCCACATGGCAGAACAGCCGCACCCAAACGCGTGGTACTCCAACCATGCGTCTTTGTATAGCCTCAGGAAGGTCCTCTATAGCAGCCATAGGGACTTGGCAAGTCAAGCTCTCCAAGTTTCTCTGTATAGCATGGAGTACCCTCCCTGGGTCTTCTGCGACATCCTCAGCTTCTCTTCCGAGGCGCCTGTACCTTGGAAAGTCCTCGGGTCTCAATGGTCCAATATCTGTGACATTATCCACAAATTTGTAAGTTAAGTTATCTTAACAAAAATATTTGATTCATTTTCATATATTGAAAATAAAATAGAAATCATATAGTCAAAAATCAATGTGTGATCTTACCAATTGCCCCCCATGTTCCACCGGGTGGTAGGGGAAAATCTAGATCTCCACTGAAATCCATGCTAGCATAGGGATAATCCTCTACTGCGATGACTTGTTCTCCCCACCATAGGAAGAATTCATCATCCCAGGTAGTCCTAGGGACCTCGCCACCCCCTAGCCTCTTCATCAGATCTACCCATCTAGCTATCCGTGGATCTCAAGGGTTTCTAATGGTAGAGATAATCTTGGGGCAAAGCCCTAGAATCCTCTTGAAGAAGAATGTGCATAGAATGATCCCATAACCAAAAAACTTTGTCTTATTCTTCGGGATCGAGATCAACTTTTTCTTCAATTTTGTCAATAAGGTTGTGCACAAATCATATAGTGTGGTCATGAAATCAACTGCTAAACTCATGTTTCCTCGTGAAGCTTGGTGCAAGGATGATGATCCGGCTACTCTGAAAATGGTGAAAAGAAATATTTTCATGTGCAACCCTTGCATATCTCTGATTAGGATTTGTGTCTCGACCTTCTGAGTACCCTCAGCATAGTACACCCGAATATAATCTTCGACATTTAACCCTCCTATGGCCTTGTGTTGAAAATTTACTGGTTCCCCTCTTCGATAGAGTCCAATTATGAAATAAATTTCCTCAATTTTGATCCTTAGTGGCATTTGATCGATCATGAAACAATCGTCCTTTGGGTCCCAATAACTTACAAGCATTTCAAGCTATCTTGTGTTCGTTTTCATGTTTGGCATTTTAAAGAACTTCAAAAATCTACATCCCCGGAGTATATCCAAGGTTAATTGGTCTTCCATGACTTCATTATCAATAGTGCTATGCTCCCTCTCTCTCCAGCTAATGGTCATTCAGCATCATTTCATTCAAAATCCATTATAATTTAATTTTAAAATTTCGCTCTGCACATACGCGAGTTGCTTCAGACACAGTCGCGTCTATACGCAAGTTTATAATTACGAACCGATGTATACGTAGAGGGTTTCAGAAAAAACATAAATTCTATGGTAAATTTCCTAAAAAATAGCTTGAATTGACGATAAAATCAATGACTAAGTTTATTGAGTAGATTACCTGGAAGATTTGGGCTGCTTCAGTTGATAATTGCTCTGTTTCCAAGAAGGGGATTTTTTTCTCCAGAGCTCTTTCAAAATTTCTTGAAGGCACAAATGACCAAATGTGAGTCCAAAAGGCTTTTTATGCCCAAAATTCAAAAAAAAATCGCAAATTACTTTGGTGTTTATTTTTTGAATTTGTTCACAAATTTTTAACCTTTTGGCTTGTAAGTGCTGGGATAGGTTGTTTTCAGGTCCATTCTAGTGATTTCAAGACGTTTCCATTTCTTCTTCGTTTCCATGACCAATAACCTCTCATGGCAGGTATTATGTTCAGAACTGGCATATAGGTTAGGGAATTCACTTTCCGTTTCACTTATCCATACTAGCCTCCATAATAAAATCTTGTCATAGGGTCGACCCCATCATGTTATGATTATTAAACCATTTTCACTCGTCAACTTATAAATCATGATATGATTGTAGAGCCATCCTTTACATGGGCTTCTTAGTTAGATCTTCGCTAACATATATCGCCCATGCTACAAATTGTGTAGGCTCGGGAGTCCTCTTTAGTCCTGCCATGACTTATGCGTTGAAGCTTCATTCTTCTTCTTCTTCGCTATATTTTATGGATTTATACTCTAGAGGCTCCCATTTTGTTGTTGAGTTGTTTTGCTGCATTGCATATTGACCATTTGTATATCTTGGCCTTAAGCCGACTTCACTTGGACTCGTGTATAAGCCATCTTTTGACCCTGTCTTTCTGCAAAGTTAGCCATGCAATCACTTAGCTTATGTGACTTGACACCTTTTCCCATGGATGGAACATTCCTCTAAATGTCACTTACCAGTTTTGCCACCTTGCATTAAGCATATGACTGTTCCTATCCCAGGAACTAGTGCATTTGTTTATCGACACTCATTCTATCCATTGTACTATAGGAATTATTTTATTCTCTTTTAGGCTTTCAATATGAAAAAAGATAAAAATATATATCCCAAAAAGAGCGGGATCGGGACATTACTTCCACATTTGATGGCAGCTAAAGAGTCAGTTGTGTCGCCCTTGAACAAAGAACAAAAAGCTAAGTCTTTTTCTCCATTATGGGATGGGTTTAGTTTGACTTAGGAGAAGCCATAACATTGTTATCGAGTCAGTACTCCCCCAGTTGGTTATCTCTTCCAATCATATGGAGGGTTTTTTCATGCCTCCCCCATGAAAAACTTATACAAAGTTATTATATGTTGCCATAGTCAAAATGGGTCGTGCTTTTGTTCAAGGGAAGTAAACCTGAGTCGGCCTTTCTACGGTGTCTCTTGACTCATTTTTCAGTCGGACATCCCCGATTTGTCAGAGTCTTGTTCTATCACATCAGTTATTTGGTCCTTTTCTCACGGTGGTTTGAGAAGGTCTTCATTGACTTATTTCTGGTGGGTTTGTCTCTTATCGACTTCGAAAAATTTCTCTGAGAGTAAACCTATAGCCGCACCCTGGCCCTATTTACATCATTGATAGGTGACCTTGTGCTCAGCATTTGATCAACACCATGGGTATTTGACTGAGTGGTTTCCCTTATGTTTTACTTCATATTTCAGTATCACACCTGGGATTCATGCAGTGCCTTGGTTTCCATTTGACCCTATCAGTAGATTCCTTGCCTCTTTGTTAGCTTTCATTATTGGTTTGTTCAGAGGGTTTCTGTCGTGCACTAGCTACATTTTGTGCATGCCGGAAACGTGCTTCAGGTTGGTTACTTCACTTTTCTTCGTCTGATTCCTTCCAAATTTTGGCCTGCATGTTACACTCGTGTTGGACTGATGTGGGATGCCTTAATGCCTTCCTTCCAGCAGATATTTTCCCATCGACTCCGACTCATTGCTCTAGGAATAATATCTAGAGTCTTTTTGTCAGTACCTTATGGTTTGCAGTAATTAGTGGCAGATTCCTTCGCTATCAATAGTGAGAATACATCAATGTCTCCTGATTGGTAGATTCTCTCAAGTGTTCAAATTCCACTCATTCATTTGCACTTGTTAGATTTTACTGGGGTACCTTGACCCTCATCACCATTATCGGTGAGTTGTCTTGTGTTTGTTAATGGTATACATCAATGACCGGAAATCAAATGACTTCTCACATGGTCAAATTCAGCTCATTTATTCCCATTGTATAGAATTGTACCATAGTGATTGGTGAAGACCTTGGGTTTGCATCACCATGTTTGGTTCACTTTGACAGCTCCTTCAGTTTTCTGCCAGTGACACCATCCACCCTTATATGTTGCAGTTCATCACAAGCAACATTCTATATGTTGGCACCCGAGTTGCGTGCAATACTGTTTTTACACCACTTATGATTTCGTACTTGGATATTCAGTTTTGACTTCAGTGATCATATATCTTTGTAGCATCATTGATCAGTCTTCTATATGTGATACTTGGACATGATTTTGATATGTACTTTCCAGGCAGTGATCAGATGATTCACTATGTACTTTATAGTTCTTTCTATACTTGTATACATATTGGATCCGCTCCATACTTGTTATGTGGAGATGATTTTCTTTCACTGAGCATGGGTATGCCTGCCTTAGACATGAGCTTTCTTTATAATTTCTTTCACTGGTTTTTTACAGGCTGAGATCTGGTGAAGTCCTTGCAAGATTCTTTCTTATGCATATAATACATTTTGACCATCATGTACCCCTTCTGACCTCATATATTAGGGGGCATCTATTATAGCATCATTTGTCACCTTTATATACTTGATGACTTATGCATTGGCCTTGGGCAGCCTTTTCCTTTCAGACTTGGTCAACTTCTTAAAAAACATTGTTTTGAATTCCATACGTGACTCTGCCTAGAATTTTACGCGTACATACATGGGTCCACTCATATATGACCTGCGTATACAATTTAAAATATTAAAAAATAATAAAATCCCTATTAATTGGGCGAGGTTTAGGGGTTTTACCTGATAACCACCTACATCATCTTGTGGCCAAACTGTTTTCCAACTGAAAAACTGATTTGAGGAAGTATAAATACACCTCATTGGGAAGGCCTAAGGGAGGGGAGAGAATGCTATTGATACTATAGTCTATCATAGCCCAGATCAAGTCTGATTATCCCTGTGCCTCCTGCACTTCCCAGGTTCAGGAAACCCTTTTTTCCTTATGATGATCACCCTCCTTATGTGACATCCTTTATGCACCTCTTATGGAAGAAGATTGTTGAGGCTTGGGCTGGATGGATCCAGAGGACGATTTCTCTTGGAGATGTGGTTGATTTCAAGTGATATCTCCACTTTCCTTTTACATACATTAATAAAAGAAGCTCTGTCTCGTTCCTAATGTCATGTTCTTATATGTTTCATATACATGTTAACGATCTTGTAATTGTTATTTCAGGAATATTTTATGAGTTTATGTGATCTAACATACTGAAATTTAGGATATATATGTTGTACAACTAGTATTTGTGCTTTGTCTGGATTGAGTTGCAGGTTTTGAAGCACGAAGAGTAACAAAGGGTTTGCACCCTACAGGATCGGCCTCAAACGTAGGACATACGGGTAAGGTTACCTATTCCTAGTTTTCTAGTTTACGTATTAGTACGTGTAATTTGAATGCTTCTTGTGATTTTATGCCTTCCGCTCTATTAGGTCCCTCAACCCAGACCTTAGGGTGGATTTTCCCGCAACAAAGTGGGAAGAGGGAACAATTTTAACTATACCTCCAGGAGTGAGGTGGGGCGATGTAGATCCTTAGTCCCAAAGTTGCAGTAATTTAGGAAGGGTCCATAAAGGTGTTCTCATCATGGAACATTACCCTGCTATAGGAGCCCACAGTATTTAGTAGCAAGAGGATCGGTGTCGGTCATATATGTTGAGAAATATAGGGGCAACAAGTGTAGGTGATTTATCTTACAATGATAATTGTTTGTGATGTGTGTTTAATTCATTTCATTTACTTCTTCTTTATCTTGATTATTATTAGTATTCACTATCATCAAATAGCTACCAAAACATAAATAACAATGAGAAAAAGGACTCAAGATATAGATGATCATCCAAGGCCAAAATCTCTCTAACTTGAGAGTAAAACCCAAACGAATTCATCTTCTTATAGAATCTTCAAGTGACGAATTCCAGGACCAAGACCTTTGACCTATTAACCTATCCAATACCAAGTCACAAGGCTTCCTTGAAGTATAATTTCTTCCTTGAGTTAACACTAGTCAAATTTCTTGATTCATAAAGAATATCATCATCTCTTCATATTTCAGCCTATTACCACAAGCCTACAATTCTCGGTCTCTTCAGAAAAACCTAGTTGCATCACGTGCATGGGATAGACAAAGATTTGATCCCTTGATTTCCTTCGCTTGGATAGTATGAACTTATCTTGCAATTCATCTTGATGGATGTCTTGTTATATTCCTTGATTCGGTCTCCTAGGATATCTAAGATAACTCGGCTTCTTGAGCAGCAGATGGTACTACTATTCTTCACACATGCGGGAGGTATTAGCCCAAAACAAACCCAAAAAACTACAGCTTCTTTTCCTCCTTTATTCACTTGGATGAGAGGCTTCCTTATCTCTTTTCTTCGCACTTATTATTGTATTTCATATGTTTGATAGATGCCCTACAAGTGAAGTTGAATCCTCCTATATATTCTTGGACACCTAATCCTCTAATGGTTGGTGTGGAAGTTGAACAGTCTTAGGGAGTCTTAGGGAGTCCAAGAGACATTGGAATATGGAATCCAATGGTCACTCCAATATATTATAAATATGTATCATTGTGAATAATATATGTATTCAATTCTTATCCTTCAAAAAAAAAAAAAAACATGTTATTAGAACCAACTCCAATTTTACCTTTTCTGCCAATGTAAATCTCTCATGTTCTACCTATTTTGCAGAACTAACATTCTCTGCTCCCATTTATATTTTTCTTCCTAGAGATGTTGAACACATGAGGGTGTTGGTGGATCGAATATTTGTTTCCTGCTGGAGTTGTGGTGTTGTGAGAATAATTGAACAAAGGTTGACAGTCTAAGGCTCAAAATAAGGTAACATCATTCAAATTATCGTGATTGTGTTGAGTGTTATTAATGTTTTGCGTCGTTTGATATGGTGTGATTGTGTTTCTGGAAAATATCATGTTACGGCATCATGGTGAAATCGTGACTGTTTCTCTCCTCATACTGTAAATCATTACATTGAAACCCCAGTAGTATTTCAAAACATTTTCCCCTGGTCCATAAAATATACTCCCGATCCATACCAAGTTTTTATTGCGGCATCCATACCACTAATGCTCCAACACCATCCTGCACCTGTGTTGGCATGATAAATATATAAAATGTGCCTCGTCAATCCCACTTCACGCTACCTCCATTATAATAGTGCCTCATCAATCCCACTTCATGTTGCCTCCATCGATCCCACTGCACACTACCTCCATCAGAGCACTACTTCATCAAGTTCGAGCTCACCAGGCTCACCTGGTATCAACGATCCCCTCGGCCCTCTCCCTCTCCCTCGACACCTGATGGTTTTGTTTCCAGCACTTGAGCTCCAGTTTTAATACATATATATGTTGTACTTCCACCCCCAGTCGTATGACCTCCCATTAATACAATTGACCCTCCTTCTCATCATTGTCTATCATAACATTCATCATAAATTTCTGCTAATGACTGGCTCCCATAACATTCAGCATAAGTTTATGCTCATCACTGGCTCCCATAAATTTCAACATAATGTTCTTCTCTCATAACATTCAGCATAATTTTATGCTCAGAATTAGCTCCCATAACGTTATTCTCATAGGTTTGCTGACACAGTTATTATATGAACGCATTGTGGTAGAAGAGCTATGTGTTTCAAACTGACAACATCTTGGTGGTCGGATTCGAATTTCTGACAGCCCATTTGTTCCAATATATATATATATTGTGACTTCTCACCATATGAGATGGCATCTTAACGCTATCGGTTGTTGGTTTCATTTTTCAATAATGAAGATATATTCTTTATATTGAAATATGCTCATCATTGCACAATGGGAAGGATTACATTAATGTGAGGTCTCCATCCAGTTTTTGTAAATTAGATAAGATAAATTGACCTACTCCCACTGAAGAAAGTAAACAATTTTAGTGAATCAATATATTTAAATAGAACTATTTTCAATTAGAGAGAATAAGGGTATTGTGTCATACTACAAGAGAAAATGAGTCCTTGGATAGAAGATCAAAAGTTTTTTTAGAATTCCTTCAATGTCTCTATATGAAAGGTTAGTGTTTGGAAGCCATGTAGTGTTCTTACAGCGAGAAAATAAATCTTTATATCTATGTCAATTTACATTAAAGTTCAATGTGTGAAGTTTATTATATAGGTGAAAGAAACAAACTTTGGACACCATTGGTCCATGTTTCCAACTCTTCCGGTTAACTATAGAAGAGATAAAGTTGTTATTTTGACATCGTATCAACACCTTGAACTTCAAGAAGACAAATTCAACACACTTAATCTGTTTGAAAAATGGCTAAAATTGATCATTTATTAGAGTTGTTGAGAACTCTAATGGTGTCTACCACTAAAAGTACAGTTAAAATAAAAAAGGACACGTTTTATGATATTCAAACATGTTTACAAGATGCACATGACAAGATTCACTTTTTTCAGCTTGAGTCATAGCTACATCGAGATGAGCTTCAACAGAAGAGTTGCCATTCTGAACCTATTTTTATTTATAACATTGAGACAAACTCCTATCAGCAACAAGAAACTGTTAAGATCACTACACCATGTACAAGAGCATATTTGAATGCAAAAGCAGAAATCTAGCATACACTTCCCAAGCCAATCATCATACCTTGGGAAGAGATTTTCCATAACAAGAAAAACATTGGTCTTGGATATGACAAGGATTTGTCCTTCCATATTCCAAATTACTCAAAGCCCATTAAATTTCAAAGTGTTTGGTTTCTTCATAATGTTTTATCTTCACCTCTTTCGGATCTTACTCCTCTTCCACAATAGAATGTCAAATGCTAACACTGTCATTGAGTTGGCCATATGAAATATCATTATTTTTATCTTCATCCGTGTGATCATTGTCATAAAACCTCACGTTCTTCACGCGGATGCTTCAGAAACAAGCCTCTTGCAAAAACAAAGATTCATCTTGGATGGGTCACTTATTGGAAATGGTATTTAACATATATGAAGATATTTTAGTCATATGTCAGAATTTCTTCTAGAATATTAAAAATTATTGCAATTG
Source organism: Pinus albicaulis (assembly GCA_034641835.2). Lineage (NCBI taxonomy): Eukaryota > Viridiplantae > Streptophyta > Pinopsida > Pinales > Pinaceae > Pinus > Pinus albicaulis. Next base: position 1,099,418,878 of record CM076570.1, on the reverse strand, counting down.
ATTTTTTGCCATCATTGCACCTTGTATTTGACAGGGGAAGAAGTGATGGTCATCTACAAGCTTAAAAGCCACATAAAGAAAGCCTGAGCCACAATGTGTCATACCAGATTTAGATTTGTATCCAGAGACAAATATTCCCCATGATCATACCTTTGGTTGGTGGCTAGCCTTAAACCATCTATTTGGGGTTGAGACCTCCCTTTTCAGGTTGAGATTCTCCCTCTTCAAATAATTGGGGACACTTACTCTAACATAAGATTTCATCTTGTTTCCAATTTTGGAAGAGTTCTAGGAATTGCATTAAGTATTCCAGAGTTAGTGGTCATCCTTAAACCACCACAGGTTGAGACCTCCCTTTTCAGGTTGAGGTTCTCCCTTTTTATGCAAGTTGCAGACCTCCCTTTTCTAGGTTGAAGGTCTCCCTATTCAAAGCATTAGGATCACTTCCTCTTGCAAAATACTTCATCCTCTTCCCATATTTGGAAGAGTTCTAGGAACTACACTAAGTGTTCCAAAGTTGGTGGTCATCCTTAAACCACCTCCTTATACGAACATTTCAGAGAGCTCATTCATCCTAGTGTTTCCATGCATTTTTGCACATTTTTATTAGAGCTCTCTTCTTGGACTCATATATACCCCTTTGTATTAAGGGGGAAAATTTTTGACACCTATTCCTCTAAGGGTTGGTGTTGGGTTGTTTATTGGGTAAAATAACACAAGTATTTTAGTATCAATCCGGCCTTGTAGAACTTAGAAGCATCTCCAAGATATAGGGGTTTTAGCTATAGTCAAGTTTAGAAGATGAATTATTAATAATAAATGAAATGCATATTACAAATATAAATCTTAACTAAATAATTCTAATTCAATTGTGTAATAAGAAACAGAAGAAGCTCCTAACTTAGGAGAACTTTTTTGTCCTTCTCTTACAAAAATACTTCATGAATGAGAAACCAAAAACCACTAATGAGCAATAGATCAAGATGTATGAAAGAATAACTGAAGAGGCTCCTAACTAAGGAGATCCTGGTTGTCCTTCATTACAGATCCATTCATCATTAATACCATTTTCAGAAAACGGAAACTTCAGAAAATCATTTAAAAGCAGGAAAGATGAATTCTAGCTCTAACTCTTGATCAGATAGAAGGAATGTTTAACTTAAAAATTAGATTGTACCTTCATATTAAGAATATAAATTAGGATTATATTCATCATAAATTATAAGACATCATCATACATCTAATTAACATATTAAGCATAAAACAAAACTAGTTTAGGAAATTGCAACTAAAATAACCAGAAAGTGCACTTAGCTTGGTGTGGGGGCCCTCCACCCTTGCTTCGCACACTGTGAGTACTTTCAGTTACTAAAAATCATTCAAGATTTCACCATATATAACAATAGAAAAGGAAATAGAACAGTTCTTTCAATTAGCTCCCAAAGTTTCAAAAATATCAAAGTTAAGTTATACAAATTCTACATATGAATGCCTTCAATGTCTTAGGCTTAAATAGGTAAAATATGAAACAAACTCATCTAAAATGTCTCCTACATCCATGGCTATCCTTATCCTATCTATTCAAGTTGATCTCATCCATATAATCTCTAAAAATCTGGAAAATCCCATAAAATACTAAATTTGACCTATTTCTTAGGGATTTCCATAAAAACAGGTCTTGTTTGACTACCTTTGACCGGGCCTATTTAAGATCTGTTTGACTGAAAAAATAGGTGTACATCCAATATTAGTTCCCAATATTTCTATAAATGTATCCATATCGAGCCCAAGTGTCCTGCAAATGTGACATCCATGAAGCCATTACGGGAATTTCTAGTCTGGTCCAAAAATGCACTTAAAATTCAATTTTTACAAAAACTTCTAAAAATTGCAAAACTTAATTTATATACTTGGATATGAATTAATTGGACAAAATAGAGTGAATATTATGGTATATGGATGGATAGCATGGTAATAAAGTGTATTTACTTAAACAAAATTAGATCAAAAACGAGGGCCAACATCTCCCCCATGCTGATGTACAAGCATGTCCTCATGCTTGCTTCTTCCTTTTAGACCTCCTGAGTTCTGATGCTAATATTGTACCTGAAATAGATGCTTCCTATTGTGTTGCTTGCAAAATAGAATCTATACCTTTATATTGTTCCTCTTTGTAGATCGAAGCCTTGACTTTCTGTTTTTCATACTTGATCTTCCATGAGTTTTTCTCTTTGATCCATTTGAATGCTTGCATGCAAAGAAGATTGTTCTTTGTTTTCAATTTTCCCACTTCCTCATTCAGTTTCTCATTCTCCTTATCAACTTTTCATTGTTTTTCTTGTATGTTTCATTTTCTCTCTTCAAATGCCTCTCTAATATCTTCCTTACCTCCATATTATCAGTCAATTCTTTGATTTTTCTAAGGTTTTTCTCCTTTTCTTCTTCTTTGGTGTCTTTATCAAATGAAGTTGCTTCAATCTCATCATTATCAAAATATGATTCTCTTTCTAATGTGTTTCCATAGACCTCCTTCTACAATCTTTTAAGAATTTCATTGGCTTGTTTTGTTAAGGGAGATGTCTCAACAATTTGCACCTCAGGTTCTTTTTCCTTACTGCTTATGGCTGCTGGAATATTTCTTCTTTGTCTCCTGTGAATGGACAGGATGGATGTCTCTCTTTCAATCGTGATTGTATCTTGTTGATTTTTGGACCTTGTTCTTGGATAAAGGGGTGAATTCATTATACTCTTTGTTTCCTGAACTAGTTTGATTTTTTCTTCTATGGTTTGTTCTGCAAACTGATGTTGAGTTAGGAATTCTCTCCACATCACACCCTTGGTTCTCAACTGATAGTCAACAAGAATTTTAATGATTCCTTGATGGTGGATTTTTGTCTCTTTGGGTTTGTTTTCACTCTTCACGTTTTCTATCATCCTGATCAATTTTTTATAGAAGAAGTATGACAAATTGATTTTCATATCTCCCTTGATGTGATGAAGCAATCTAATGTGATAGAGGTGCACTATACTGCTGCTACTGTCACATGTGAAGAATTTTTGAATGATCAACACTAAGTCTTCCCAAGGCTCATTGAACCATTCTCTTGGAATCCCCTTAGTTCTGTCAAATGATCCCTTTCTATTTTTGTCTAGAAATAAGGTCCATCCCTTATCTTTAAAATGCAAACCCTTGTGATATTGTTCTCCTGATATGGAAAATCTAAGGCTTGAGAAATTGACTCTGGATTCAATGGGATGACTAAGTTTTCGACCATAGTTTGCTCATGTTTGTAATTATTTATGAACTCTCTTGTGATTTTCTCATTATGCCCATTAAATTTCTGAAGGAAACCTATTAGACCAGCTTGGTAAAGTTTTTCTATTGTGTCTTTCTCCCAATGCTCGATCTGGAAGTCTTTAGGTTCTATCCTTCCACTGTCATCATTCTCATTTTGAAAAATAAAAATTCATGCACTAAATCTTTGTTGACATATACATTATGGTGGTAAGGCTTACCTCTTTTTGATGCCCTTGACAGATAAGTGAAACCAATCCTCTTCAATCTTTGTTCTCTTGAAAAAAATGAACTCACTGCTTATACAAACACAAAATTTTTATGTAGAAAAGATTATAAAAACATAATAAACATGTTTTTATTAATCTATTCTTCTTATCTTATCCTCTATTTCATCAAAAAAATATTTAAAAAAAAATCTCCTCTGTCTCTGATTGTAGGATTCTCTAATATTTGTTGACTGTGTAAAAAAATTAAAAAAATATATACCACAGTGTATTTTTGTTCTTCAATTTCACACAAAATTCCTTCTCTCTTAAGAAAAAATCATCATGCATTCAATCTGAAATGTCCTAAGCTCACTGTGTGCAAGAAAATTTCAAAGAATGACTCGTTGTTTCTATGTCAACATTCATCAAAAATCTCATAAAAATGGGTTCATTGTGTTTTCAAAATTCATAAACATATCTCTCTGTATACAAAAACATTTTGACCATGTTTTTATTGCTTCTTAACCCATAATTCAATCTATGTCTTTGCAAAAACTCACCAAAAATCTCTTCTATGTTTCAAAATTTCTCACTGTGTGTATAAATGAAATGAATTTTCTCATGCAAACCATTCATAAATGAAACAAATGTTGCCACTGTGTGCTAAAAAAAACACTCTGTTCTCTGTATGTATCAAAATCAAAATCGAAGACTGTGTATACAACCTCACATGAAGAAATTGCAAATTTCAATCAGAAATCTCCCTCAATATTTCCAAGGATTCACTCATTAAATCAATGAAAAATACGTGTTGACTGGTGGCAGATTTTATGTGAACGGTGGTAGTGACAAGTTGTGTGGCAATGACAAGTTTAATTAGTGGCGGAAGCACTCATTTAACCCGTAGTTTCAACTTGTGTTCACACAAAATCCAATGATTTGTTTATATGAATATATGTTGCATTTAATGAGAAAAATCAAAGTTTTTGCTCTTACCTTTGTGCCCACGCGATCTCTGCACTTTGACAATGTGTTTGATTGACACAAATGCTCGATCTCTTGGCTCAAATCCTAGACAACTTCACTCTTCTTCTTATCTCTCTATCCTTTTGTTGCTATATCTTTTGATCCTTTCTCTGTGATTGATTTCCTCTGTTCTTTCACAACCTTCCTACGTTTTCCTCTGTCAATTCGTTCTTCACAGGGTATTTCGAATGCATGCCGATGGTTTGCACGACATTCAACTCCCTCACTGAGCCTGCAATGGCTATGATGGTGAAGAAACGCAGTTTTTCAAAGGTTTGTGGTTTGAAAATGGCAGAGGCTCTTACCAATTACAAAGGGTTTGAATCACTGTGTTTTTTAATTTTTTTTACCATTCTTTAATCACCAACTCTGATTGTAATGCCTTTGTGGCTTAACCTTTATGAACTACTTTATGTACTTGCTCCACGGTGTATTCCTCCATCATCCATGTTCTCGGCTTTACTTATTACACAGCCCATCTCTCATCTTGTATTCATGACATATGCTGACCATCCACGTTCTCATTCATCTCTCCCATCAAAATGCATCATATCCATCGAATATGCATCATTGCTTTCCACACCATGCATCATATTTCCGTTCTATACATCGCATCATTTTGACTTAGGTTAGCTCATTGCATTTGCATTTTGGTTTTTATCATAATTGCATTTTCTGCCCATATACCTTAGCTTTAATCATATATATATGATTGCGCCCTCAAATGATATTTGTATATTGTTTGATATTTTCATATTGCACCCTCAAATGATATTAGCTTAGGTTTTGATCTTTGTTTAATTTAATTTTAAAAATGACCAAAGAATGGTAATGTTTTAAAATTAAATTTTTACTATGAAACTAACCTTTTGTTTTCTTTTTGTAGGTCCAACAAGAGTTTGATAATTGAACCTTTCATTTATGATCCTTATGTTTAATAAAATTAGGGTTAATATGATATGGTATATGGAATATGAAATGATATATGGTTTATGGAATTATAATTAAATGGGTCAAATAATGGATATGGATAAGGATATAATGGGTAAAATAATGAATAGGAATAAGAATGTAATGAATATAATAATGAAGGTAGTGCAATGTAGGTAATGTAATGTAGGTAAAATATGCATATAAAGTACTAAATTAGTCTTAACATTCTCTAGAATTTATTTTTTTAATTGAAATTTTAAGAGAAAAAATTTCACTTATTATACTTGTACTCCCATAAATTTTTTGATGTCAATGATGTCCTTCAATCCAATGATGGTCGACATTGACTTTATTATCATAACGATGGCTCTTCAGAATATGTAGAAATGTAGAGACTTATTTCTGCTTTCGCATCTGATTATTGATCTAGGATGATATTGTTCAGGTCCCTTCTACAGTTTGTATTTGATGTTTCAAGTCCCTTCTGTCATGTTCTTCAGGCTTGAATATGGATGTAGTTCAGGTCCCTTCTAACATTGTGTTATTTCAGGTCCCTTTTGACATATAATTTTCAACAATTCTTCAATTTTCTTCTATCATATCATACAATTCCCTTCTGCGCAATATTTTCAGTGATGTATCAGGTCCCTTCTGCATAGTATTTTCAATGATGTATCAGGTCCCTTTGTATTTGCAATTCAGTTTCCTTCTTCAATTCAGCTGCTCAAACTATTTACATAGTTTTATTACAAGCTTCCCCCTTGCTGATGTTAAGACTTGTCCTCAATTCTTGCATGTCTTGCAGGATAAATCTGCAAAAATCATACTGAAGCAAAAACAAAACAAAAAACAAAATTCATATTGACCAAACAAGTTGGTTTTTTTATATGAATTTGAGTTTGTACTGTGCCAGTCTCCTGGATTTTCACAGCCAAACTCTTTTATTATTATTTTATTATTATTTGTTTTTTTTTTTTTTTTAAATTCTTCTGGAGTTATGGAAGGTATATTTCTATGTTGTTCCATTATTTCCAGATCAATATATGTTGAAATTATTTTCATAAAATCCTCTTTATTTATAGGCTTATTGTAAACTTTAATCCTATGTCCATTAACCACAAATGAATATATGTTTCATCAATTGTTTTTATTTTTATAGCTCCATTGTCAAAGATTTCTTCGATCTCATATGGACCAAGCCAATGAGTTGTAAACTTTGCCTCGAAATCTTTAAACTTGGAGTCGAACAATAGTTCCCAGCCTCCTTTTTGAAACACTTTATTCTTCATGAATCGATCATGCAATTTTATCCTTTGTTCTTACACAAGAGATGTGTGCTCTACTACTTGTTGTCTTATCTCATCCAATCGATTTAATTCTATGACTCTTCTTTGTTGTGCCTCAAATAATTCCATTCCAAACTTTGTTGCTAACTTGAATGTATGTATTTAAAATTCTATGGGTACCAGGACTTATTTTCCATACACCAACTGATATGGACTGAACCCATTTTTATTTTTCCATGTTATCCTATATGCCCATAGTGTATCTCTCAACTTTTCTCACCAATCCTTTCTATTCATTTGTGCAGTCTTCGTCATGATATTCTCCAGGACTTTTTTTGTTGACTCCACTTGTCCATTTTCTTAAGGATGATACGGAGTTGATTTTCTATTTTTGATCTTATACTTCTCCGTAAGATCTCGAACAAGCTTTGATGTGAACTATGTGCCTTGGTCAGTTACAATATGTCTCGAAACTCCATACCTTACAAATATTTATTCAACTAGAAAAGAAACAATTGTATCTTCTGTTGCTCGTGCCACTGCCTTTGCCTCGACCCACTTAGTAACATAATTTGTACATACCAGGATGTACGTCTTTCTGTTTGACGGCGGGTTGATTGATTTCTTCTTCTTAGATTTTAAGACATACACATGTGTTCCCAAAGTGCTTAAGAGATCTGTTTTGAAATTTTCTAGTAAACTTCCTGTTTCTGTTCTTGTTACTGCACTTGCTGCAGATTTGGAAGCTTTCGATGTAATATCTCTCTTTCCACTTTTTTATCTTTCCCTAGAGTATTTCTGACAAATTTCAACAATTTATTCAAATGGTAGATTGGAGATATCTCCTTTTCCCATCACATTAAGGATATCTAAATATTCATCTCTGATACCCTTAAGAAATATTGTATGGATAGTATCGGGATTTAGAGAATGTTGTTTGGATTTTTTCAAATTGTAAACAAATCTTTCTAAATAATCTTCCAAACTTTCATCATCTTCTTGTGTCATTCTAAAAATGTCTTATTTTGAGTCTCTAGCTCTGCAATAAGCTTGATACTTTTTAAGAAAAAATTTCTTCATATCATCCCAAGAAGTGATTGTATGTTCTCCTAAACCCATAAACCATTTTAATGTTGCAGCTTTCAAAGTAGCAGGAAAGAGTCGAAGCTTGTGTGTATCATCCATGTATCCATATGTTCTACATAAGATATCAAACTCGAACATAAATGAATCAGGATCTTCTGTTGACATTCCATAAAAGTTAGGCAATACAGAAGGTGGAATTTTTTCATTTTCACTTCTTCTCCTAATATTGCTCTTGTATCTAATATTGGAAAGCCAAAATTAGCTTCCTGATCATTGTTATTTTCTTGTTCATTATCATGTAGTCTTCTGTTTTGATTTCCTCTTCTTGCTTCTTCTTCTTCTATCCTTCTTAATTCTTTTTTTCTTCTATCTTCCTCTCTTTCTTTCTTCCTCCAATTTCCTTTCTTCTTCTCTTTTTCTTCTCCATTCCCTTTGTTGTCTCTCATATTCAATTATTTGTTCAGTAGTCATGATTGGCATATTAGATCCTTCTCCTTCTTCAACCATTTCATGTTCAAATATTTGTAATGTTTCAATATGAGGTTGATTTGGTGTTTCTTCAACCACTTTAAATTGTTCAAGGACAGGTTGCTCTAATCGTTCAACAACTGGTTTTCTTGTTTCCTTTTGTTTCCCTAAGGAAGGAGTTTCTTTTGGTGATTGCTTTCTTTTTACCTCCAAGGCTAACAAGATTTTTCTTTCAACTAGAGTTAATCTTTGTCCTGATCTCAGTTTTTCCTCTAACTCCTCTAGAGTAGGTCTTCCAGCAACAGGTGTTGTTAGTCCTATGGCTGGATGAATTGTTGGGGGGTTTCGTTTAAAAAATATACCCCTATTATCTCTATCTCTAGGCATAAAGAAACATAACTTAAAAGAAAAACTACGTTTTTGTTGTCTTTGATTTTTTTATTTTTTTTTCATTTTATCTTCCTAATTGACCACTTTGAAATATGCTTCCTCGGCAACAGCACCAAAAATTTTGGGTTATTTACTGGGTAAACTAACACAAGTATTTTATTATCAATTTGGGCTTGTAGAACTTAGAAGAATCTCCAAGATATATGGGTTTCAGCTATAGTAAATTTTAGAAGATGAATTATTAATAATAAATGAAATGCATATTACAAATATAAATCTTAACTAAATAATTTCTAATTCATTTATGATAAGCAATAGAAGAAGCTCCTAACCTAGGAGAACTTGTTTGTCCTTCTCTTGCAAAAATACTTCATGAATTAGAAACCAAAAACCATGAATGAGCAATAGATCAAGATGCATGAAAGAATAACTGAAGAGGATCCTAACTAAGAATATCTTGGTTGTCCTTCATTATAGATTCATTCATCATTAATACCATTTCTAGAAAACAGGAACTTCATAAAATCATTTAAATGTAGGAAAGATGAATTCTAGCTCTAGCTCTTGATCAGATAGAAGGAATGTTTAACTTAAACATTGGATTGTCCCTTCATATGTAGAATATAAATTAGGATTAGATTCATCAGCAATTATAACGCATCATCATACATCTAATTAACAGATTAAGCATAAAACAAAACTAGTTCAGGAAATTGCAACTAAAATAACCACAAAGTGCACTTAGCTTAGTGTGGGGGCCCTCTACCCTTGCCTCGCACACTATGAGTACTTTCAGCTACTGAAACTAAGTCAATAATTCACCATATATAACATCAGAAAATTAAATATAACATGTCTTTCAATTAGCTCCCAAAGTTTCAGAAATATCAAAGTTGAGTTATACAAATTCTACATATGAATTCATTCAATGTATTAGGCTTAAATAGATAAAATATGAAACAAACTCATCTAAAATGTCTCCTAAATCTATGGCTATCATTATCCTATCTATTCAGGTTGAGCTCATCCATCTAACCTCTCAAAATCTGGAAAATCCCATAAAATACTAAATTTGACGTATTTCCTAGGGATTTTCATAAAAACAGGTCTTGTTTGACCGCCTTTGATCAGGTTTGTTTAAGCTCGGTTTGACTGAACCAATAGGTGTACATCCAATATTAGTTCCCAATATTTCTATAAATGTATCCATCTCTAGCCCAAGTGTCCTGCAAATATGACAGCCATGAAGCCATTACGAGAATTTCTGGTCTGATCCAAAAATGCATTTAAAATTCATTTTTTATAAAAACTTCTAAAAATTGCAAAAACTAATTTATATACCTGGATATGCATTAATTGGACCAAATAGAGTGAATATGATTGTATATGGATGGATATGATGGCAATAAAGTGTATTTACTTAAACAAAATTGGATAAAAAACGAGGGCCAACAGTTAGTGTGGAAGTTTAACAGTCTTAAGGAGTCCAAGAGACCTTGGAATATGGAATCCAACGGTCACTCCAATGTATTATAAATATGTATCATTGTGAATAATATATGTATTCAATGTTTATCCTTCACCCTTGTCTTCGTCGTGGTTGAGTCTGACATATATAGTAGTATGTCCATGTAGAATAATCCAACTTGTGCTTGATATTAGGCCAACATCTCCTTCTAGAGTAATCTCTAACTTCTTTGGAAGGCCGACATGAACCAATGCTTGTGACAAGGTCTTGGAGGGTTAATGACTCAAACAAATTCTCTTTTTACAATATTTAATATTCCCAAATGGGCCTTCAATACATGATATTGACTCACTAGACTTTATGACTTGATGACCAAACCTAATATCTCACAATGGGAGCTTCATCTACAAAATAAAATTCCTTGATCATGAAACCCATGACTCGAGCATTACAAAATAATTTATTTTTATTATTTACATCAAATACATAAAATCATGATTACACATATCATTATGAATACCAAACCTAGTTACATATTTCAACAAGATAGTGAGGAGTGCAGAGGAGTGTTGACAATAGAGTAGGAGGCTTAGTAGCAGAGTCAGCAGTAGCATAGTTTTCACAGTAGATAGTTGCAGAAATAGTTGATTTAGTGTGTGTTTTTTGGATGCTTCTCAGTTGCAGTTGTTGTAGTAGCAGCATAAAAAGTGAGAATTAGCACTACAATACATTCCACAGGTATTGGATAAGGGTGATGCAAAATCCATTTCTTGCTACGAGGGAGTGTTATAAATTGTAGCAAGAAAGGCTCAATTTGACTTTTTCCATAGTCAATTTGAGTAATTCGATTTTCCACATCATCAAGATGACTTGGATTTTAGTTATATAGAGTAACATGGCCTCATATACTATTTAACTCGGTAAATTTGAGTTATAGGCTAGAAGTAGAGTTGTGCATGTGGTGATTGCTAAAATTTAGCAATCTAGTTCAGTTATTTATAGTTGAACTCAATTAAATGAGCTCGAGTAATTAATTGAGTCAATTGAAGGTCAGTTGAGTAGTATAATTTTTTATAACTCAATGATCTCTCAGTTAAACTAGTCAATCAGCTAAAAATAGCCCAGACATGCATGGAATTCGAATTTCCTAGCTTGAGTGGAGGAAAAGGCACATTGTAATTATCAATTATATACTAGTTGAGTGTACCGGCTTGGTAATTAAGCAAATGATCAATTCCTTTGGAATTGTGCAAGGAAATAGGGACTTCCCCTATTATTTAGGAGCACAATTTCTCCTAAATTTCACAAGGAAATAGAAGGAATATGGGGCCTTTAATTGGCTAAGTGTTGGTCAGAGCAAGGGCAGACATCAGGAGAACAGTGTGTGCTTTAGGATTGAAGAAAGACATTGTAATAGTTTATCATTCTCGTCTGATTAATGAAAAGAAGTGGAGGGGTTTTTACCAGTTGGGTTCCCCTATAAATCATTTTTTTCTTATGGTTTTGATGGTTGCATGTCATTGCATGTGTTTTTAAATTGTGATTTTCATTCCGCAGAATTGTAGAGGAGATTTGTAATCTCTTGTTTTCAGTTTGAATTCATTAGTAGTATAAATTTTCTATTAATTTCTACAAAAACAACTTACTATTTTATATCACGCGTATCGCTACTTTGGTTTGTTTTTCCTTCCTCGTGACTACCCTTACAAGTTATCCTTCTATCCTTGTAACATGTATGAGACATTGATGCCTCTTTTTCCATAACAACTTCTTGATTTCCTTCTCATCCTTAACTTATTATAACCTTCTTTTATATTTATGAAATAACTTGAGCTAAGTTCCTCTAACCAGATCCTATTTCACTATATTCACATTGTCCAAATTCACAATTCTACAAAACATATGTCTTCTCCTCTCTTCCCAATCTTCATTTGTTTCTAAAACTTTACAAAACTACCTAAAAATGATTAAATATGCACTTAGCAAAATAAAATGATAACAATTAAGTATACCTCTGATTTTCCTTTTAAAAACTTGAAGAGTTCCATTCTAAAATTCTTCCTGAATTTCTTCAATGTTGTCTCATTAGGAGAATTTTGAGGTCTAAAATGGGTCTCCTAAGGAAATTAGAAAATAATAATGGAAATAATAAAATAAGATTAGATTACATCATCAAAATTTAGAGGGAAAAAAAGAAAAAACTACTTTTTCAACTCATATTTTCAACTTATCTCCCTATGGGTTTACTTAATTTCGAGCGAGAACAGTGGTTGGATGCAGAATTTTATTCCTCATCCAAGGAGTACCCATGTTGCATACTTTTTATGGACCTTGCTATAATAAAAATGAGAAATACATGAAAATCATGATTGCAATCACGTTTTTTCATGTATTTCTCATTTTTCGTGTAGTAGGGTCCATCGAAAGTATGTAGCATGGGTACTCCTTGGATGAGGAATCAAATTCTGCATCCAACCAGTGTTTCTACTCAAAATTTGAGTAAACCCGTAGGGAGATAAGTTGAAAATACGAGTTGAAAAGGTAGTTTTATTATTTTATTATTTTTTAATATTTTTAATTTTTTACCCCAATAATGGTGAATCATCCCCCATGGTTGACATCATCATCTTGAATCTTATTGGTTCATATAAAGTTTATTTTGGTTGTATATTTTTCTTAGGAGGCCCATTTTAGACCTCAAAACTTCTCTAATGTCATTTGCTAACCCTTGTAGTTTTTTATAAGAAAAAATTTTCCTTTGTGAATTTTTTGTGTTTTCCACCATCTCTGACATTTGTTCACTTCCATCATCATTAGTACCTTCAAATACACACACAAATAATTACAATTAAATCCATGATACCCTTCAGTGTCTAAATATGCATCTAGAACCATTCTCGTCATTCCATCATCATTGTATTCTTCTCCAATAATTGGTCCTTTCTCTGGTTCACAAATGCATTCTCTCATCTCATATTCAGTTACCCTGAGTGCCTCCTCTCTCTCCATTTTTTACATTAACTTCTCATAAAATAACTCCTTATATGCCACTTTACATTTTTCCCCACATATAATTCCTATATGAATTCTTCTTTGATTCTCTTACGTAGCAAATTATTCAAATTGTTAAGTTTTTCCTCTATCTCAGTCATCTCTTTATCAAACTCTTCAGCACTCATTCTCTTCTCTTTCTTTCCAATTGTCCTGGCATCCTCTTTCTTATTGTTGTGGCTTCCTCTTGAAATTTTCCTTTTACCGTTTGTACACAAGAAAATGAATTATATTGCAATTTAACTCAAATTTTAATTAAATATTAAAGAAATAACACAAGTGCGTCAATACAAAAATGCTCTTAATATGGAGTGGGTTATGAAATATCAATCAAGAGTGTCACTTCACTATAATGTGCTTCTAATAATTGTCAATGATTAATAGAGAAAATGTGATTTACACAATGAATCACAAGTAGATGACGTCAAATGAGATTGCTAATTAGATATAAGTGTTAAGGAGATATTACTTGAATCTAAAATACAAGTGATATCACGACAAGAGTTACTCAAATTAAAACTAGATCAAATAGCCAAAGAGATCACAGTAGCAATTATATAAAGTAATTAATAGTAAATTCTAGATCTAAAAACAAAAAAGTGAAGCAATTAAAGAGATTAGATCTAGAGACTAAGATAACAATGAAATGAAAACTAAGCTAAGAAGATAGTCACCACTACAAGAAGTACTCCTTCCAAATAAGGAGGTGGGATACCATGGGAATAAATCCCTAGCTCCCCTAAGGAAAAATTATTTTATATTAACGTTACAGAGAAAGATACCCTTAGACAAGGAGAAGGGCTCTATAATCTTCAATATGTTTTACAAATAATAGATCCTTACAACAATAAATAAAATTCCTCCTCAAGCTACAAAGAAACAATGAGGAAATTTCAAGGCAATGCAATGGATCTACCTAAAAATTTAATTAAAATCCTCACAATAATTCGCTCAAACCCTCGTCGCTTGAAGAAAGAGAAATTTCTTGCACAAGTAGAGAGGGATGGCCCTCAAATTCTCATTACAAGAGGATAAAAAGGCTCACAATAGCTAAGTTTTAACCTTAGAAATTTTAATGTGATATCTCGCAATAATTTAAATTTATCCTCCTGAAAAATTCCATTTAAGAAGCTTATACGTCAAAAATTGTATGAGGAGAGATGGGGAGGATTTCCTTTGCTTGCGGTTGGGATAAAAAGCATCCAAAAATAAAAACTCTCCAAAAAAAAATTGATATCTAATTCCAAGCCAAAAAATGATGAATTTATCCAAATCGAACTTGTAAATTAGCTTGAAACCCTAGTCGTCTAGTATTTTGCGCAGAGAGAGAAGGGTCAGATCAACAAGAAAGGGTAATTATGCCTCAAAAAAAATTGATTTCCTTTGATATTCAAGACATTCCACCTACAAAAACACTTATGAATAAAATCCAAGATGAAACCCTCCCTCTTCATCCATATCTACACAAATCAAGAGAGATAGATACAAGTATATACAAGAGGATCAAATTCATATACACAAGAGTAAAAAAAAATACAAAATATTTACAAAATTATATTACAAATGCTAATCTAAAAGGAATGAGGACACCTCTACCTTTTTATTAGTAGATAAGCTCTCAAAATACAATATTATTCAGTAATAACACTTTAAAATAAGAGAGATCTAAAAATAAATAAGATTTTTCTTAAAATAAATGGAAAGAAAACTCTCCTAAAAAAATTGTACGATAATCCTTTGAAAAATTTCTACTATGGGTTCTCTAGATTTTGTGTCTTGAGAGTTGGTTGGTTCAATCGAGAACGTCCCCGAGTGCTCAAGATATGATTCAATGAATTTATTTATACACACTTTTCAAAATAATTTTTAGATCCACAGGGATTGAATAGCACAGTGAGAAGGAATTCTAGGGGTTCAATTGAAAACCCACTGGATCTTCCAATCTAAATTGCTTCTCCAATCCAAATAATGATGCAAGATAATTATACACCAATAAATCCAAACGAAAAATGGAAATAACAAGTTATAAAATTAGTAGAACATGAAGCGCAATAGATCAAAACCACATTACCATAAAATATTGAAGAATAACACCACATATTTTCCCCCAAATACTTTATTTTATCATTCAAAAAATGATTACAAATTCAACAGAACTTTTCTTAACCAAGAGCTCAAAATTTTTCCATTATACAATGAGGAGATTATAGCTTCTTAAAATAATTGAGAGATTTAGGTCCTTCTCCAAGTGAAAGCGGCTAGTTCCTAAGAGTTTCTCATCTTTGACTTGATTCCATTGTAAAAACAACTAGATCCATCCTCAGAAAATTTGAACCCTTGATTGCATGCACGAATCTCTAAGATAGAATTCAATTTTCCTTGAAGACTAAGTTGGATGGACCAATTTTGATCCCAGATCACAAAAATATTTTCTCTTAAGATAGTTAATAAAAATAAAATAATATCAGAGAGACCGAAACATGGCGAAAAAAGGATTTAATCTCGAATGTATATATCACAAAGAATGGTGATAGAATATAAATGCATGAAGTTATGTTCTCAAGATAGTTAATAGTTATTTTATCTTGGACATGCGATTTCTTGGTTGAGTGAATATCTCAACCACACACCAATATATGAGGCTAACTAGTTGGAGAGAATCTCTCAGCCAAATAGACCTCAACAAACTCTCAAGTAATAGGAACAGACTCATTCTAGAATTGATGAGCATATCAAAGACAAGTATGAATTATATTTTCCAAGTTTAATAATTTATTATTTTGGACTTATTGATTGTTTATGTGAGTATGAGGCTAACATTCGCCCCCTCAATTATAAGTCCAGAGTAAGAACCTGGTACCATTTCCAAGTCTTCATGCTAAAACTATTGAGTTGAGCCTCAATGAAAAAATGCCTAAAAACTCACCAAAACTGGATGTCGAGAAATCTAATATGAAGAGAGCAAACCAAGAGAAGTGAACAAACTGTAAGTCTGACACTTCTCTGAAAATTCTTGACAACTCAATATAATGACAAGATACAATGCAAAAGGATATTTATATCCTTTTGTAGGTCCAATGGCCATCCAAGTGAACAAAAATGCCCACAAATGTACTCTCAATCAGCATCCCAAACGCTTGTCCACTGGAAAATTTTGATTCCCACTAGAAAATTGTGTTGTTGTTGAAAATTTCAGTCTGACAACCATCATCACCAATTCCCCGCTTTTTAAACTAAAAGGAGATACAATAATCATCTACATTTTTTTTGAACTCGCCCCTCCCCCCCCTTCAGATGTAGGAGAGTTTCATTGTTGTACTCCCCCTTTCAAGTGCATGAGAGTACCATATTTTCAATGTTGGCTGCAATATTTGTCTTCATGTGAGATTTAATTTTGTGGTAAAACATATATAGTCGTTTGATTGTTGACAACCATCACAAGGATCAATCCATGCATAATTAATCTTCAATCTAGATGGTTGGTTTCGTTTGCAACATTTATCTGACGAGTGATTATTTTTTCCACATTGGTGATGAGATCAAAATAATGATCTTCCATATGACCTGTTCTTTGACAATGTTGAAATTTTGGGTTTTATTCAAATTTATCATTGATTTATGATGGTACTTTATTAAGAAATCCTCCACTGATGAACTTGATTGGAAGGAATTGGTTCACGCTAATCCTTTGATAATGTACGTTCCAAGCCATGAGTTGTTGAACTTTCCATGGCTTCCATGCCTCTCATTTTTTTGATCCCATAATAGTACCAAATCTCCCACCTGGAAAGGTCCAACTCTAGAATATTTATCAAAAAAATTCTTAAATTTAGTTTGATTTTTACAATTATGCTCAAAAACCTTTCTTCGAGTTGCATTCTGCTCAACTATCTGATCAATTCTATGTTGAACTGCATCTTTCTCATTAGTGAAATTATGAAGGAGTTTGTAAGTTGGAAGCCTAAGGTGCAGAGGTAAATCTACATCCAAGTAATAAACAAGTTTAAAGGGTCTCTTTTTGGTAGCTTTCTTAATCATGTCTTCCCACAGCGTATACTTGATTTTTCTATCCCAAGGCCGCTTATTGTCCCATATTTTCTTGTTGATAATGGTTTAGATTCAACAAGACCATTACCTTTAGGATAATAATTTGACAAATGGGACAAAATAATTCCATACTTGAAATAAAAAGATGAAAACTATGAATAACTAAAATATTTGGCATTATCAGTGGTAATCTTAGTTGGGACCCCAAATTGAGTAATTATTTTATCTTCAATAAATTCCATAACAACCTTTTAAGTGGTGTTCTTCATAGGAATGGCCTCAACCCATTTAGTAAAATAATCAGTAGCAGTTAAGATCCAGGAATAACCATTACTAATTCTCTGAAATTTTTCCTATGAAATCAAGACCCCAATGTTAAAAAGGAGCTTCAACAACCACAGGTTGTAAGGGAGAGGCAGCTAACTTCTACTTCCTAGTGAACAATTGACAATCTTGGAAACTTTTAACATAGTTGTGCACATCCAAAAGAATCAAATGCAAATGATAACCTACTCTCACGATTTAGTAGGTGATAGTCTTCTTAGCGTAATTACCACCACAAAATCATGCATGAAACTCAAAGATAATCTTCTTCACTTCAACTTCATCAACACACCTAAGTATTACCCCTTCTAGATTATCCATCCAATATCATTTTTCATGATGAAATACTTAGTTGCTTTCTATCTAAGATATCTTATCTTATGAGAAACTAAATGGCGAGAACATGTAAGATTTTTCATATAATAAATGATGTCCTTATACCATTCAAGTTCTCCTGACCTTTGAAGCTAAGGTGAATTTGAAATATTTGATAAATCATTATGAAAAATAAGACCCAAATCCATCTCATTACCTTAGATCAAAATCTGAGCCAATCCTTGACCCTTAATGAGCTTAGTTGATCTAAACTCCAAATCATACTATTGAATTCTATGACCCATCTAGCTCTAGTACCTAATCAATCAGTTTGATTTAATATATCTTTAACTACGGAGTGTGGGACAAAAGTCATTACTTTAGAATATCCCACATAAGTCCCGAAATGCTTAAGATATGTGACCAAAGCATAAGATTTTTTTTCTATAGTACTATAATTTAACTTGGAAGTCTAAAGCGACCTACTCATGAAAGAAATCAACTACTCATGACCTTCCATATTTTTTTGAAGTAAAACACCCACAATAGTATCCTCTGAAGCGAAAGAAAAAATCATAAACTCCTTCAAATAATCGGGGCTAACTAGAATAGGGGCATTTACAATAGAACCCTTGATTTCAAGAAAAGTATTATTTCCTTCATCTTTCCATATAAAATTTACATCTTTATTCAAGATACTTTGAATAGGCTTAACAATCTCTGTGTAATTTGGAATAAACCTCCTAATAAATATAATCTTTCCAAGGAAGGATTGAAGTGATTTAAGGTTATGAGGAAGAGGAATCTTCTGAATGGCCTCCACTCTTTCAGGTTCAACCTTGATCCCATCCCTATAAATGATGTGACCAAGTAACTTACCCTCAGTTACCCCAACCACAGACTTGGCAGGATTCAAGGAAATCCAAAATTCTCTAAACGTATTAAATATCTTCTTTAGCTGATAAATATCATTAATACCATCGTTTGAAAACATCGTAATACCATCTTGATATATTTCAATAATTCCACCAATTAAACCCTTGAAGGCATAATCCATATCCCTTTGAAAAGTTGTTCCAGCATTGGTCAATCCAAAAGGCATCCCGATCTGCTCAAACATTCTCCATGGTGTGGTAAAAATTGTCTTATGTCGTTCTTCTTTCTTAAACCAGACTTGGTTATAACCTGAGAAATCATCTAACAATGACACCATGACTAAACCAGTTACCCTTTGCAACAAAGTCTCCATGTCTGCCAAAAGGAAAATTATTTTTTTTACAAACTAGGTTAAGGTTTTTAAAGTCAACACAGTCTAATTGGTCCATTTTTCTTCCTAACTATCACCAAATTTGAACACCATGATGAATGACGAGTCTTCACAATAATTTTGGTTGCGAGCATCTTTTGAATCTCTTTTTGAACCGAGGGGGGCAAGTTAGGATTGATTTTCCTAAGTTGTTGACGAAATGGTTTAGCATGTTCATCCTTCAAAATGATAGTATGTTCCATAACATCTTCCCTGTAACCTTTCAACTCATCATAGGAAAATGCTAAGACATCTCTCTATTCACGAAGTAAATTAACTAATTTATTCCTTTCTTCCTCATTAGTACCTTTACCAATTTTAACAATATTTGAATCCTCAACGGTACCAATATTTACTTTTATCAATTCTCCTGGATCAATTTTTTTTGTTCTTTCCTCTTTGTGGCATCATGCCTATCAAAGATTTACTCCAAGGCTACCTGACCTTTTGGAGTAGGATTTTTTATATCATCACTCTTTGTATAATTACATCCATCCTCCTTCTAGCTAACGTAAAATATTTGAATTCCTCTAAATTATTCAGAAAATGAACATCTTGACTTTCATCGTCAAACACCTACCAATGCTCAACATTATCAAGAATTGAAGGCCTAAAAATGGCTTCCATCATAACTTTATCATTCACCATTCCATCAGACATCTACAAAGTGGATGTTTCTAATACAATCTCATCAGCATGACTATTCTTTTCTCAAGGGACAGCTTCAATGTTAAGAGCATAAAAAAGCTCCATAGTGTCCCAAATTGCATTTCGATATTTCCTGAGCCTATCATTCTTACAAGAAAACTTATTTTTAACTTGCATAATGACAAGATCAAAATATCCCTTGATACTAAGCAGCATAACCCTTAAATCTCTTGTCAACTCCATACCCAACAAAATGGCTTCATATTTAGCCACATTGTTGTTGCTTCAAACTCTAGTCTATAGGAAAATATGAAAATATGACCAAGGGGAGATTTAAGCACAACTCTGGAACCCTTACCATGCCTGGAGGATGCACCATTGAAATACGCGTGCCATACTTTATTCTTCAAATCGTCTATTTTTTCATCCAAAGGAACTATAGGGTTATACATGAAAGAATAGTTCCCAATGCTTTCATATATAACCTCATTATTTTGCATCTTGGGGTATTCCACATGAAATGTCCTTCCGAGCTCCCTATCAAGTCTAACAAAACCACTGCCTCTAGGTGAAGTAATAGTAGTGTAAGACCAATTCATCTAAATACTTCCTCCTATATCAGCAACCCACTTCCTTGATAGCAACATTCCCCAAGCATCAGGCATATCAATCACAATAATGTCCATGACAATCATTATATCTGGGCAAACAAACAAATGAACTTTAAAATCCTTTATCAAACCATGAACTTCAATCCTCTTGGAAGACATGGAACAAATGTTGTGATATGGTATAGAGACTCTTAAGTTAAGTTGTTCCATGACCCTCTTAGTCATGACACAAGCCGATGCACCTAAATCCAACATGAAATTATACATACAAAAACCATTGAAAAAAAAGGTAATATAAAATGGTTGATGATCTTTATTATCTCGATCCATACCTTGCAAAAACATCAAAGCATCCTCTTCAAAACCATTTCCAAAAGAAGCATCAATATGAGGAGGATCAATAACCTTCAGTAGCTTGGACCTTTGAGAGGTAATTTTTAATATTTTTGTGACAGAAACCAATATCTTTTCATTATTAGTCCAACCTCCCAAGTCAATATTCAAACCAGGGTTATAAATTCTAGGGGTAGTCTCAATCTTACTTTGTTTCTTATTTTTCTACTGATAAGTTAATCCTTTATCCTTTGCAATATCCAAGAATTGTTCCGAAGAAGACTTCTCTCCATACAACTAGATAACCATATCCTTTTCATCATTAAAATTAGTAACACTATAAGAATATTGGAGCGTCTTCACATCAAGACTTTTCTCCACAACCTCCATCCAATCCTCCATAGAAAAGTGATGTTCTTTAACAATAACATTAATTTGATCACCTGTCCCTGCCATTCCCACTGTCATTGATTCTTTTCACAATGGGTCAAGTAGCCTCATCATGAAAATTATCACAAGGTCTGTAATATGGCAAAGATTGATCAACAATATTTTCAAACTCAAGCGTATGTGGAATTCTTTGCTCATTAGGAGGGCCCCTCTTTTTCCATGCAATATTACTTCTATTATTTTGAAACTTGTTTCCTTGAGACCTCTCCATATTAATTGAATGATTTTGAAGGGTGGTCATTTGATTCGAATGATCCAATTGCATGGTTTTAATGAGTTGTGTAAATTATTTAACATGATCACTTTCAACTTCTTTAACTTCTTTAGCTTTTGATTCATTCTTATGATGACCCCTTGAAAAACCCGGAATTTCAAACTTCCTGCATGCTTGCCTACATTTCTCCAATTCTTTAGCTAATGTTTGAGCAACCTTCACATCATTATGCTTAGTGCATTTTAGCTCATAAGGAGTATCAATTGTAAATGCATCAATATAATACACAAAAACAGACTTCTCAGAAGGCTTACAATCCTGAGGCATATCCCTTACAATATCATTAAACTTCTTATTGAATTCCTCCACAATCTCATTTTCATTCTTCTTGACGCGAATAATAGTGTTAAGCTCCTTTTTGTCCTTTTTATATCCATATTTATCATTAAAGGCACTAATAATCGATCGTAATGAATCAAACACGGTATCAAGAAACTATGTGAACTAGTCCAAAGCATCCTCCTCAAGAGAGAGGCTGAAAAGCCTCATGTTCACATCCTCGTGATTATGGTTAGAATTAGTACACCACTTACTCACACAAAGGTTAAAATTCATAATGTGAGTTTTGGCATTAATCGCATTACTTCCTTGAAAAGAGACAACTTCTCGATGGATTTTTACGAAATATCATGCAGATAGCCCTGAATGTTAGCAAAAACGTCGGGGGAAAACAAGTCATCTATAATGTATTTTTGAGCTTGATACTGAAAAATCAGATGGACATAAGAAATAGTTTCCTTCCTGAGATTAACAAGAAGTCTACGAGAATAGAATGTTTTTATTCGCACTCTAAAAAAAAATTCAGGATCCAAAGGGGGATTAACCAAGCTACTTGAAATCCTTCTATTACACACTCTTGTGGAAGATGAAACAAGAGTAATTTCCACTTGAACATCAATATAGTTCTAGAGATACAAAATGATAAAACCAAAAGTTAATCAAGTGTCGAGAACAAAAACTTATCCCCAGAAACGGTGCCATAAAATGTCGTCGCTTAAGATGTACACCTAAATGTGGGAAAAGTATTTAACCCCACAAGGTGTAGTCTTCAAGGCGCAATGCTCATAGAATGAATTGTCACCTATTTCCAACTCTCTCTGTTTAAGATCTCTCCTAGCTAAGCTATGGAGGGTAGTCCCTAAAAATGATTATTAAAGGAAAACTTGTTGAAGGCAACAAGTTCTAGGAGACAAATGGCATGGAAATTACCATTTAGTATAAATTGAATTAAATATTAATTATGAAGTATGAATATCAATGATAAAACATTAAAGGGATAGATTTGATTAGATCAATATGGCATCCAATAAGACAAAAGATGAGATACCAATGCCTTATAAACAATGCTCAAAGAAAGTTACAATAGTTGAAAAATAAAAATTTGATGCTTCAAGTTACAAGATAGGAAATGCCACAAGACAAGCATTAGTATAAGAAATCAAGTATAAATTTGAGACATGAGCGATAGAAATACTTGCAAGATAGATAAAACTTATACTTGTAATTTTAAAATAGATGCTCTAATGAGATAGAACAATATCAAAGGACAATGAACATATAATTCAAATGACAAGTACAAGAGAAATATGAGAGAAATGCTTGCAATTAAAATGAAATACTCACAATTCAATTTGTACAATGAACAAATGCAATATGAGACAATGTTATGTGAGTGTGTGAGACAAAGTGCCTAATCTATAGTGAGACTTCCCCTAAATTTCTCAAAAATTGGCAAGGACTGAGGTAATTTACGAGAAGGATAAGATGAGGAGTCACTTAGTCCATCATTAATGATACCCTCATAGACTCCAAGACAACCCATGTGCTTTCGTTCCTGCAATGGATCGACTACAAGAGAACTGCAAGGTCATTTGTTTTAACCTTTTCTCTAGGATCAAATTTATCAAATTGAATGAAATTTAGGGAAGGTTATCCTAAAATTTCTATCAACCAAGCTTATGTTTGGAGGTAAATTTTAGATATGAAAAACTAAATCTAAAGTGAAAATGAAATTAAACAAGTGCTCCAAATGAGATTAACCGCAATGCTTCAAAAGCGAAATGCTTTAAATATATCAATAACGAAATACAATTCCACTTTCACTTTATCAAATTAGGATATGTGTTTTAGAGTGTCAATGTGATCAATAAATCCCAAAGAAAAAATTGCAACTTTCTCAATGAAACACAAGAAAATGATGTCTAATGAAATTTAGCTAAATTTTTTATAAATGTTAGAGAAATAACTCAAGTGCTTCAATACAAAAATTCTCTTAATATGGAGTGAGTAATGAAATCTCAATCAAGAGTATCACTTCACTTATAATGTGCTTCTCAGAATTTTCAATGATTAATAGAGAAAACGTGAATTACACAATGAAGCACAATTAGATGATGGATAATGAGATTTCTAATTAGATCTAAGTGTTAAAGAGAGATTAATTTAATCTAAAATATAAGTGAGATCAATACAAGAGTTACTCAAATGCAAATTAGATCAAATATCCAATGAGATCACATTAGCAATTAGATAGGGTAATTAATAATAGGGTATAGATCTAACAATGACAAAGTGAAGCAATTCAATAGATTAGATCTCAGAGACTAAGATAACAATGAAATTAAAACTAAGGTAAGAAGTTAGTCAACACCATAATAAGTCATCCTTCTAAATAAGGAGGTGGGATACCATAGGAATAAATCCCAAGCTCCCCTAAGGAAAAATTATTTTATATTAACGTTACAAAGGAAGAGACACTTAGACAAGGAGAAGGGCTCTACAATCTTAAGGATATTTTACAAATAATAGATCCTTACAACAACAAAGAAAATCCCTCCTCAAGCTACAAAGAAACGATGAGGAAATTTCATGGCAATAAAAAGGATATACCTCAAAATTTAATGAAATCCTCACAATAATTTGCTCAAACCCTAGTCGCTTGGAAAAAGGGAAATATATTGTGCAAGTAGAGAGGGATAGCCCTCAAATGCTCATGACTATATGAGAAAAAGGCTCACAATAGTTGAGTTTTAACCTTAGAAATTTTAATGTGATATCTCCCAAAATTTTAAATTTATCATCCTCAAAAATTTCGTTCAAGAAGCTTAAACGTCAAAAATTGTATGAGGATAGAGGAGGAGGATTTCCTTTTCTTGTGGCTGCAAGAAAATTCCTCCAAAAATAAAGATGACTCTCCAAAAAAAACGGATCTCTAATTCCAAGCCAAAAAATGATGCATTTATCCAAATTGAACTTGTAAATTAGCTTGAAACCCTAGTCATCCAGTCTTTTGCGCAAAGAGAGAAGGGTCAGATCAACAAGCAAGGGTACTTATGCCTCAAATCATTTTTATTTACTTTGATCTTCAAGAGACTCCACCTGCAAAAATACTTATGAAGAAAATCCAGGATGAAACCCTCCCTCTTCAACCATATTTGTGCAAATTAAGATAGATAGAGACAAGTATATACAAGAGGAACAAATCTATATACACAAGGGTTAAAAAAAAAATACAAAATATTTACAAAATTATTATACTAATGCTAATCTAAATGGTACGAGGACACCTCCGCCTTTTGATTAGTAGATAAGCTCTCTAAATAGTAGATTATTCAATAATATCACTTTAAAATGAGAGAGACCTGAAGACAAATAATTTTTTCTTTAGAGAAAATGGAAAGAAAACTCCCTCAAATTTCGTATGATAAGCCTTTGAAAAAGTTCTATTGTGGGTTCTTCAGCTTATGTCTTGAGAGTTGATTGGTTCAACTGAGAACATCCCCAAGTTCTCAAGACGTGATTCAATGAATTCATTTCTACACACCTTCGAAAATATTTGTTAGATCCACAAGGATTGTATAGCACAGTGAGAAGGAAGTATAAGGGTTCAACCGAAAACCCACTAGATCTGCCCAATCTAAATGTTTCTCCAATCCAAATAATGATGCAAGATATCTATACACCAATCAATCCAAACAGAAAATGGAAATAACAAGTTATAATATTAGTAGAATATGAAGCACAATAAATTATAACAACATTACCATAAAATATTGAATAATAACACTACAGTTTTTCCCCTAAAGACTTTCTTTCATTATCCAAAAAATTATTACAAATCCGGCAACGCTTCGCTTAACCAAGAGCTCGAAATTTTTCAATGACACAATGAGGAGTTGATCCAGGTGGATAATGGTGGTCACCCACCTATTCCACCTATACCTATAGTCTATTTCATTATTTCCCTTGTTTATAGCAGCATTTACTATTTTTAGCAGTTTTTCTGGTCCTGAACTTTCGGAGCAGTTTTGACCCCCTAAACGAAGTTTTATGAGGTCCGCAGTAGGCCCATAGCCATAGGCTAGGTCTTGTGGCAAATACTGTAGCACTCGGAGATATATTTCCAATGATTTATTACACATGTCAAATGGAGATAATATGACCAAGTTACGACCTCGGGAAGTTGGTTGCCCAACTAACCCCAACGAAGCCCACAAACTCTTGGTGTTTCATCTCTTGGGGTTAGGGTTTTGGTTGTTTAGGGTTTTCGCATGTTTTCAATAATAAAAAGGACCTTGAGCCTCATTGTAATGTAGTTCAGAGGCATGTAAGCTCATCTACAAAACCGGGAAATTTGTTTTCCTGATTATCTGCCCTCGGGGCAAGAAGAAGACCGCGGCCATGACCTCTAGATAGGGCTCCTCCACACAACAACAACAGATGGACAAGGTCATGGAGGAGTATGGGGACATCTTCACCTCACCCGCAGGGGTACCTCTGGATTGTCAGATCAAGCACACCATCGATCTGACCCCAGGCGCGCGGCTACCCAATGAACCAATCTATCGGCGCTCTATTCTGGAGAACGATGAAATCAAGAGGCAGATTCAAGATTTGTTGCAGAAATTTCACATCCGGCCAAGTTCATCGCCGTTTTGGAGCCCGATCGTGTTGGTGTAGAAGAAGGATGGGACTTGGAGAATCTGTATTGGCTATCAGGCATTGAAAAAGATAATTGTCCGAAACAAGTATCCAATCCCGCGAATTGATGACCTTCTGAACCAACTCAAGGGGGTCAAATATTTCAGCAAGATTGACTTGAAGTTCGAGGATCACCAAGTACCAATCAAACCCTCCTATGTGTGGAACACTGCCTTCAAATCCAAGGAGGGCCTTTTTGAGTGGTTGGCCATGCCTTTCGGGTTGACGAATGCCCCCACAACCTTCATGAGGTTGATGGACGAAATCTTGCGACCATTTACCAACTCATTCGTGGTGGTGAATTTGGATGACATCCTGATCTTCATCCAAAGTTGGGAAGAGCACCTCCACCACATCCGACAAATCCTCCAAACACTGCGGTAACACAAGTTGTGTTCCAATTTGGAGAAATGCATTTTTGGCATGACCCAGGTTCAATATCTGAGATACATCATTGATGAAAGGGGGGCGCATGTGGACCCATCCAAGATCCAAGTCATTCGGGATTGGCCAGCCCCAACCACTGTAATAGAGCTTTACAACATTTTGGGTCTTACCAATTTCTATCGTAGGTTCGTGTTGGGGTTCTCTCATATCGCTTGGCCTTTGAGTCAAGTTACCAGAAACCAAATTATTTTGGTTTGAATATCAACCGAAGACGTTTGCAAAGTTGAAGCATCGCCTATGTTTTGCACCAGTCTTCATATTACCAAACTTGCAGCAACCATTTGAGATCGAGACATATGCCTTTGACTATGCTATTGGGGTAGTTCTTACTCAGCAGGGGCATCTAGTGGCCTATCATAGTGAGACACTTTTAGACACAGTCCGCAAGTATCCCACCTATGAAAAAGAGATATATTCCATTGTGCAGGCTTGCCGAAAATGGAAGCACTACATTTTGGAGAAGGAAACGGTCATCCACACAGATCACCGACCCCTGTAGTTCATACATACACAAGGGAAGTTGTCGAACGATCGCCATCATAAATGGTCCACATACCTGCAACAATTCCATTTGAACATCAAGTACAAAAAGGGCAGCACCAATAATGTTATAGACTGCCTCAGTCGACCGTCGATCGTGGCGCTCACCACTATGCTCGACTCTTGTGGGCACGAGACTTCAGGTTGGTCGCTTCTCTGCAAAAGTGATCCAGAATTTAGCAACACATACCAAATGCTCCTTGAGGGTAAGCAAGTTTCAAATTTTTACCTCTAGCATGCACTGTTATGCCACCTGGGACACCTCTGTGTTCCTTCAAGCGAGTATACCAAGATGATTTGTGAAGCACATTATAGTCGGGTCGCTGGACATTTCGGGGTCGAGAAAACAGTGGCAGTTTTGCAGTAAGTATTTCTATTGGCCGAACCTTCGATAGGATGTCGGAAAGTACATGAGATCTTGCACTGCTTGCGCCATTTCCAAACCAACCATCAAAAGGCAAGGCATATATACTTTGTTTCCTACCACTAGTTGACCTTGGGAATCCATCTCCATGGATTACATGTTGGGCCTTCCTTCTACCAAGCATGGCAACGACTATGTTTTTGTGGTTGTCAACAGATTCTCTAAGATGGCCATTATGGCGGCCTGCAAGAAGAATATCATAGCAGAAGCCACTGCAGATTATTCTTTGAACGAGTGTGGGTACACTTTGGGATCCCACAGTCCATTATCTCAGATTGGGACAGTAGGTTCCTCTGACATTTTGGTCAAGTCTCTAGTCGGTGCTAAAAACCAAGCTCACTAAGTCCACAGTGTTCCACCCCCAAACTGATGACCAGACAAAGATCGTCAACAAGATAATCGTACACATCCTACGCATGTACAACTTGAAGCATCCACGCACATCGGATGAAAACCTCCCCTATGTCCAACACAGTTATAACCGGGCTCTCCACAACTCAACTAGCCATGGCCCCTTTCAGGTGGGTTTAGGATTCCAACCACTATGTCCCATTGATGTGCCATGCCATTTGCAGCTACTCAGGCAAATTCGGCTCATGTCCAGTCTAAAGCTGACAAGGTGAACAGCGTCATTGAACACATTCAGCACATCCGCCAACAGGTCCATGACATATTGGAGAGAGTCAATGCTAAGTACAAGCAGCAACATGATCAGCATCGGGTGCCACACAACCTCCACCTGGGCGACAAAGTTTGGCTACATTTGCAGAAGGAGCGCCTTGTTGGAACCCGTCGCAAGCTTAGCCTGCTTCGATATGGGCCATACACCGTCACCAAAATTGTACGGGACAATGCCTTCAAGCTCAGTATTCCACCATTCCTTGGTTTGCACCCAGTGTTCAATGTGAACTGTCTTCAGCCTTACTTTCCACCATTACTGGACACATCCAACATTGAAAAACAACTCACACCAACAGAGTTAAACCCAGATTGCATGGAACAAGCCACAACTGATCGAATTATAGACATGCAGATCAAGAACACCCATCAGCAGAGGATCCTGCTATATCGAGTTGTCAAAGCAGGTCAACTCCTTCACTAGGGCAAGTGGTTCACCAGGGACTAGGTTCAACAGAAATTTCTTCACCTCATGGAGGCTCTGCACGCAATGGGGACTATTGCTTACTAAGGGAGGAGAAATGATCCAGGTGGATAATGGTTGCCACCCACCTATTCCACCTATGTCCAGTCGGTTTCATCAGTTTCCTTTTTTATAGTATCATTTACTATTTTTAGCAGCGTTTTGGGTCCTGAACTTCCGAAGCAGTTTTAAGTCTTGACCCCCTAAACGGCATTTTTTTGAGGTCTGCAGCAAGCCCATAGCCATAGGCAGGGGCCTGCGGAAAATCTTGTAGCACTCGGAGAGATATTTCTAATGATATATTGTACGCACCAAATGGAGATAATATGACCAAGTTACGACCTCAGGAAATTGGTTGTCTAATTAACTCCAACGGGGCCCACAAACTCTTTGTGTTTCGTCTCTTGAGGTTAAGGTTTTGGTTGTTTAGGGTTTTCACATGTTCATCAATAATAAAAAGGCCCTTGAGCCTCATTGTAATGTAGTTTAGAGGCATGTAGCCGCTACATCTCTTCTCAAAGATAAGCTACCATCACCTGAGCTAATTTATTTTCCATTCTGTCTGTAAGCATTTTTCAGTATTTAATATTAATGAAATGAAGTGTTATTTCTGCTACATCTCCTTGTTTATGTTTATTTCTGTGTTTTATTGGGTTCCTGCATAAGTTTGGATCAGGAGCTTCGAGCTTCATTAAATAGAAAAAAATGAAAGAAATAGGTCCTTCTCCTAGTGACAATGGCTAGGTCCTAAGAGTTGTTCATCTTTGACTTAATCCCACAATAAAAACGACTAGATCCATCCTCAAAAATTTTGAACCCTAGATTGTTTGCGTAGATCTCTAAGAAAGAATTCTATTTGCCTTGGATATTGAGCTAGATGGAACAAAATTTTGATCCTAATAACAAAAATATTTTCACAAATTTTCTCCTTAAAATTTTCTCATTCAACTTTAACAACTTTGACCATCTCATTTTAAAAAAATTATTTGCTAGGAAATTAATTGCTATTCTGGAACAATGAATTCTTTTTGGGACTTTTCTTGCTTATGTCTGGAGATTCCACAAATTTTTTACTTGATTCTTTTCTTGGGAAAGTCCTCATCTTTTTTTAAATATTTTTCACTTGGAGAGAATTTTTATTTTTATCCCATTATAATTTTTGGCTACTTTTTGGCTAATTATTTTCCATTTTTTGCTTGAGATTATAAAATATGAATTTAGAGGGATATAGACATATTTTTCCACCCTCAAAGTGTGTATAGATAGATAATTGAGGTGTTGAGGTGTAATTTTGAGTACTCATACCCCATACAACTTATATAGACAACACTTCTTATATTTACATCAAATATTACCTAAAAATCTCATTTAGTGGGGGAATTTTGACAATTAAAAACTGACCCCTAGACACAACCAAATTCTGTGAAACTTTAGACATGATCTAGTGTAGAAAATTACATTGACTCTGTACACTAGAACTCACCTAATACTTTACCATCAAGCTTCACTTTAGATTTGGGGTATATTTGAGAGAAAAACTTAACCAATTATTTAGTGTCGAGAAACACAAATAATTAGCTAAGGCCCAAAGAAACTCCCTAGAGTGAAAACTCTCTATCAAAAAATCTTAAGTTGCCTAGAAGTGTTACATGGCTTTATATTCATCATATTATAATCATTTTTTACATAATCCCCACAGGGCTGCAGAATTTGGATTACAGCATGATGATCATAAGATGCACGATGATGATGAATTTATGAAATTATGACTTCATGTCCATGATGGAAAACTTTGAAATGTGCTTTGGCATGGATCCTTTGATAATTTATGTAATTGACACTTGAGTGGTAAACATGCATCATTGGTTTTGTCTCATGAAACATTTTGAGCACTCCTTTCTCTCCTCTAGCTGCTGCACTCTGCTCACAGTCTTCTTCTCTTAATAACTTCCATGGTTCCTTTACTTTCGGTCTCCAACTGGAATATGCTTACAACATTCTTTGCTGCAACTTTTTCTGCCACAAGGTTTACTTTAGGAGCTTTACTTTCTCTCTTCTTCCTATATCACAACTTCCTGGTTGTAACTGCTACCACTGTGCTCTTTCATTCTGCTGCTACCTGCTTCGAAATTTCCAAACTAGTTGAAAACAAAATCCATTACATGTCATCCAATTCCTTTGATCACTGTTGCAATATCTCGGTCCTAACAGCAAGTCTATCTTTGTCAGTTGTCTTGCTTCTCAACCATCACCTTGTACTCAGTTTTGCTAGTTTCAATCTACTCCAAAATGTGTGCTTGGCTCTTCCTCTGCAATCCAGAGTCTACAACTAACATTCCTATCGTATAACCTTCACACCATTATAAAAACTTTGCATACCTTGGCTCGAATTAGCAATGAAATTCAAATCAGAAAATCACTACTATAAAAAATTTCTTCAATTCCAAAGAATTCAATTGGGTAGGTTATCCTACTTTGATACCACTAATGATGCATAATTAGAGCTTAAATTTATATCCAGTCAAATTTGAATTAGACCCTTTTTGGCATTATGGCTCTTGTGTTGGCCTTGATGGAAACCTAAACAGATGTCAACCTCATCACAGTTCGATTGCTAGTTCACAATGAGATGTTGGTTCATGAGAGATACCACTCTATGTTGATGGGCCTACTTGATCAGTGGATGTCCTATCCTATTTGGTCTACTTGTAGAGGTGTTGCATTGTTGTACAAAGGTGTTGTAGATTGTGCGGGACAATATATGACGTGTTGGCACTCATGTCAACCATTGACTTGTTGGCTTCTAGGTCAACTTGGTGGTGGCACTTAGTTGTGATGGTTAACCTATTTGCAGAGGTGTCACGGAGCTTGGAAAAGGTTTGGAGGTGTGTACAAATGTTGAAGAAGGTGTGGAAACAACTGTGAGAAGTTTTGAGTTGAAGGGATATTGATTTTCCCTATACTCTTTCCCAACTACTCGGAAGGAGTGTCATGTGTGAGACTGAAAGCCTTCAGTTGATATTTTCCAATGTTGTGTGTGTAGATGTAAGCTTTTCAGCTGATATTTTCTAGTGTTATTGGTGCGGTTGTTCCTGTAGGAGGAAAAAAAAAACAAGTACGAAACCATCGTTTCACTCATAGACTTGTGCATGCGGGGTTGTTTTGACACGGTCCAACAAATACATTAGTTTTCCTTGCACGTGGTATTTGAAATCATTTGTTTTGGGCCTGAGGTAGTGACAGTATCAAGTGCTATAAAAGAAGGATTGAGTAGGAGCATTTATGTGCATCCATTAATCCATTCACATGAGTTTTCTTTTGAATAGGAGTGCATGAAAGACACAGAGAATATAGTCAGATCTCAGAGATCTGAAAGGAATAAGCTTATACAAGAAGGAATGATGTATAATATGTTTGTTTACTAATTGTTTTTCCTGTTGTCCATAGAGATCATCGATCAATGAGATATTTTGATCAATAAATATTTCAATTGAATTGTTTGCGCTATGGTTGTAGTTTCTCACTTATTTGTAATACGGAGATTGTTTTGATGGCAGTAGACCAGCAATATATGAGTTAGGCAGAATGATAGTATAGTCTCTTAACATCTTATGCTAGCAAATGGCTAATGCCTTGAAGACAAAGACATACATGTTGCAAGAAACAGATCATGACTAGTCTAAGGTAATGTTATGCAGAAACAGTGGATGGCATCATGAATTATTTTGATAATTTTTGAATGACAGTGATAAGGAGATAAGGCTTGTGGCTAGGTAAAGGTTCTTGTGTTCACTGATGTTGCAAAGAAGGGTCTGCTAAATGGATCAGCTCTTGATTTTGATTAGGTTTCTACATAATGCATACGCTTATGTAGCAGAGATTATGTTTGAGATCTCCCTTTGATTGTTTAATGAATTAGTTTGCTAAAACATTGTGAATGAATGTTTATGCTAGTAGTATATCCAAGGAAGAGAATTTGCTTCTCTTTAGATCTTACAGAGGTTCTCTTTGTACACAAAGAATGGTGTGTATTCAAATGACTTAAGTTACATAATGCTTTTGGACTGAGATCCTTATGACATAGAATGACTATGCAGAAATCTATGAAGTCAATCCTTGATTGTGATTGGTTGTTAGTATGTGTGTAAAGAACTGAAAAAAAAAATACGCAGATATTACGAATGTTGTTGCAGAAGTACACTTACTGATTATGCTAACAGTGACCTTTGTTTCATAGTGACAAAAGTATCATGATCTTCACATGTTCTTGATCTTATGATCAGTGATATGATATTGTAGAGATTGTATATAGCTTGTTGCAAAGTTTGTTGAGGGTGTCTTGAATGATTGATGAAATAATGTTATGATTGGATCTAAATGTTGGCATGCTTGACAGTTTGATCTAGTTAAGTTGTCACATGTTTGACCCCTCCATCACCCCGACCTTTCACACGTTGCTAGTCTTACAAGTCACCTCAACTCTGAGTCACCCTAGCTCTTCCAAACAATGCGCAAAGGCTTTTCTTCCGAGAGACAGACTCCGGGATGTGAATATTCTCGTCAATCATCGCCCTCAAGTTATGTCTAAGTGGTCCCTAACTTTAATCCTTTCAATGGCACGCATTACATTTTCCACTTGAGTCCTTATTGTCCAATATGTTGTGTCCATCTCCTCCTAATGCTCTCCATGTCACCGACTCTTCAACATCATCTTGGTCCTTGTCATCTCGGTGCTTACCTCGCATGCAACTCTTTTAACATTCCAAGGAAAGGACTCATGGAACAGTCACCCCTCGGGCATGTCCCTTGGCAAATATTTGTTGACAAAAAGTCAATTCTGTCTCCTGGCTCCTATCAGGTGACAAACTTCTGCCAAAAAGGAAAAATGGCCAAAGTGCTTCGCTCCTCCGCCTGTGTATTTTGATCACGACCTTTTAAATCTCTTGATGCAGGATTTTAAGAAAGTGTTATACTAATGTGAGTGCATTTATCTTTGATCTCAAAACTTCAGGGTTCCACCATTATATTTTTTTCAGTAGAAAAAACTCTGGTTTATATTATGTACCAGATCAAAGTAGTTTACCCAAAAGAGTCTTACATATCAGCTTTATAGAATAGCCCATTTAAATCTTCAATCCTGAACATCAACTGTTATACTTTAAGCCTCATTCAAGAGCCAAAAACAGTAAACTTACACTTCATCTTCCCTCCAGAAAAGGTAGTCTGATAGAAACACCCAAAAAACTGGTTCCTGGTAGTAAATGGAATGGAAAAAGTGGTCTTAACCACACCTTCTGTTGGCTGGTACTCCATCTAAAAAAAACAGCCTTAGACAAAATATAAAAACATATGATGTTCCAGAAAACACAATACTAACTATGACGAGAAAATCTGAAAACAAAGACAGTGTTCACTGATAACCCCTACTCAACTGAACTTTACCATCCCAATTGCCCCCATTCCATTTGAGTCTGCGAGCTCATAATGCTTTGCCCAAAAACACTGCAATCCTTTCTTAGATAATCTGTCCGCCTCGCCATTTTTCTCCCTGAAGATATGTTTGAAATGCATAGCAGAGAAATCATTTCTTAAGATTTTAATACGCTCCAGCCAAGACTTCAGATTACCCAGGTTAATAACAGTTCCCTTGTTGAGATGATCCATCAGGACTTTTGAGTCTCCACATACCCATAATTTCTCAATGCAAAGTTGTGTAGCCACAGTGCCAGAACTTCAGCACGCATGTTAGATCCGTTACCTCCATGCCAGAAAATCTTGTAGTGGCAGTTTGGCGATAACATTAACCACGCGCCACACCCACATCTGGAATGTTGTGAAGCTCCATCAAAGAAACCAGCTGGGAAAAATCTCTCAACAGGTCTGTGGCGGACAGATGGGTCCACCAGGGGTTTCTGCATAGTTCTCAAGCTTTCCCAATTTTCAATGATGTTACTGGCTATCCTCTCAGGGCTGTAGCACTCCTCGAATATCCTCTTGTTCCGACCACACCAGATAAACCAATGAAATATAGCCGGAATAAACCAAAGTAAAGAGTTCCTCTTATGCCACCATTTAATAAAATCTGTAGTATTCGTGAGAGTTGGAACCTTAAGTTTAAAAAACTCACAGATTAAATATAGAACTCTCCTAGCAAAGAAACAGAAGTAAAAAAGTTGTGAGTGATTTTCTTCTCCAGCCAAACAAAAACTACAGCATCCAGGCCCAATCCACCCTTTCCCGTGTAGTATGTCCCAAGTAAGATTTTTCTCCATCAATACCAACCATAGTAACATCTTCATCTTCAATTGTGCCTTATCTGTCCAGATATAACAGAAGACACAGAGTTCTGCAGGCGTGGAAGAGGACGATGATAATTCCTTTTAGGTATTTCTCACAATCGGCAAATTGCTATAGGTCGGACCCCTCCATATAACCCTGTCACCCCCGATTCCAATGCGCAGCCCCTGGCTCCTTAGATCTTCATTGTACACATTCCACTCCACTCTTCCTTCAAGTGTTCCGACAGTGAGATTTTCTGCAGATAACCAACCCGGTATCCCATTGATCGGTGTTTTTGCCAAATAGAAGATACCCCTATCATTTTTTTTTTAAACCATGGTGAATCGGTAACTTTTTAGACTAATCTAAGGGAGGTCCCAGGATCAATCTTCGTGGCTGTCTTACAACACCAAGAGTATATCCAACAGCCTGCAAGTCAGACATACCGGAATATTATGATTTAGCAAGAGCCGAGACTCCGTATCAAGGGGGACCCTACTCCTTGAGCCAGATCATAACATGCCATATACTCAATGAGATTTGAACCTCCGTCTCGTGAGTTTCACGCAGCGAAACTTACCATTAAACCACATATCACTGTATGAAGATACCCCTACCATTTAACTGTCTAATAAGTTCGTTTCTTAGAGGTACCGGAGCTGGAAAACCCCACAAACCTGGGTGACCAATTAGTATCTTCGCCCCATCCCCATACTGCCATTTTAAAAAGGATGAAAAAGACAACCAGATCTGTTTGAATCCATTCCAAATAGTCGACCCCCCGTTTGAGTTCTGCCATCGGCCCATCCCAGTAAGTAAAGGTCCTCCAAGCGCCCGCTATTCAGATATTTGAACTTTAAAATTTCACTCCAAATTCCCCTTGAGGTGTGACCCCTCCATAGTGACTTCATGATAAGAGCCCTACCAAAAATGTGTGCCTTTGAGGCCCCAATCGTCTAGTTCTTTAGGTTTCATAATCAGGTCCTATCTCGCCAAGTGGTACTTGCCACCATTCCAGAGAAAATTGATCATAATG
Organism: Pinus albicaulis; assembly: GCA_034641835.2. NCBI lineage: Eukaryota > Viridiplantae > Streptophyta > Pinopsida > Pinales > Pinaceae > Pinus > Pinus albicaulis. The sequence goes on along the minus strand of CM076570.1, from coordinate 1,099,382,511 downwards.
CTCCTGATGTTTTTTAATATCTTCGATGAAATCACATACAAATGAGCTCAATAAACCATGATTGGTTGTAAAACTGCCTCTACCAATACCAATATCAGTCTCCCACCTTTTGACAGCCATTTGGTTGACCAGCCTCAAATTCTTCTAGCATCTAGTTCCAGTCCATAATGCCATTATATTATACAAATTTTATTATATGGGTGTGAATTCCTTCGTCTCTCGCTTACGAAAATTAAATAAAGCCTGACCACAAGACAGTGCCTTGCAATGTTAATAATATACAAGCGCACATCACATTCAAATATATAAAATTGCAGAAGGATTGGTTTGAGGCATAAATTAATTCCATTTAAATTGCACTCACTCTACATTGTTTGCTTTATTAATTTGATATAATGAATAAATACATGAGTAGCATCCTTCCATATCCATGAATAAAGGATAATGGATTGGATGACCGAATTTTAGTTTCAAAGAAAAATCTGTGGAACTTCTTCAATCCTCCCTTAACAAATTCTTAATAAATAAATTACATGGCAAACAAGGAATTCTCCTAATCTAACTAAATCCACATGATGAAGAACCAATTCTTATAGTAAAAAGTATTGAGACCGAGTGACCTTCTCGGTCAATTGACTCTAAATCCCCACTTTGAAGAACCAACTCAATTGAGTCTAAATTCCCACTTTGAAGAACCAACTCCTACGGTATAAAGGATTGACCTTCTCAGTCAATTGAGTTTTAAAAAGTGAGAAGTAATCATTAAAAATAATGATAAACAAATAATTCATAAAGTAGATTTGGTTATTGAATATGAAATTATATATAAATATTAAATAAATAAAAAATTTGAAATAGAGTTACGGATTGGGAAATTAATTAATTAAAAAACTACTATGTTGATTCAAGTAGTTGGGTGATGTAAATAACAAGGTCAAAATTGTTTAGGCGTTTACTCAAATACCATCCTCAGAGTAACAAGAACTACCCAAAAAGTTCTTTGGGATATATTAAAATAATAAATGTATTTACAACCAACAAATAAAAATTAAAATAATAATAAATAAATTGTAAAATTAAATTTAAATGAAAATAGAAAATAAAAATATTGCTAAATATAATATAAATATTAAGTTTTGAATAAACTATGTTATGGAAAACCTATAATTAAAAATAATTAATAAAATATGATAAATTAGTTAATATATATTTAAATTATGTTAGGAAAAACATATAATTAAAAATAATTAATAAAATAAGATAATTAATTAATATATATTTACTAATAAAATATATAAAGAAAGAAAGTGAATGAAATTGATAGATTAATGATGGAAATGAATAGAAATGATAGATTAATGATGAAATAAACTTTCTCAATGGCTTCGCATTCTAAGAGACCACTCAATGGTTCCCCATTCTAAGAGGCCACTTCAATGGGAATGTCTTCCTTCTAACCTTATCACAATGGACCAACATGTCATTTATAGCTTATTAAATCTTTCATCAAGTCAATTATCAAAAGACACGAGACACAAGGATTAGGCTCCTAGAACGAAGGCAAAACCTCTCCCTCTTGGAGAGGAAAGCCCACGAGAAATTCTTCTCACAGAGTTCAAATGACAAGTACCATGACCCAAACTTAGACCCTTGACCTATTAATGCATCCAAGACCTTGTCCTTACTTCTTTGATGTCCTTCAAGGCTAGTTCTTCTTCTCTTCACCAAGTAGCATTGTTCTGCACCAGTACTTCCTTGAACCTTCAGTTGAATCTTCAGTTGCTTGAGATATATATATAGGTTGTAGATAGGAAAGTAAATCTCAAATTTACTCTCCTTCTTTCCTTTACTTTCCGATTTCTTCTTCGTTGCAGACCACTGTCCCAACAACATTACTCTAGATCATTCTACAAACTATGTTTCACTTTAGATCCGCACTTCAGAGGATATCATTCTCATGCTCGTGCATTTGATGGATCCGCACTCCTGCTTCAATATGTCGCATCACTTAGAGAATACACAGATATGTATATATATAAACCAGTTCTGAAATCTACACCAAAGTGCAGCACCTTATGATATACCGAAATATGTATATAAAGACTAGTCCTGCAATCCTTCAAAACTTCCGCACTGCACTTCAAAGATACAATCTGCACTTCACTTTAGTGATATGATCCGCATTGAGGTTCTTCAGCAAATTGTTTCAAAGATGACCGAAGACTGTCTCCATAAATGACCGCATATCTCTTCTCTTTAATCCGCATCAATAGCTAAACGAACTCAAAACATATCCACAATTCTCTTCATATAACGGTCTGCAATTTATATTATTCGAATCACAGAGAAATCCGCATATTTTTGTCTTGCAAATGATCCGCAGCTTCTGTGTATATATAGGAGTACGTTCACAGAATTTAGGCCGACCATACCTCTTACTAGTAGGCCAACTTGTCATGTTGTAGGGAGGCCGACTTGATACATCAATATAGCATCTCTTCTAGCGTTTGAGTGAGGGCTAATGAGAGTTATTCTTCCATGGCTTCTGGACTTGGTCTTGGGGCATTTCTAGATCCTTCATATATGACACTTATTACATTTATATCTGAAGACAAAACCCTAGATAGACATCAAGAAGAAGTCTATTTAACCTATAATAAAATCTTGCTCATGAAACCCATGAAGCAAGTACAAGATACATTTTACTATCTTTGTCTTCTTCTTTACATAAAATACATAATTAAATAGTCAATATGAAGATCAGCCTAGTTACACTTTTCAACACTCCCTCTTAACTAGGGAGGTATTCATACAGGGACATGGTCACTTTCAAACTAAAGAATCTCATAAGAAGAATTGGATTGGTAATCGCATCTGTATAGCATCATATCAACTAGCATTCTCCTAGTGCAAGGCCTTGACTAACAACCCCATCTCTCAATGAGTCAATGGGCTTCAATGCTGGCAAGACACATGACTTATAGACACCATAGTCATTGTCTCTCCAAGGTACATACCCCACCCAAGTGTTCCAAGAGTACGACCTTCTTAGACTATTCTTCTATTGGGTAGCCAGCCCTCAAAGAATATCGTTCCTCGACTACTCTTATATCTTGAATGCCCTATTTCATTCTCAAAGAGTATTGAATGCCAGATGATTACCCAATCCTCCATTTGTCTTCTAGGTGAAGACCAAAATGATGTGTCTATCCATTCTCTCCACATGGCCTTCACTAAGACTTACAGTGGTTAGTCCTAGTCTAGTGCATGACACATGTATTAAAGAATCACATATGTTACTTCCTCTTAGCTCGAGAAGGACATACTTCAAGTTTCTTCCAAGTAAGAAACTTACCACCAAGCTCCCTCTCAACCAGAATCCTACAGCAGCAATCCAGCTACTCATGAAAAACTCCTCCCCTCGTTGTCATGGATTTTGATATTGAGGAATCTTCACTTTTGGCTTCATAGGGCATAGATCATCCATCACTTTCAGTCACGAGTCATGTCCACTATCAGAAAGTGATTTATCAGTCTTTCTCATCTGGTCCATCGTTATGCCATGTTGTTTTCCTTTGAATCATCTCCACGGATCATACATCCTTTCTCATGATTAGCAGCCCTACACAAATTCATCCAGATAAACATATGCAAAGCATGTTTCCCCACTTCCCGAATGAGTGGCAAAGCATATGCAAACGCCTGTGATACCTTCTTGAACCCCAAGTCCTCGGCCTGTTTAATTAACTTCATAACTTTTTCCTCGCAAGACGTGGCCACTAGCTCTGACCCTCAATACCCAACCCTTGCAAAAGTGAAATTACAGATTTAAAATTATCCTCTCTGGCATCAAATAGGAGTGTATTGGTTGTGAGGAGTTTGGAAATATCCTCTTTCGTCATGAAAGTCTCGAGGAGCGAGAGTTTAGACGGTACATTTTTTTTTGCATTATAAAATAAAAACTTAGGGTTCCAAAGGACCACCTTTCGAATCTGGGCAGGGGTGTTCAAACCACAGCCATTTAATATCTCCAATACTTCTTCCAAATTCTGGCACAATTTTGCACGAAGGAATCTATCGCCATTTCTAAACGATTTTGCAACATCTTCCTCTGATAAGCTGCATTTGTTGAGGAGAAATTCAATAACAACACCCTTCTCTGGTGTACCTGTAGATCGGGGTGCTGTTTGGGAGCAGAAATTGGGGAATGTTATGTGGGATTTTGAAGGGACTATAGGTGGTAGTGGGGAAGGAAAGAGGGAAATTAACTGGTTATGAGATGACAACAGGAGTGGGTTGGTGATCAGTCGTTTCCAGATCTTCAACTGAACAGACATTGTCTTCTTCATCTGTGCAATAAATTTTGAAAGAGTTAATTTACCTGGGGAAGCAGATGGGAAGCAGATGAATGAAAGGCGTGCAGCTCAAACCTCGGAAATAGCTGGCAGGCTACCATAAGAGAGATGTCAGTATCAGTATCAATGAGCAGCTAATTAGGGTTTCCGGCCATGAATCGAACCAGGGGTAATTTACGAGGGTTTAGAGATGGTTTGCTGTGAGAAAGGGGCCGATAAATGGGCGTTTACGTTGGCTAATCCTATCAGCGCAGTTTCGTTTTCTATGTTTTGGTCCTTTCAAAAGGAATACCATGATATAATGCGCGATGGGGTTAAACTTTTTTTATTATAATACATATATAGATCATTTTTCTCGAATATGTAAGCCATTTTTGTGTTAAAACCATTAGTATCATAACAGAGGGGTGCAGCTTTATAAAATTTTGTGGTGGTTTAGCAGATTATTCAATAGTGAATTTTTGTGATTCGGTGAATAAATCGGTTTTTTTAAGTATGATTATTGGTTAAGTTAGTTCTTTGTTGAAGTTTGGTTCTCGGCTTTTGGTGTTATAAGAAATTTCTTTTCTCAATGTACTTGTGAATGATGAAGTTTTATGCTAAGAAAAATATTTTTCGGAAAAATGGTTTAGTTTGCAGATTTAATAAGTACCGATGGCAGCTGGTTGATCTGCATAAATGGATCTCTGAGACATGGAAGCCCCGAATGAGTTGAATATTTACCCTATGTCACGAGGTTTCTTCAATGTAGTTTTTGATAAGATTGAGGACAAGAAAACTATTTGTGTAGTTGGGTTGTGGTTTTGGGGGAGTGATGGCCTCTTCATGCAACACTAGACTCCCACTTTTGACCCAGTAGCGTCATCAATTTCTATAGCCCCAATTTGGGTAAGGCTTCTGAACACTCTCTTGCATTTCTAGAATGACACATCATTTTCCTCCATTGGGAATGCATTTGGAAAATTCTATCATATTTGTTGTGAAAATAATAATAATAATAATAAATAAATTAGGACTACTTATGCTCACATTTGTGTGGAGATGGACTTCAAAAAGGGTTTTCCAGTGGAAATTAATTTGATGGCTCCAAACTATGCTTGGGTCCAAAAGCTCGACTATAAGAATATCTCATTTCGGTGTAGAGCATGCTATAAAACGGGACATGTAATTAAAAATTACTCAAAGTGTTCTCAGAATAGCTAAGATCAAAAAAAAAAAAAAAAAAACCCAAAGGCCCAAATGGTAGGAAGGTGCACAACATGATCACTATACGATACTCAAAGAAGAAAAGCATTAGAACAAGAAGGACACAAATTCGTTCAAAGAAACCACAACTGTGGCAACAAAATCTAAGTAGGAAAAATTACTTACCAATTTGGATCCTCTAGTCGCTAGTAAATATTCCCTGGATGCAACATTAGTGGGAAAAGTAACAAACCCTCATGGAAAACATATCCCCATCGAAAACCACAAGGATTCTCATTGAAAACGAAACTTCTTGGGTAGATCAAGCAGATTAGGAAGATTTCAAGAATAATATTGTGCAATTGTCGAAGAATAATCCACCTGAATTTGCAAAAAAAACGGGTTGGATTCAAGTTGGGGAGAAAGGAAAAAGTTTTTCTCCATGAAAAAGTAAAAACTTTTTCTCCAAGAAAAACAAGAAGTCAAACTAGATCAAAATAAAATTATAGTGAAAAATGGAATGTAAATATGTCTATATAATGGGGGTTTTTTGGAAAATATTTAGTTCGAAATGGACTGAAGTTTTTGTGTCATGGGGAACTCATTTGAGGGTTTGGATTGAGCCTTTATGCTCAATCTCAAACCCTCAAGAAATATTGGAATATGTAAAGGTTATGGCCTTGTAATCCATATTTTTTTAGTAATACAGATCTCTACCCATTGTTAATATATATATCCATTTTTACCATAACGATTCAACATATATCTCTAAAATTATTTTTGTTTGGTTAAGAGTTTCTCTTTAAATGTAAGGAAATAGGTTAATGGCCTAAGACCCAAAGTTATCTTGCAAGAGTGAAACTTTGTCCCTTTACAGACCACCAAGGTAATTCCAAGTGGTGTGGTTTTCCTTGAATAGCAGTGATGATTCATCATACATTTTCTATGTGATAGTTATCCCTTTGTTGATTTGATAACTGAATTATGATAGATTTTCTCACTATTAAAAAATAATTCGCTAATTATCTTAATAAAATTTGAAATAGTCTTTATTAAAAATATAAAACATTTTCCCCGATGAGGGTGAGGAACAACGAGGATGGCATTCCTGAGGTAATGCATGGGCGCCCATTGTAAGAACTTGGTCATAGGTGGGCAGGCCAGCCTCCCCACCCTTCCATTACACCTTGAGTATGGGAGAGAGTAATGACCGATGTGTGAGTTTTCATGTCACCTTGGGTCTTGAGGGTGGTGGCAAGCGACTGAAAGTTATGGAGGGTGGTGGGGGTGTTTGTTGGTCACTCTGCATATGCGAAAGCAATGGCATTTGTGGTGTGGGATTTCTGAGAAGAGGCGGTAGTTTTAGTGGTTTCCCTGTCTAGGAGAGAGGGCGGCCTTGCCGCCGACATTCCCTCCCCTGATTTCGGGTGCACTTATTTGTCAATTGCATATTTGAGCTTCAACTCAGTGCGTTTGCAGGGGAAAATGGGTATGGTCGCATGGTTTGGGTAGTGTTCTGTAGTTCAATGCTGGTGGTCATTAGTCTTTTCTTGAGCGGGTGATTAATTGTGTACCTCTCTGGCCCTTTCACGAGCTTCTGTGATGTTGGGCGGAGCCATTAGAGTGCATTTCTTGGGATTTGGCTAGTGGGGCTTGTGAGAGGCCAACTCAGGGGACAAGAAAACATTTTCTTCATGGGGGGTGTTAGTTTTATGTATTTTATGTTTGTTGTGTGGTAGTATGTGGTGGTTCAACCAGTGCGGGTGGTGCTTCTTTCTGTGTGGGTAGCTCCGAAGGTTCCGAGCGGGTGGTCCTTTGATCATTCCAGTGGTGTCGGGGAGCCAACCATGCATCCCATTCCTTGCTCGGGGCACTCCTCTGTCTAGGCAAAGCCCAATTTTGGCATCTCTGGAGATAGCACGTCCATATCTAGGTTAGAGTTGGTGAGTGGCAGTGATGGCCCGGTTCAGGGTGGTAGGAGCGGCGATGGTTCGAGTCGTGCGGCAACGGGTGGTAGAGGTGGTGGACGATCGAGGCGCTCAGGGCCCACAGGGCCTGCAAATCAGGGTGGCTGACGCGGGGGATTAGCGTCAGGTCGTGGAAGCCACACTCCTTCATATCAACAGCGTGGGGGTTCGGCATGTCGCGGTGTTTCTAAGTGTCGAGTGTTGGTGTGTCATGGTGGTCGTGGTTAGCGGCAAGGTTGTTGTGTTGAGAGATGTCGAGAATTGATACAGTCAATTTTTGAATGTATGGAGACCTCAGAGTGGGTAAGGCAGGAGGAGCATGCTGAATTGATTGCCACTTTGAACAAAATTTATTACTTCGAGTGCCATGTTCAGGATTGTGTAATGGTGGTCTGGCAAGGCTAGAATTTGTTATCTGAGAAGGTTGAGAAGTTGGAGGCTTGGATGGCCCATTTAGAGAAGCATGTCTAATGCTCCTTTCATCCTCTGTCGCCTCTTGGAACAGCTCCAGACAACCCAACCTCCATCACCATCGACAACTAGCATGGATACAGGTGTTTTATATGTTATGTCTATTTATTGGTGCATATGGCCTCTTAAGTTGTGGATTGTCTCTTTCTATTTTTTTATTTCACTGTCATATATTGATAGTAGTAGTCAACAAACCTTGTCGAGTTAAGATTAACTGTATTTTCTACTAATGTATCATTTTTTAAAAAATAATAAAATTTTGAAAAAAAATAAACATTTAAATAATTAACTAAATAAAATAACTTTTGATTAATTATATAAAACATTTAAATAATTAACTATATAAAATAACTTTGGTTTAATTATAAAACATTTTGATGAGTATATTTTTTAAACAAAATGTAAAATTGTTTTTGATATAAAACATTTCAATAGTTAATTTAAATAATTCATTATATAAAAGTGATTTTTATTTAACTATAGAATTTTGTTGTAAAATGCATTAAAAAGGTAAGAATAAAGAATTGTTAAGTATTTTTTTTAATAAAATGTGAAATTGTTTTTAATTAATTAATTATAATTTGATGTATTATTTATTTAATATGTTTGGGGAAATTTTGGATTAGCTTGATATAATTTTGTTAAGTTTTTATATTAAAGTATTATTATTGGGAAGTGTATAAATGTTTGTACAGTGTATATTTGGTTTTTTTATGAAAGCGATTATTTTTTTTAACATGTGGTTTTTTTAGAATATTGATTTTAAAATATATTTTAAATAATTTAATTTTACAATTTTGTAAAAATTGTATTGTAGAATTCTAACTATAAAAAGACAAAAGCATCCAGGAGTATATTACACCTTTAATTAGTTTTGAAAGGATTATGCTCCTTGTTTGGGAGTTCTAAAGATGCTTAGTAGAAAGATTTTTATACACTGTCATTGTAAGGATTATGCTCTTTGTTTGGGAGTTCTAAAGATGCTTAATAGATAAATACTTTTCTCATTTTTATTTGCTTTGAAAAAAAATTATTCTATTTAAGTAAATGGTAGAGTGTATGTTCTATTGTTTATACATATGTCTTGCATCATGTCATCTCTCAAATTATTTTTCTTTTTGTAAATTGTTTTATTAATGTAAGTAATTTATCTCAATTAAATATTTTTTAAAGAAAAATTCACCATTTTTATTAAAAAACGGAATGGAAATTACATTTTCAAATCATATATTGCATAATAATATTACATAATTAATGTACATAACATTTGCATCTGTTTGAAAATAAGCATTTATATCACCCTGTTTCCCTTTCTTCTGTCTAATCTCATGTCACCCCATAATGAAGGGTTCACAATGACTTACTGTAATTTATAAGTCAGGAGGTTAAGATGTGTATAGAGAATTAATTCCTTATTGAAATCAAATATATTAGATTCGTGAAGTCTTTTCACTCACGTGGGACGGGTCTTATTTACAACTACCGCTCTTAAGGAGAAAAACTTGATATTCATGTATTATTCTATATCCTTATTTGTCATTTAGGGACCATGTCATATGGCTGTCACCCCATAATGAAGGGTTCACAATGACTTACTGTAATTTATAAGTCAGGAGGTTAAGATGTGTATAGAGAATTAATTCCTTATTGAAATCAAATATATTAGATTCGTGAAGTCTTTTCACTCACGTGGGAGGGGTCTTATTTACAACTACCGCTCTTAAGGAGAAAAACTTGATATTCATGTATTATTCTATATCCTTATTTGTCATTTAGGGACCATGTCATATGGTTTTACAACTACTTTAGTCAAACTATTTGGTATCACTCATTACTATTAGAGTTAAGGATACTTCCAATAAAAAATATATTGATAGGTTCATGTTGATGTGGTTAAAAATTTGAGCCTATCAGAAACTTGACAAAAACTTCTTGAGAAACTCATTTTTTATTATTACATTGTTAATAATGAAACTAATGGGGCTTATACAGAGTAGATGTGGCCTACGTATTGGTGTACCTATAATCCCATGATTCTGATTTTCTAATATTCTTTTTATTATGCATTTTTCTAATGTCACGACAGTAGAGTGCTTCACAAATATGGTATGTGATTATGTATTAAAATATTCTCTAAGTAATAATTACATATTAATAATGTGTGCATGTGACTAGAGAATTGAGAAATTCATGGGCCAAAGTGGACCATTAGTCCACTAAAAGTTTGTGAGTCAAGGTAAAAGTCATGGGAAAATGAAGAATTATAATATATATATATATATATATAGAGAGAGAGAGAGAGAGAGAGACTTTTCAATTCATCAAATTGTTAAAATAAATAAATATACATAAAAAAAATGATGAGTGTGTTGGACAATAATCACAATTCAAAATTAGAAAAATTAAAGGTATATTAAAGGTTGCAAGAAAAAAAGGTAAAGCATAACATTTTTTTGTTTGGTTTTCAAGTGTTCTGAGTTCACCATAGATTACATTAAGCTTGACCTATGGCTTGAGAAACCGCGACCGAGGGGCATCTAAGTCATCAAAATCGCCCAGGGATAGCACATGGCCTGGGCCACACTAGCACTAAGAAAACTGGGTTTAACTTGTCTCCTCCCCCTAACACAGGTGCAACAACCTTCGTGAGGTTTGATCCTCAACCGGTTGTGCTAGTGGGACTTGACAAGGTAAAGCATAAAATTGATAAAAATGGACAATAACATTAAAATCCATTTATGAACTACTTCATCTATGTGGGACCATAGTAATATAAAGGTTTAACATAATAATAAACTAAACACATAAGGCACATAAGTGTAGCCCATAGAAATGGAAAATAATACTAAAATTCATTTATGAATTACTTCATCTATGTGAAATACTTCATTTATGTGGGACCATAGCAATATAAAGTCTTAAGATAATAATAAACAAAGCACATTAGTGTAGTCCAAATTTGAAGAAACTTTATTTGTGTTAGGTAATTTAAATTTTATGAAAAAAACCAAAAATTGTGCCTAAAAGAAAATTCATAAAATGGGGTATATTCATAGAGGGAAAATAATTAACAATTTGTCATCGAAATCTTTAAAATTTACAAATTGTATAACTTGTTCCAAAACCATTCATTAAAAAAAGAGTTAAAATTGAATGTAATATTTTTTTAACTTTATGATTAAAGCTCTACATGGTGGATAAATATTGTCCCTTTCATAAGTCAAATTAATATCTCCATGAAGGGTGGAATTTGATAGTGAAATTGTTGTTCATGGCTTATTTTGGTCATCAAATGACAATTTTTTTTACTAACTATGACTTGTGAAGGGTTCTTTTTAAAGTTATAAAATAATACTTAAATATTTATTTATAATCTTAAAAAAAATAAGACGTCATTGTAGATTTTGACTCTGTATAATTAACTATAGCCTCCCTTTTTTTCTAATCTCTTGTTTTCCAATTTTCTTCTAGTTTTGGTTTCTAGTTTCTCCGTGCACTTATATGACTTCCATTTTTCAAAATCTTCATAATTTTTTACTTTAATTTAGTCATATTTAAACTAGGCTACTATGTAGCCATTTTTGTAAGCAGATACTCGCTACTATGTATCCATTTTTGCCTTAAAACTAGTAAGTATCCTAAGAGAGGGAAGGAGCTCTATAAACCTTTGTGGTGGTTAGGGTTCCCCTAACCACTCAACATTAGTTTTGTTTGTATGGATTTTTTGCAGATCTCTTCGGCAGATCATTCAATGGTGAATCCTTGTGGTTTTGTGAATAATTTTTTTTTATTTTCTAGGTATGATTGTCGATCAAGCTATATTATAGCTCTTCTTTGGTTTCGTATAGCTCTATGTTGAAGTTTGATTCTGGTATTCTGGTGGTACAAGAAATTTATTTCCTTAATGTACCTATGGATGAGGAAGTTTTTTGCTATGAAAAATATTTTTCAGAAAATGGTTTTCTTTGTAGGTTTAATAGGTACTAGCCCTAACTGGCCGATCTACATAAATGGATCTCTCAGACATGGAAGCTCCCTTTGACAGATGAGCTGAATATTTACCCTATGTCATAGGGTTTATTCATTATAGTTTTTGATAATATTAAGGACAAGAAGTTTATCTGTGAATTTCGATCATGGTTTTTGGGGAGTGATGGTCTCTTCATGCAACCCTGGACACCCGCTTTTGACCTGGTAACGACATCAATTTCTACAGCCCCAATTTGGATAAGGCTTTTGAACCCTCCCTTACAATTATTGTATCACATGTCAATTTCCTCCATTGGGAATGTGCTTGGAAAATTCTATCATAGCTCTCCTGAAACAATTTTTTTTAAGACTACTTATGCCCGCATTTGTGTGGAGATGGACTTCGAAAAGGGTTTTCCTATGTAAGTTAATTTGATGTCTCCAAACTGTGTTTGGGTCCAAAAGCTCGATTATAAGAATATCTCATTTCGATGTAAAGCATGTTATGAAACGAGGCAGGTAATTAAAAATTGCCCCGAGTGTTCCAGAATAGCAAAGATTGGTAAAATACCTTGAAGACCCAAATGGTGGGAAGGTGCACAAGGTGATCACTATACGATACTCAAAGAAAGATTTAGGACAAGAAAGAACCAAAATACAAGAAGGGTGTGAATTCAGTCAAATAAATCGCAGTCACAAAAATAGAATCTAAGAAGGAAAAATCACTTGTTAATGTGGATCCTCTGGTCACCAGTATGGAATCCCTAAATGCAGCATTAGTGGAAAAGAAACAAACCGCCGGGGAAAAAATATTCCCTTCAGAAACCACAAGGATTCTCATTGAAAAGGAAACTTTTTGGGCAGATCAGGCAGATGAGGAAGATTTCAAGATTAATATTTTTCATGATCGAGGTGGTTTCAAACACCTTTAGGAGATCAAGAGGGTTAAGAAATGGTCAAAATTAAAAGTGGTCGGATTGCTCTCGAACCAGGTTCATATTGAAGTACTTGTCACCCTGATTCCAAAGGTGTGAGCGAATCTCCAATCCGAACATGTATGGAGAAGTTAGAGCGAGTCAAAGTTTTGGTCAAAGTTGGGCAGTGGGCTAGGTTTAAGTGTCCCACAAATTCACCATCAACCGATAGGGAACCCAGCTCTGGGAAACAGGAGAAATTGTGGACTCGCTAATTTCCCTAATGACCCTTATTTTCGTTAAAATAAAAAATTCACAATCTGGTTTTAAAAAACAAAAAAAAAATATTAAAAAAATAAGGGTGGTAGGCCATGACCCCCGCCACCCCCGTCGGACCCTTATTATATCAAATATATTAAAATTATGGGGTGGTGGGCCATGAACCCCGTCGCGACCTCCGCCCACACCACATATGGGTTGAAAGTTAAGTGGGTCGGGTCAGAGCCGCGTGGAGCGAACCCCGCCCACCCAAAACCTTTATTACAAACAAACAACCATAAATATGGACTGGTGGGAATTGAACCCGCACGGCCACATAGGTCGGCCCGCTCCACGAGCAGCCCAATCGGCAAACAACTAAATCAAACCCAAAATACAACAACACTCCAAACTCTTTGCAAATTCAAATATCCGTTGCAAACCAAATATGGTGACCTTTGCATTATAAACAACGCATATGCATAAACGTTAACACGATTGTTAACCGTTGCGGTTAATAAAAACTATAATGTGACATTTTTTTAAAAACAAATTGCCAAAGTGGGAGGTCACCGGGGTGGAACCCTTGACCTTCCCACATCAAATTTTCTACCCAAACCAATGCGCCAAGGAGAGCACTCTTGTAAAGTTTTCCACTTATCCACTATATGAACCCATCATTTTTCTCATTTGAGGGGAGATAGAGCGGATTTAAAGAGCCGTGCTATGATGGAACTCGAAGGTCGAGTAGCGGAACACTAAGCCCAAACCAAGGGCGAAACCATGAGCACATCCATAGAGGCAGAACCATGTTGGCACGATTTTTGAGACAATGAATCTTTTACAGAGAATATTCTTTGATCCCTGAAAGACTCCATGGGGAGGAAAATTTTCATTTTGTCAGAATGATATGAATTTTACAGTCATTTTAAACAAAATTTCACAAGGAATGTGATGGTAAAGTCAGAATGGCCATCTGAGCAGCAGATTTGCAGATTCCATGTAGAACAGAATCTTAGGGAATCTTAAGGGAATCAAAAGATTCCTTGAGGCACAAAACTTGCCAGAGTCCATTTTCGACAAACTTTATTTCAATTTTACACCTCTCGGTGACAACAATCTGATGGCGATGACCGTTTCAATAGAAAAGCTCCCCATCTTTTGTCCATTTCCAGATTGGAGTGGCAGTGTCTGATTCTCAAGTGTGGATAGTCAATTCTATGCCCCTCGACACCACGAATTCGACAGTGTAGCCAAATACAACAGTTGAGATCATGTGCCTCTTTTTTCTATGAGATGTATTATGTGTCTAGATCCCTTCTTAATGCATGTTGCATGATCTCGTTTTTGTTTCATGTGAGATTATGTCATGTTGATAGGAGGTCCATTGTGAGTGAGAGTTCTTGTAGCGAAACATCTCATGGAGAGACAAGCCACTCATGTTGAGGAAACATCCTTGTATGAACATCATCCATGTACATCTTCCCATTTCCAACACTATATGAAGCGGCCTGCCCCATTTTGACACCGGGCCCGGAGACATAGGCCACACTAGGTGTGTTGAAATTTGCAACAAGAAATAGTGAAGTTGGCATCCAGAAACAACATGACATCACAGACACTAGTGTGGGACCACAAGTCATGTAGTGATGGGTCCTAGCGATACATTAGTGTGAAAGCCAATTTATTTAATAAATTGGAAATGTGTCTAATTTAATTATCCCTAAATTAAATTGGACAATAAATTGTAATATTATCTCATAAACACTTATAATAGTTAATTGAGTGTGATAGACTCAATTAGATCATGAATTTCGAGTTGAGGGTGGTTGGTCAGGCATGCCGAGTGATTCTATGTGTTTTAGAGTTCCAATTCCAGTTAGTGCATTAGTTTAATGCATGAGAAATCAGTTAACTCAGTTAAGTGAGTTAAAGTCAGTTTAACTAGTTGTAACTATTTGTTGCACTAGTGAGAGGTCAAATGAATTAAATCAGATTTAATTCACATGCAGTGATCTGTCATGTAACTAATGATTTACTATTAATAGTTGCATGCATGTCAGTGCTAGTGGAGACTGATCTGGGTAAATTTCTGATACTCTTTTAACCAAGACCTTTTACTTCGGCTGATGTGTTAGAATTACATTTTATCAAAAGAATTAATGAACACATGTAGATATAATCAAGAGGGACATGTGTCAACAATCATACGACAAAAATGTAAGAGGTTTAATAACGAAGTTTGTCCAGTGTGGACTACGTCTCCGGGCCTCAATGTCTCGATGGTGTTGGCCGCTTCATTTAGTGGTGTAGCTCGTGATAATTTAGATGGATGTTGTTAACTTGTCATACAAGGAAAATACCTCAACATGAGTGGAAAAGTCTCTCCATGATACGTTCTATTACAAGGAACTCTCACTCATAAACTGACCTCCTATCAGCATGACAACTCACATGGATGATGACTATGAGTATCCCGCTGAACATGGCAACAAAGGGATCTCAATCAAACATACATGGTGAAAATTATTATCCCTCCAACATGGCAACACAGGGATATCAAACATAAATAAAACAAATCCATGATAGAAATTACATCTCACATCAAGAAAAAAAACAAGATCCCACGTCAAACATCAAACAGGGATCTATATAGCACAATGCATCTCATAGAAAAGAGACAAATAAGTACATGATCACATTGCATATACCTCGAAACTCTGGAGCTATTTGAAGAATATGGATGATAAATTGTTGGAACTAGTTGTACCATCAATCTCGTGGCATCGAATATCATGAAAGCGACTGCTGACACATTGAATGTTGACACCTGCACTCCACTTTGAGAAGTGGCTAAAAAATGGAATGGTCAAATTGAAAATCTGAATACACCATCAGATTCATGTTACCGAGAGGTGTAGAATCGACTGTCAATTTGTTGAATTCTGACACTGTCAAAATCTGGGCCATAAGGAAACTTTTAGATTCCCCTTAGATTCCTAAAAGATGCTATTCCATAGGGAATCTGGAAATTTTCAACTCAAAACAAGAATCTGATCTCACCATTGAGATCCTTACAAAATTCTGAGAAGAATGAGTATAAATTTGACCTCATTCTGACACCGGCGAATTTCGGCCTCCAAGGAATCTGAAGGATTCCCTCAAGATACTTGAAGATTCTCCTCCATAGAGAATCTACAAAACCACTGCTGAAAATGTGAATATGATATCGCCATTACGTTCCCTACGAAAATCTAAGAAAAATTACTGTAAACTTGAGCATATTCTGACAAAAGAAATTTTACCTCCCTAGGGAATCTCTGGGCATCGAAGGAATGTTCTGCATCTTGAACTGCATGCCACCATTCTGCCTCCTCTTCCTCGAACTGCATTCCCAGGTCTGCCTCTACCTCCTGTGCATCTAAGGAACTAGGTTTTAAATAATAATTGTCGGGTTGACTTTACAAAGCGGTCAGTTGGCGCAGTGGTAAAAATGCCAAGTTTGGAGGAGAGGGGTCAGGGATGAAATCCTGCCCCTCTCTATTTTTATGTCAAATGGAATTTTAAATAGAAAAATGCGGGTGGGTAGGTCCACTCCACATGACCCGACCTGACCCTTTCCCAAAACCAGTGCATTGTTCAACGTTTTATGGTATGTGGTTGGTTTATGGTGAGCGGGACCGCTTCCATGCGGCCCAACCCAACCATTATTGGTTCCACGTTATATGTATAGTGTGGGTCCGCGGGGGTGGCGAGGTTGACCACCCGGGCACCCCCCCCCCCCCCTCCCCCCCGACCGTTATATTATTTTTTTAATACAATGCAAGGATGGGGTCCGCGGGGGTCATGGCCCGCCACTCCTCTTTTTTTAAATATTTTTTGGTTTTGTTAATAACAAACAAGACATTTTTAAAATACCTGATTTTTGGCTATAGGAGACAAATTAAACATCCCACAAATTCACCCAGAACCTGGCCAGAGTTAGCCAGAATCCAGCCAACGGAAAACTTCCAAATTGCTGCCTCCTTAACTTGCCACATCATCAAGTCAACCCAAAAAATTTGACCAGCACTAACTTTCACATATGAGCTCGGTTTAACGAACCGTTCACACCATTGCAATCAGGATGACGAGATCTATGCTCTGGTCCTGGTTCGAAAGCATTCTAATCACTTTGATTTTTGAGTTTTCATAAGCCCTCTTTATTCCGTTTGTGTCTTTGGAAACACCTGGATCATTACTCCCCGCTGAGGAGCTTTTGGTCCTCCAAAAGCATCAACAATAATCTGCAACTATTGTGTACAATGTCTGCACCATAAGTGTCCTAAAAAAGTTCACGCTTCCATCTCCTTCACCTTTGTTCTTCGGAGCCATAAGCGATGAACCGACACCTGCATCTTCTGCAAATATGTAGTAATATTTTGCAAATTACATGCTCAAATATGACCCACTATGACCCAAACATTTCCATACTTGCCATGAGTTTATAACACATACTCAGTGGTCAAGTTTACATCAAATGGAAATCACACCCCAACTATCATTACAAGGCCAAAAACATCATTATCACATTTCGAAGTGATGGAAAACACATCAGCACTTTTACATGAAAGAAATGCATCACATGATTTACAAAACAAGGCCAAAATATCATGTTTTCTTAATAAGTAATGGAAAACACATCATCACTTTTATAGTTAAAAATGCAACATATGATTTACAAACACAACCACGACACACTACCACATCTAGATGAACCATCTCTCACTTATCAAAGTGAATGGGTCATCTCTCGGTGGCGTACTTGCTTGGCGAACAATCGTTTCAACTGGTTCATGCACCGACGCTTCATCCTTAAGGTGCTGCTTTGGATGGAGCCTCGGACACATGACTCTTTTATGGCCACTTTGGTTGCAATGGGTGCAAAAGGCCTTTTTTCTCTAGACTTGCTTAACCAGTTTCTTTCCCTGTTGTAGGGACGACTTTCCATTCCTCATCCTCCTTTGTGTTGCCATTCTTTTCCAACACTCAGCAATGAAATGGTTATGTAAACCAAAAAAATGACAAGTTTTCTTATGCCATGATTTACGTTCATGATTAGCAACATTCTTATAATCAAAATGAACTTGCGAATATCAAGACTTATTATGCCCTTCCAAGTGGTCTCTAGTGCGATCATGGTGATGAGAGCTTGCCTCGGCTCTTCTACTGCGACATGCACTTCCATGGGATGATGGTGAAGTGTTCCCATCATTATTTTCCCCTGGTGAGTTCAACAATGTATGTTTTCCTTTGATTTCCTTATGGCAATGAGAGCTTGCCTCAGCTCTCTCTCTGTAATACGTGTTGTCATAAGATGATGGTGAAGTGTTCCCGTCATTCTCTCTCCTCGATGGTTTCATAAATGTCGTAGAAGCTTCAGAAACATTTGAGCATTCTCCTTCCATGTATCCCAAACCTGTGTAGCAAGGTCTCTGCACAACCTCCAATGGCTAAGTTATTCCTTGGCCATGAATGCCAAGTCCTCCTCCTTTGTACCCCATCCTGATAAGGAGTCTCATGTCGGTTCATGTAATGGGTATCTCCACATTTCCAATCGAAATAATAACATGTGAAGATGAAACTGAAGAATGATCACAACTGGTTACCTCATATGTTGCTTTGGAAACAGGTGAAGAGGGCTTCTATGAGCCTTCGTTGCACTTCACTTGTAGGAGTGTTTTCAACTCAACGTTATCTGCTTCTTGTTTCTCATAAGCTTAATACAACATGTCTGCTTTCTCGGACACCCTGAGCATGGTCTCGTACATGTCTTTGACATCCTCCATTGTTGCACGTTCAAAGTTTCACGCTTGTAGTCCACATCAGCAAGAAGACTACTCTGATACCACTTGATCCGGGTACATTTATGATACCCTTTTAACCAAGACCTTTTACTTCGGCTGATGTGTTAGAATTACATTTTATCAAAAGCATTAATGAACACATGCATAAATAATTAATAGGGACACATGTCAACAATCATACGAAAAAAATGCAAGAGGTTTAATAATGGATTTCGTCCAGTGTGGACTTCATCTCTGGGCCTTGGTGTCTCGATGGTGTTGGCCACATCATTCAGTGTTTTCATTGGTGATAATGTACATGGATGTAGTTGACTTTTCATACAAGTGAATTCCCTCAACATGAGTGGAAAATTCTCTCCACGAGACGTTCTGTTACAAGGAACTCTCACTCATAAATTGACCTCCTATCAACGTGACATAATCTCACATGGATGATGTCTATGAGTATCCCACCGAAAATGTTGTGCCAAAAGAATATTGGCATGAAATCTACATAGAATTGCGGTAAAATCCTCTTCTGGCACAACATTGTTGAACCTCGCATCCCATGTACATTATTTCATTTGAGCGAATTCTTGAATTGAAACAAATGAAAATTACACATTCTCTAATTTTTGCTTCCCGGACCATAATCTGAGTAATTGAGCTACACCTACATTAAAGGTCTAGACTAAGTTAGTTTGAAATAAAATTTTCCATAACTTCAAAAGGAAAATACCTTGTTAAAGTTAATGACCACTCCTTGGAGCCTCCTTAATTTTCCCAAACTTCATCTTGAAAACTAAGTAATAATGAATAGATAGAGATGACAAGTGTCTCTAATTCTAAGAAATAGGATACACATGACAATCTATAAAAGGGCTAAAACACAGGTTTCTCAAATAATAATAGCCACCAAACAAATTCCTATTAACAATAACGAAAAATTGAATGCTAAATGTAATGTTACCTTTTTGAGATATTTTCTTCCGATAGTTTTTCCTCTTGAACATCCAAATCGACACAAATTTTCCTACACATATTGATGAGACCAATGAGGCAAAATTAGATTAAATTTGACCAATTATTAAATTTAATTGCACCAATAAATAATAATTAAAAAAACTTTAGTGCATGAATACCTGAATGAGCTCCTCTTAGTTTCGAGAATAAATTATTTGTGTTGTTTAATCTTGGAGAAAACCTCCCTCCACTCGACAAAGCAGAAAAAATGTCAACATTGACCTTGTTGTTGCTCTATTGGATCTTGGATTTTTACTCCAAGATTGTCCAAATATTAATTTATTCTCTATTGAATAGGGCCAAGCACGTGAAGGTGTAAGCTCTCATGGCCCCTCCCCCTACTCACATCATTCTAAATTCCCCCAAACCCAATCTATCTACTAGGAAATATTTGAAAGAAAGATATTAGGATACGTCATAAATAAAGAAATATATAGTAAAAATTTATTCATTCATTCATTCATAGAGTTTAAAAATATTTGATTTGAGTATGATTTATAATAAACTGTATGCTATACAGAATCTGAAACAAGGTTATTCTAATTAAATTACAAGTACAATCAATTATTCTTTGGTTTCTTGCAATTTTTCATGTATGAAGCAAGGACGTCATCCCCTTCAGCTGTAAGATGTCTTGCTCCCAACCTAGTGAAACGTCTATGTTGTTGTAAGGTCGATAGAGAATCAACTGCAATAAGAATAAAAATTTAAATTCTTATTTATAGTAATTATTAATATAAGTATTTTATTAACAAAAAGGTAGTAGAGTGTTCGTTACCTACTTCAGTAGTAGAGGGAAGCGAGATACTTTCGGATGTGGCCATAGTTTCCTCCTCTTGTCTGGCCTCATCTCATACATGCTCTAGAGTAGAATCAAAAATATTTATAATTAATATACTGTTTGCATCTAAATATTTCTAATTCTAATACATAATAAAAATATATATATAATTCACATGAAATACCTCTAGAATCGAGTTGAACATCAGTTTCAATTTGTAGTCCACTATCACTAGGCTCATGTCTTCCATCATTGCTTAGGACATCTATATTTACACTGTCTGCCTGCTTTTTACAATCAAGCACATTACTTTATGGCCAAAAATAAACACCAATAGATTGTATACAAGTTTTAACTTATAAATTCTCTTCGTTTATTTCATTTACCTCAGTTTCAGGTGGGGGATTAGAAATAGTACGTGAAGACCTTGTGCTTGTCCTATGTTCAACAACAACTTGATATCCGTCCATGTAAGCAAGCTTGAGGTCTTCCTCCGTGGGAGTTTCATTGAATTGTTTGCCCTTCAATTTTGCATGACAATATGAATTTTTTTTCTTCTGCAGTATTAAATTAAAATTATTAAGAATCTGAAATTTGGATGCAATTAATTTTTTTTTACTTACAATTGTTGCGGCCAGTTTTGAGTAACCCCCAGGGCCAAGATGATGTTGGCCATGTTTTTTTATTCTTGCCTTCATGTCTTTAGATGTATCTGGGAGCCTATATTTATTGTATTGATAAGCTTAATTACATGTCACAATAGTGATGATAAAACATCATAATTACATTAATAAAAGTGCCTCATACCTTCCTAGTCTGGGTGGTGTCTTCCCTTCTTTTCAAATTTTTTTCTCCTTTGCATCTTCTAGGAGGGATTTCCACTCACTTTCTGAAATCGCTAGAGGGTGCTCATACTTAGGGTTATTTTGAAAATGAACCATATATTTGTGTCACATATATTTTAAATATAGGGCTGCCTTCGCGGTAACTCCACTTTTGTTGAAGGTACCATCTCCGAACAATCGAACCAACCTATTGATAAGTTCTTCCTTCAACTTTGAATTTTACGAATTCCACCTTGTGCGAATGGTGGTGTTATAGGTCACTTTGGGCACCATTCCCAATGACCTGGTTAACTGGACATCATCCCCAGAACTGATGAATAGGGTCTATCATCCCCTATCATTTCAGTTGCTACATGCCCTAAGACAAAGAACAAGAAAAAATCATCTATGACTTCCATTGCAAGGTTTCCAAGATTTTAAGTTTATATTATAACACCTATGAGCTCACCAACACAATCTCTCAAGGGGATAATTGCGTTGCATATGCAGGTACCTCCATTCAAAGGTGCTTTATAAAGCACTTCCTGACACTCAAGGGTGCATTGGTCATTTGAGAGCGAAATTCTCATTGATTAGGAATCTCCACTTGGCTAGTGCCTTCTAGAAGAGTGCATGTGTCAAAATTCGAATCCATGTGTCCATTTGATACCTCTGAGACTGGGAACATGTCTTGCCTATTATTAGAGAGTCATTGATTGTAAAACTACCTTAAGCTCCTCTATAAATTGAGCACAGATCCTAGTACTTGGTAAGGAACAATTTGAGTAGAGAAATGCTGGTGGAATTTCAATTGAGGATTTGAATTGTGTAACATGCTGCTGGAGAGATGTGCATTGTGATGAGGCTGGGATGCTGCTAGAGATGGTGACATCAAATTAATCAGTAGGTTGTAACCTCCCCTTCTATCCATTAATAAAGATTGTTGCTTACTTTCCTACATATGTATTTCTATAAGCGTATATCTTTCATGTTATGAATTATTATCTGATGTATATGGTTTATGTTTCATTGATTTAACTAAATAACTTGAATATACATTTGTATTATTGCTATCTTTTGTTGTTTAGTGTTCATATTTGCAGGAAATATCTTGGCGATCTAGCTTGGATTTGAAGCTACAACAAGAGAGAAAGAAGGATACTTGGAAGCGCTTGGACTCCAAGTAAGTTTCTTGATCTATTCAGTGTGTCTATTTACAGTTAGGAAAATTAGTTGCAAAGTCTTTAACCTATTTTTCTAGATGAGCACCACATCTAAGGAAGAATGTTATATTCGTAATCCATAATTCCGCACAAAAAATTGGTGACTCCACTGGGGAGTTTACCCTTCATCCTTGGTGTATTTTCCTTTGTTTGTCTTTTTTTATTCACCCAGTAGCATTTACTCTTAAATATTAGGTTTTTTGAAATCAAAATTTGCAATAGAAGTGTGTTAAACAGTTGATTTTTCATTCTCTGACTGCGCCCAATGCATTGTTGGACAGGACACAATGCTTTGCATAGCATTGTCTTCCTTTCAGGGCTGCGTTGCAACGCGTTGTCTCCCCTTAGAGACTATGTTTCCCCCTAGAACCAACCAATTTCCATTGATTTTGTCATTTCATTTGCTTTCAGTTTTTTTTTTTTTGTGTTTTAAAGAGCCCGATGCCTCATATTGACCAGTAACTTCATCTACTCCTTCCTCCTTTGAAATAAAAGTTTGTTCAATGTTTATTTAAAGTGTTTTTCTTTATCATTGATGAATTAATTTCAAAGTATTTTCATTGCTGCATTAGATTCATTTTCTGTTGAAAAGGAAATTGTCATTAAATTCTTCATTTCCTGATGGGAGAAATTGTTGTTAAATTCCTCATTTTTCCTTCAAAAGATAAATTGTTGTTCAAATTCTTAATTTCTCAAAAGTAAAAGGCATTTGTTTTTATTGATTTGATGCACTTAGTTTCCTTTTCTGCATTCACATTAAAAGGACTAAAAATAAAAACTTGTATTTGCATGTAGTGGATTGTGTGTTTTGTATAGGAACAATTAGGAAAGATGCATTTTAGTTTGTCCTCTTTGATTGTTTGCTCTCAAAGTGATTGCTCTTTCCCTCTAGTATCTAGGATTTTCAATGAAAAACTAAAAGTGAAAGATTTCTTATCATTTTAGTTTTCATTTTAGGAATTTCCAATACATCATCGCGGTGAACCTTGAAAGGAAAATTGATAGACAAGATCAACTTAAAATTTTTCTCAATTCACCTAACAAAGCATTGGAACCATAACGATAACATTTAGAAGGTCTAGGCTAGAGATGTGTTCCGGCGTCGTAAAACATATCAGTTGTCGTTAATTGTCTGAGATACATTCCGAGTGTGATACCTCACTCCATGTACCTAAGTATGTCGTAGCTCGTCCATGTACTTTCGGGTATATTGGGAGGTGTTACAGTATGAAAAGTATAAATGGGTGCTCTCATTGTGCGGTTTCGCATTAGACAACGTTAATATAGACTTGGGTCTCCACGTACCTTTGGGTATATTTGACAGGACAAATTTAGGTTGCTATCCATCCATAGTGAACCGAGTCGGCCTCCATGTAAATTTGATGCACCGAACACAGGATTCATGGAGATTGCCTACTTGTACTTCTTGGTTCACCAGGAGGTATTCTGTAGTTCATAGTTTCTTGGTAAACATTTTTCCTACAATTACCCTTTTATTTTGTTGATTTGTTTTTGGTTAAAATAAATCAGTAATCGTGGAAGAAAAAAATCATTTTCCCCATCATTCGCATAGATTAGCATTGAAACCACCTTTACCACCGGAAGCTACTTATGTGCGGCGAAGGTGACATCGCTCTACCGAAACCTGTACCATCAATACCTCTAGTGAAGCATTATCTTCCCATATACCAGAGTCTGCACAAGTTGTTTCTACAAATCCTGGTTTGTCTACTATTGTCGAGACAGAGTCCTCACAGCTACCTGTGGTCACTGTTAGTGTCAGTCTTGTCATACTGCCATCAGTGATCAAACTTACTCGTTTGCATTTTTCATATTAGGATTCCCATACCATAAATTTTCATCATTCCATTAGGTCATGGATTCATTGATGGTAGTGGTATTTCATCAGTTTTCCCTCATGTCAAACTTGTTGATTCCCCTCTCTATGCATCTTTAGTCATAATTCACTTTCGTTCCCAATTCATACTATCAGGTCATAGGGTTGGTCTCATTAGGTTCTAGGGTCTCATCATGGTCAAATCAATGAGTTAAGTGTTAATAAGTATCAACAAGGTCATGAGGAGATCAAATAAACTCAAAGGCACAGTATTTGGAAAAAGTAAAGAGTTGTTCTGATAAGCTTGATGTATTTTTCACCTCAAAACATGTTTTGAGGTGAAAACATGATACTTTGCTTTTATTATCATCTATTATGTAATTTTATGTCATCGTATGTAATAAGTTGCACTTCAGAAGCTGTTATCTCCACAAAGTCACCCTACCTTTAAAAGGTGTTTTCCACAGCATTTTTAGCATAAAATCATGTTCTAAGTGTGCCCATCAGAAAGAGCCCGAAAAGATCTTTCCAACGGTATATTATACTCTCAAAAATGACTCCTGGATTGAAAAATATGCCTAAGTGAACAAAAGTCCCCAATAGCCTAACCTTACCCCTTTCCCTCATTTTTCCCTTAAACTTTATAACATAATTTTGAAGTCTTTATATTATAAAACCCCTTTTCTTTAATTCGATCGTACCCCTCCTTCCGATCCAATCGCAACATATCAATTGCATATCCCTATTAACCCACTCCGATCACATTTGGACTGTTGATCTAATCAACGATCCGACGGCCCACATCTGATCGCATCGTAAATTTGCAAGTGCTCCCAACTCTTATTCCCTCTCCTTTGTTTTTCTCCGATGCGATTGACCCCCGTCGATACATCTCCATCGTCGATCCACCCATCTAATCGGACGGCTCGTAAGTCTTCGCACCATCACAATCGGCCATCCCCGCACTATGATATTACTCCATCACATCACAAATTTTTATTTTGATGTGTTCATAACTCTCGCTCCACTCCCCTTCCCTATTGCGATTGCGATCTATTCCCCAGGTCCCACTAAAACCCTTCCACCTTTTCAACGAAAAAGGGTTTTTCCTTTGTAAAGCCCAAATTCATTTTTATTTTGTTTTATACGGATTTCACCCCATTGCTCTTATGCCAATCACATTGCAAGTGTTTATAGCATTGCTCCCGCTCCCAAACGCCGATTTGCGATTGCGATTTCCCCTTTCCCTCTATACGCCATCGCATCGCTAAATCCGAACACATTTGCTCCATTATGCGATATACACCTTCCCCTCTTCCGATTGCGATTGTGATTTAGGCCCACCATCCTTTCCTTTGCCCTTTTTAACCCAAAAGAGGACTTTTCTTCATTTAAACAGCAAATATAGTTTTCCATTGGTTTCAAAAGACATTTTCTCCAAAAGTCGGTTTTTCTCCAAAGGATATAGACAAAGAATAACAGTCAAAGGCTGAGATCAAAATATGAAACAGAGACTTCTACAGCAGCGATAAAATAGGGATCTTTTCTTCAGACTTCCTATTTTCATTCATTCAGCGTAACAACAAATCCTCAAGATGGTCAATACGTATTGTTTCTCCTTCTTTTTAGGGGCAAATTGTTGGTTTTCTTCCTATGTTCGGATTTCAGTGAAACAACTTCCTTCTTCTGTGGACTTTCTCCCCTCAAAATTCTGTCTATTTAATGTAATTTCGGAGTCATTTTAAGGGGGAATAAAGTGTGGAATTAGTTTGGAAATCACTGAGGATGCTTTGCGCTCCATTTATAACAGTTTGGCTGGGAATTAATAAAGAAATGCAGCTCTGAGTTGTGGGATCCCTGTGGTATGGATTTTAGCATTGTTCTTTCCTTTGTGTTCATATGTTAAATGTTATGTTTACCATTCATTCCTTCACATTTTCTGGTTGAATGCTTTTAAGATAGATAGGTAGAATCCATTGTGTAATGCTCTGCCTTGGGAAATCATTCAATACTCTATGTTTTCTTCTGTTTGAAAAGGACCCATCTCCTATGCCCTTTTCAGCTCCTCTCCAGTCTTACCATTCCATCATTATTTTAAATTTAATTGTTAAAATTCCTGCCCACCTTGCCCCATGAAATACCCTGTATCTCTGATTTAATTCCCCAGATTCAAATTGCCCCATCTGTTCCATACAACCCTGAAATTTATAAAACATTTCCACATCATTATACCTAGCCTAAAATCAATTTACAGTAATACTTCATTGAATATTTTTTCTTTGAGAGAGCCATCTCCTGAACTTGTAGGGCTAGCTACAAGGCTGAGCGTGGTTTAAGGTTACCCTGATTTGCCTTCCTTCAGCCTAAGGTTCAAATTAGGTGCTAACATTTCTGGCGACTCCACTGGGGAACTATTTGGCATAAAAGACTAATCACCCCAGTAATATCTTCAATATAAATTCTTGGACTCTGGATGATGAGATTCAGAGTTTGCTATGCTGAAATAAAGCATTGTATAGTAAAAATTTGACCACACTGGCTTCAAGGAGATACATAAGGGCCAACTCTGATCCAAATCCTCCCCCTGTGTTTGAAAATCCTAATCTCATTCCAAGGATAGTCAGAATAAAAGAAGGATCACTAAGTCCTAGACCCATTTTCAGATCCCATACTTGGCCCAGTGAGTGGTTGTTTATAGAAGACCTCTCTTTTGATGAATGTTTTGAGCTTTCTTTGTTCAAAAGTAAATCTGAGACTGCATTTGACGACACAGTTTTAGATCCAGAATTTCTTATAGATATCGAAGTTCAAAGAGCCAATACATCAATTGATGATTATATTTAGAATTCCCCTCAGACATCTATTACTGTAACCAATATCCCTGAGCCTTCAGAGTTATCAGAAGCAGTTTTTCCTCCCCTTAATTCATCAACATTCCCATCAGTCAATTCTCAGCTTTCGACTCCTCCATCAACACCTCCCGTGAATCCTAGTAGCACAAATCCAACTCGAGTCATGGCTGCCCGGTATGCACCCCTGGTGTTACCTCAAAATTTGAATGATATGCCTGCTGATTATCAAAGTAAAATTCCTATCTTTGATGCCACTCAAAGCATCACATCCCAGCAGCATGTTGATAAGATGAATGACTTTTTTGATCTTCATGAGGTAGAGGCAGAGAATGTAACCACAAGATTGTTTGTCCAAAGCTTGGAGGTGAAGTTAGAAAATGGTTCAGAGCCTTACCAACAGGCTCTATCCGCACTTTGCAAGAGTTACATAGACAATTATTAGACCGGTGGGAGGTAAAGAAAAACCCACTTCAAATCTTGTCTGAATATGAAAATATTAAAAGAAATGTGGGTGAAACTGTACAGGATTATTGTGTGAGATTTAATGCTGTATATAATGCTATTCCGGCCAATTTGAAGCCTCCCATGGGGTTAGCTTTGCTCAATTTTCCATATGGTTTCGATGTTGTTATGGCATATTAGCTACGAGAACGAGATCCTACCACACTTGAAGACATGCAGAAGATATTTGTGAGCGTTGAAGCGAATTTTCTGGCTAGAAGAGCGCGGACAAAAGCTGAAAAGAGAGTAATTGTAAAGGAAGAAGCCTCTCCTTCAGACAGTAAGATGGATACTTTGATCCGAACAGTGGAGAAGATGGTTGATTGATTGACTATTTCAGATAGACCTGAATCACAAATCAGGAATCCAAATTTCAGAGGACAGCAGCAGCCACAATTCTGAATTAAGAAAAGAGAACATAGAACGCAGGACCAAGCAATGCCACAACAGCAGATCAGAACTCCATTGCAGCAAAATTATGTTCAAGGAATGGAAACAAATGATGATGATGATCCTATTGTTGAAGCCAACCACTTTTTCATTGCTGATGGTGCGCCAATATTTCTCACGGAAGATGAGGAGTACATAGCGACTGCAGACATTCAAAAGGACAAAGATTTCATATTGGCCAATGATGTAGTGTTAGAATAAGAGTTCAATGATTATCAAAGAGGATACATGAACGCTTTGTTAGTGCAACAGAAGCATTACTCTTTGAGGAGCAGAGATGTGCCGATTAATCCCATTCAGAAGAGAAAAGAGCTGCAATTGAAAAATGATTCTTCAAATACTCAATGAAAAGGGAAATAGCCTGCTGATCATTCTCCCAGCAAGGCATCCTCAGCAATTAACGTTGCAAATGAAAGGAACCAGCATAGCACAGCAAAGGAGCAAGTAGAGAAAAAAGATCCTCCAGTTAAAGAGGTAGAAAAAGTCCCATCTTTTAATTTGGAAAATGAAATTTCTAAGTTGAAGGTGTCCATGCCCTTGACTGAGTTGGTGAAAAATAGCACTTATAAACATCAAGTGTCTAGAATTTTTCAAATAGACTCTATATCAGATATGGTAAATGTTGAAGATGATTATCCTGAACTCATTTTTGGTCCAGCCATAGAAGGTCAATCAGAAGAAAGTGAGGTCCCTCCCTTTTACCTGAGTCTTAGATTACATGAGTTCATTCTACACAATGCTATGTTGGACTCCGGATCCTCACATAACTTCATGCCTAAAGCCATTATGGAGAAGTTGGGACTTGATATTTCCCGCAAATACCATGATTTGTATTCCTTTGACTCTGGTAGGGTCCATTGTATTGGTCTTATCAAAGACTTGGTAGTATCTTTAGACCAAATCCTAGCCAAGAATGTTTTGATGGATGTAGTTGTTGCCGATGTTCCACCACGGTTTGGAATGCTTCTGTCTAGGTCATGGGGTGCCAAATTGAAGGGCACCATACAACTTGATTTCTCTTATGCCACCATTCTCGTGTTTGGTCAGTTGAGAAAATTATACAGGGAGAAGAAAATGAAATACATGATCACCAACAAAGAGAAGCCAGTTAACCATCCCATTAATGCAGTCCACACAGATTTAGAGTCATTTGTATTATATTCAGATGGTGGTTTGAATGATGAAAATGTTTAGTTGGTAGAAGTAGATGAAATACCTGAAATTTCAGAAAATTTTAGGGAGGTCCTTAAAAAGGAAAAGGATAAAACACCAAGCATTTCTGAGCTTCCTGCCTGCCAGCAGCAAAAGGACAATGAACAGCAGAAGGATGCAGAAATCAGTCCAGATAAAGTAGAGAAAGAAGCAAAATTTTAGCATCTAGAAGAAGAATAAGAAGGCCTTTGGAGCATGGATTTTGATGAAGCTGTTGGTAAGGATGGTGCTGGTATTGGAATATGGATTCGGAGCCCTGTTTTCCAGCCTGAAAAAGTTCCTAGTAATGTTAGAGTATGCACTTACAAGTTGGCTTTTGACTGTTCTAACAATGAAGCAGAGTATGAAGCTTTGATTGCAGGTTTGAAAATTTTGAAGAAGCTAAAGGCAAAGAGGATTTCTATCTAAGGAGATTCGGAGTTGATAATCAAACAGGTAAAGGGAGAATACCAAGCAAAGCATCCATGATTGATGGCTTATAGAAATGCAGTCCTAGACATCTTGAGGACATTTCCTAAGTACACTTTGACAGCAGTACCCCGAATGCAGAATCTTATCGCATATTCTCTTGCCACTACTGCAAGCAATTTGAAGATTCCAATGAATTCCAGCAACAAATTTGAAATTTATGTCAAACATAGGCCTACCATTCCAGACAATTTAAGGTATTGGCAAGTGTTTTGGGATGACAATAAAATCAATTCATTTTTGTAGAGTGAAGGAAAATTCAAGGATACTCCCATAGAGGGTGATTATAATGTTGATGATCAAGAAATCGAAGCAAAGCAGATGGACATGTTGCAGCTGAAAGACAATGTAATTCCTAGAGGTCTCATACCTTTAAAGGAGCTTTTTGATCAAGATGATGTAGCAAAGAAACCAAGCTTGGTGCCCATTGATAAAGGAGTCGAAGATGTTGATCTTGGAATAGCTGACAAGCCTAAGCTGGTGAAGTTATCAAAAGCATTGTCCCCTGAGGTAAAGGAAAATTATGTTAAATTACTTTCTGAATTTTCTGATGTGTTTGCGTGGGGTTATTCAGATTTGAAGGTGTATGACAAAAACATAATTCAACATACTATTCCCATCAAGCTAGATCAAAAGCCATTTAGGCAAAAGCTGAGAAGGATCAATCCAAAGCTGCTCCCATCCATTGAAAAAGAGGTAAACAGATTGTATAAAGTTGGTATCATTGTCCTGATTAGATTTTCTGATTGGATTTCAAATTTGGTCCTGGTACGTAAAAAGACAGGAGAGATAAGGTTATGCATAGATTTCTGGAATCTGAATAAAGCCTCTTTAAAGGATAATTATCCACTTCTGAAGATGGACCATATTCTGCAGAGAGTAGTTGGAGCATCAAGAATGTCACTACTTGATGGCTACTCAGGCTATAACTAGATCTTGGTGCATGAGAAAGACCAAGACAAAACTACTTTCACAACACCCTGGGGAACTTTCTAGTATACCAAAATGCCATTTGGACTGAAGAACGCTGGAGCCACTTTCCAGCGAACAATGGATATTGCTTTTGCCAATGAAAAGGATGTTTTTATTGTTGTTTATTTGGATGATCTGACGGTGTTTTCTGGTTCTGATGATGAACATTTGCACCACTTGAGGGTTGTTTTTCAGCGATGCAGAAAGTTTGGGATTTCTCTCAATCCGAAGAAAAGCCTGTTTTCTATGGATGAAGGCAAGTTGCCGGGGCATATCATCTCTAAAGACGGTATCCGCATCGATCTTTCGAGAGTGGAGGCAATTCAGCACATAGACCTTCCACGTAACAAAAAGGAGATTCAGGCATTCAATGGTAAGATGAATTTCTTGCGTAGATTTATACCCAATTTGGCTAAACATTTAAGAGAAATGACTAATATGTTGAAGAAGGATAGCACTTTCAAATGGAGTGAGGAGGCTATTAAGTCATTTAATCTGGTAAAGTTTGCTCTGGCCAATGCCCCCGTCTTTATTAGTCCTGATTACACTCAATATTTCATTATATTTTTGTTTGCATCGGAACATACTATGGCTGCGATATTGATGCAAAAGAGAGATCAGATTGAAAAGCCAATTGCCTTTTTCAGTAGGACTATTAGAGATGCTGCCTTACGTTATAATATCATCGAGAAACAATCATTAGCTCTTATAAAAGCATTGAAGTATTTTAGAGTATACATTCTACATTCACATACTATAGCATATGTTCCCAATGCAGCAATGAAAGATGTCCTGATGCAAACTGATCCATAAGGAAGAAGAGGTAAGTGGATAGCAGCAATGTTGGAATATGGTTTGGAGATTAAACCCACGAAGTTGATCAAAGGACAAGGTTTTGCAAAGCTAATGGCTCAATCAAACCTACGTGCTTTAGATATAAATCTCATAACAGCAATGTCAGAAGATGAGGATGAAGGTTTGTTTGTTCCCGTTTCAGAAATTTTTCTACAATCCCCATGGTATTTAGATATTTTTTATGTTCTTCAGCATCTTTCACCACCTCCAGGAATGTCTAAAAGCAAAGGTAGATCACTGAAACTTAAGTCTGCTAAATTCTGTATTTTAAACAATGCTCTTTATTGGAAAGATCCAGGAGGGATTCTACTTAATTGTTTGGTTGAAGATGAAGCTCAATAGGTGATGCATGACTTCCACAAAGGTGATTGTGGTGGTCATTTGTTTTGGAAAACAACAGCTAATAAAGTTTTGAGAGCAAGGTATTATTGGCCCACTTTATTTTCAGATTTGTATAAAATAGTGATGAGCTGCCATGAGTGTCAAGTTTTCCAAGGAAAAAGGAAATTTCTTCCCCTTCCTTTGAAACCAATTTCAGTAAATGTTCCCTTTCAGCAGTGGGGACTTGATTTCATAGGGGAAACCCATCCCGCATCATCAGCACAGCATCAATGGATCTTGACAGGTACCGATTACTTCACCAAATGGATCGAGGCCATTCTAGCAAGGCAGGCCACTAATACGGTAATCATTCAATTTTCAGAATCAAATATCTTGTCTCCTTTTGGTTGCCCTCACAAAATCATAACAGATAACGCAGCAGCGTTCAAATCTAAGAAGATGGTGGAATTCTTTTACAAATACAATATTTTGTTGGGCCATTCAACAGCATACTACCCACAAGGCAACGACCTGGCAGAATCATCAAATAAATCCCTGATAAACATAATCAAGAAAATGCTGGAGGCAAATAAAAGGAACTGGCATCGAAAGCTCATCAACGCGTTGTGGGCTGATAGAGTCAGCAACAAGAAATCCATAGGTATGTCACTATTTGAATTAGTTTATGGTATTGATGGTGTTGGCAGGGAATTAATAAAGAAATGCAGCTCCGATTTGTGGGATCCCTGTGGTATGAATTTTAGCATTGTTCTTTCCTTTGTGTTCATATGTTAAATGTTATGTTTACCATTCATTCCTTCACATTTTCTTGTTGAATGCTTTCAAGATAGATAGATAGAATCCATTATGTAATGCTCTGCCTTGGGAAATCATTCAATACTCTATGTTTTCTTCTGTTTGAAAAGGATCCATCTCCTATGCCATTTTTAGCTCCTCACCAGTCTTACCATTCCATCATTATTTTAAATTTAATTGTTAAAATTCCTGCCTACCTTGCCCCATGAAATACCATGTATCTCTGATTTAATTCCCCAGATTCAAACTGCCCCATCTGTTCCATACAACCCTGAAATTTATAAAACATTTCCACATCATTATACCTAGCCTAAAATCAATTTACAATAATACTTCATTGAATATTTTTTCTCAGAGAGAGCCCTCTCCTGACCTTGTAGGGCTAGCTACAAGGCTGAGCGTGGTTTAAGGTTACCCTGATTTTCCCTCCTTCAGCCTAAGGTTCAAATTAGGTGCTAACAGTCACGATCCATCCAATCTGCGAGACCATACCTCCCGAACCCAACGTTGTTCAACTGGAAGTTGATCTAGATCCCATTGTGCTTTAGGGGGAAGATGTTATTGGTCAAACTGGACATCATCCTCAGGACCAATGAAATAGGGTCTATCATCCCCTTATATTTTAGTTGCTATATTCCCTAAGTGGAGAAAATCTTGATCCCGAAGTCGAAAAACTGGAATTTGTTCTTGTATCGGTCATCCCACATTCTATTGTAGCCATTGAGTCTCCCATATCGCACAGTCAACCTCCTGAAATATAATTTAGGCCCGACGGCGAAATCCTTCCACCTGGCTTAATTTCGATTGAAGGAATCCTACAAGACAAGACACCTTTAACTCCAACCCATTTTGGGGGGGATATTTACCTGTACGAGTATTTTCCTCAATCACCATCCTCTACTTTTGTTGATCTTGTTTCACTTCGAGTTCCCGTAGATTCTATAGGGTATACGCTGGGTCATTTGACCATGGCAGAGATAACATCCCATACTGAACCATCTATTTCAGTTGCGACAGCATCTACTGTTGCTTCATCTTCGATGTTTTGTCCATTGATTTCACCCATGTCATCATATGAAATCCTATCTGGTTCCTCCCTTATGAGTATTGAACAGCTTGATCCTTTATTCACATCTTTTTTGCAATATCAAGTTGGCACGATCAGTTATTCCCCTTGGTGGCCAGTGATTTCACAGAAATTACCCTCGGAAATTCCAAAATTCAATGGAAGCCCTGGAGAAGACCCGTCAACGCATGTTATAACTTATCATTTGTGGTGTTCATCAAACCCCTTAAATGATGACTCTGTTAGACTATGTCTTTTCCAACACACACTCACTAGTCCAACTGCATTATGAGGATGGTTCTTTTTCTGTGTCAACCTCGTTAAAAAATGAAATAGATTTATGAGGATGGATCTTTTACTATGTCAACCTCGTTAAAAAATGAAACACGTTATGGGTATGGTTCTTTTACTGTGTCAACCTCGTTAAAAAATGAAACAGATTTTGAGGATAGTTCATTGTTCTTGTGTCAAACTCGTTAAAAAATGAAACAAGTGGCTATGAGGATAGTTATTTTTTGTTGTGTCAACCTCGTTAGAAAATGAAACAAGTGCCTTTGAGGAAAGTTCTTTTATTGTTTAAAAAATGAAACAGGTCACGATCATAGTTCTTTTCCTGTGTCAATCTCATTAAAAAATGAAACAAATCCTCTCCTAATTACGACGACTCTTCCATTTGATCTTGTAAATGAACCTTCATTCCATCCAACTATTAGTAACCTATAGTTTACTTAGGTTAATGAAATGAAGCTTGGGGGGCATCTTCTCTTGCAGGGGGCATTCGACATGTTCTTAATAACTACATGCAATCAAAAGTTGAAGTTCGTGGGAAAAACAGGTTCAGAGCTCCAAAATGCAAATGGTAACTATTGAATGGTAAAAATGAATAGTATAACCCCTTTTTAATTAGTCATTTAATTGTTTGCAATGAATATTTATTGCTATGACTATGGTTTTGTTCTATTTTTATCATGAAACAGGTATTTTTAATCCATTTTATGTTGTTCTGAACAGGTTTTACAATTGATGAATAGATTAGTTGTGCAGATTTATTTTAAGAATGATTTGACCACAAAGCATACTTTTTATCCTTATTTTTCAAGCTTTGTTAAAAATGAAAAAGAACTTGAAGCGCACTTTTATCTCTTTTTTGAGCTTCGATAACAACGAAAAAGGAACCCTTAGAGTCTTCTTTTAGCTATTTTAAGACTCCGATAATGTGAAAAGATTTTCGAGCATTTGTCTTTTCGAGCTCGTAAAAGTAAATGAATTTATATCTACTCAGTATAAGTTTAACCCTTTTCTGGACTGAGATAGATTATTTACGAAAAATGAATACCTTGGTCAAACATGAATAAAGAGGTTCTCTTAGATATTATTTTACACTTTTTCGGATCTGAGCGACAACTTTACGAAAAAGTACTTATGGAGTTTTCTTTCGTCCTCTTTTTCAAACTCTCTAAATATGAAAAAGGACTGGGTTGTCACTATTGTTAGGCTCATTAAAAAATAAAATAGCGGCAGACTTGTTGATCATGGAAAGAATTGAGTTTCATTCATCGATAGACTTGTTAAATTATTAAATAGCGATACATTATTTGCCCGAAGGGTTGAATTATAGATCAAGCATATGTTATCCTCCTCAAGCTTGTTAAAAAATAAAGAGGTACTGGTCGAAAAATGACAGGGGAAAATTTTGGAAAGTGAGCAGAAATTTTTACGATAGCAGGTCGCTCTTGAACATGACACTTCACCCCATCACAGTGACTGTACGGGTTGGGTAATATTCTTGACAGTTCATTCATACCTATGGTTCATCATACCTTCACTTCGGTTTTGGGTCAATGTTTCCAACTCATCTCAGTGCCGCCGATATGTTCAAGAGAAGTCATCGAGTGAATACTCATCCTTCTGCAATACTCATAAACTTTCATTCTCATGACAGTCATCCCTGAACACTGCTATATCAAGTCATACCTTTGTCTCTGAAATCAGTAAATCTCGTTTCGCAATAAGGTGGCTTCCTGTCGATGACGAATCATTATCCAGGAAGTTCACTTAGAAACATTATATTCCAGTACCATGAGGCTTGTTACAGCATCGACAAGATCCTCGCTTCCGAAATTTTGACCGAAATGTTTTGTTTGGCATTCGACATCAAATCATCTATTCACGCCTTACGAAATGTACTACAGTACCTTGAGGGTCATTGACATCAATGTTGGTTCTCTTGCGTTTGTTAATGGCTACTATGAAGGTAAATCCTCTCTGCGGATAGAGACGATCCCTCTAGCCCTAGGGTGGGTCTAGTAACAAAAGGACACACTAATGTTTTGCTTCCTAGTTAATGAATGAAAAAAAGACATGGTATGTTGACCTACCTTGAATCCAACGCTATCGATGTTGCGAAAAGAGTAGTGGCCTCTCGCTCCTGCCTTGGCAAGTCACGATCCATTCGCTATCACGCTCATATACCTACACATAGGAAAAAGAACAAGAACAACATATGACAGAATAGTTTCACTCACAACTATTAGCCAGTAAAAGAGGGCTAAACATATCGCATCAAATAAAAATCATAACACAATAGTGGAACCAAAGAGTAGTCATGTATATTAATGAGTATAAGGAAGAGTACAATCGATGCTTTGACGTCCCAATCTCCTCTAGCAGGGTTCAGATGAAACGTGTCTCATCTATTGGTCAGGGAATTCAGACTCAAGCTCTCTTAGAAGTCATTGAATCGAACTCTCTCAACACAATCTTTCTTACTCTATCTCCTCTAGCAGCTTAGCTATAGTATAATTCTCTTAGTTCAGCTATTCAGCCATTCAGCTAGCTTCTACTAAAGGAGATAGTTTCTTATATAGAGGGAAGAAAGGAGGTTGGGATCCCCACAAAGGTGGGAGGAGTCCTATCCCTTAGGAGAGTTCCAAGGGAGGTGGAAACTACTAACTAAAGGAAGGAGTCCGTGGTTGTTTCAGTTCAACCACTCCCAATGACTCATCCCTGAGGTGTTTGGAATGGAACCTCCACCTCTATTTTTAAAAAACATTCCATAAACAGCTTAGCACAGGTGTCTAACTGGCACAGAGTGCCAAGTGGCACCGGCTCAGTGTTAAATTTCCTGGTCGGTGCGAGGATGTAACGGGCTTCTCGCCCCAAGGAAAAAATATGGATTTTTACAGCTCTGCTTAGGGAAACGTCTAAAAGAATAATGTTATTTTCATTAAAAGGGATGCAATGATGGTATTTGCAAAGCATGACACTACTTATTGGTCACAGAAACGACCCTCCAATGTGCGAGTTGGGGATTGCAGGGACAATGACAAAATGTTGTGTAACAATAGCTCACATCATTAGATGGTAATCAAATAATATCTTACCATGTTCAACTACAAATCATATATTCACATGGCTAGACTTATACCCAAATCATTCGAGTGAACGAGATAAGAAGACCCCGGATCTAGTTTCAACCATCCGGGCTGCGATTTCAGGATTGTTGTACACATCATCTGTACGGTGACCTTACATACAAATCGTCATCCAAACATGGCCCTATATCTGTAGGCATGTCTATATTGGGAAACATTCCAATGTAGACGACTTTCTGCACTATGTACATCTTATTAGATAGTTTATGTGATCAGCATGGGAATGCCTTCCCTCAACAATTTATGATCAAGAGGATATATCATGATGTAATGTGTTGTAAGATTGATGCAGGTCGCCACTCCACTTCATCTCCAGACCATCATAGTGTAAAGAATCTCAATCAAAATATTGTTATCTTTATTCTGACTTCATGCTTTAGGGGGAAATTATTATAGGTCAATTTGGGCACCATTCCCAATGACCTGGTTAACTGGACATCATCCCCAAAACTAATGAATAGGGTTTATCATCCCCTATCATTTCATTTGCTACATGCCCTAAGAAAAAGAACAAGAAAAAATCATCTATGACTTCCATTGAAAGGTTTCCAAGATTTGAAGTTTATAATATAACACCTATGAGCTCACCAACGCAATCTCTCAAGGGGCTAAGTGCGTTGCATATGGAGGTACCTCCACTCAAAGGTGCTCTGCAAAGCACTTCTTGACACTCAAGGGTGCGTTGGTCATTTGAGAGCGAAATTCTCATTGATCCGTAATCTCCACTTGGCCGGTGGCTTCTAGAAGAGTTCATATGTGTCAAAATTCAAATCCATGTGTCCATTTGATACCTCTGAGACTGGGAACATGTCTTGCCTTTTATTATAAAGTCATTGATTGTAAAATTACCTTCAGATCCTCTATAAATTGAGAACAGATCCTAGTGCTTGGTAAGGAATAATTTGAGTAGAGAAATGCTGGTGGAATTTCATTTGAGGAGTTGATTTGTGTAACATGCTGCTGGAGAGACTTGCATTTTGATGAGGCTGGGATGCTGCTAGAGATGGTGACATCAAATCAATCACTGGGTTGTAACCTCCCCTTCTATCCATTAATAAATATTGTTGCTTACTTTCCCACATAAGTATATGTATAAGCTTCTATCTTTCAAGTTATGAATTCTTATATGATGTATATGGTTTATGTTTCATTGATTTAACTAAATAACTTGAATAGACATTTGTATTATTGCTATATTCTATTGTTTAGTGTTCATCTTTTCAGGAAATATGTTGGCGATCTAGCTTGGATTTGAAGCTACAGCAAGAGCGACATAAGGATACTTGGAAGCGCTTGGACTCCAAGTAAGTTTCTTGATCTATTCTATGTGTCTGTTTACAGTTAGGAAAAGTAGTTGCAAATTCTTTAACCTGTTGTTCTAGATGAGCACCATGTCTAGGGAAGAATGCTTTATCCGTAATCCATAATTCTGCATAACAGGCGGGCCCAAAGAGTTGCAAGGATTCCTCATTCAAGCACACATAGAAGGTATCGTTTCCTGCAAAATGATATTATCATTACTTGAAAATAATGACACACTATACATAAATTTCAATTAGATCATACTTAATATGTAAAACACTTCTTAAATACCTAGAAGTTTTTTTAATTTCATGGGAACATGGTCATCATCTACCAACAATGTAACTGGTAGTTTTCCCGTGCTAGTAACACAAGTAGACCCAGGAAAGCTTGCTTGACTAGATGTGGTGGAATCATGGTCTGCATCATGTGCACATCCTTCTGTGTATTGTTCAGTGGGTGCTAGTAATGGTGTGTTACCCTATTCAAGAGTTGCATTAATGGTCGGTGTGTTCAATGCGTCACTCACAAGCAAAGTAACGGTGCTACTACCAATGTAAACCCCCATAGTCTCACCATGACTAACTCAATTACAATTGAACCCTCTCTTGTACCGACTCTTCCTTCAATGTGGATCCCACACCTCACCAAGCATCCAGTAGCTACTGAGCCAGGTGGCTAAAATAGATCACACTCCCTTGTCATATGGCATATGGTACCACTTTCTAGATACCAACCATCTCTATAAATTTCCTCTAAATCTAGGAGTGATACATACTCTTTCTTTGACAATGTGGAGAATTTCTCGAAGAGTTGTGGCTCATCTTCCACTATAGCCTCTTTGAGAACCAAGATTTTGCTCTCATTCTTGGCCTAAAATAGTGAAATAGTGAAATATTCTTGTCAAGCATAAACAAATAGGTTGTTTTAAGTGTAGAGGCTAGATATTATGTAGCTGTAGAACTGAAAATATTAGTGGTTGACTGTCTGTAACCTGCTTTCAAGGATGTGGGTGAAGTGTTTAAATTACAAATTGGAATTGAATGAACACGTGGGATGAACGGGTGGGAAAATACATGACCAAGCATGCATGCGTATGAAAAAGGATGGCGGGGAATGAGTCAAATAGTGAAAAGGCAGTTTTGAAGTCTACCCGAAGGGGGGGTGGATGGTAAGTGAAATCGAAGAGGGGAAGGGGGGGGGGGGGAGGGTGTGGTCTGAATGGGATGGCAACACGTAGGCGGTGATGGTTTTGGTGAAACATATTTATTTGGACCCACCCATGGATATCATTCGGAAACACTAGAGGGTGCGGGTTTGGATGCGGGTCGTTGATCTGAATGCGCCCAATCTTAGCCCTTTAAAGTTGCAGACATTTTATTTGATGTGCACTTTATTACATAATTCCGCTTTATGAGTGATTAGATAATTAACCATATAACTTATGATTAATAATCATAAACATAATTTATTCTAAAATATTTTTTCAGTAAAATTTTGAAAATGCTCTAACAACTAACTGATTCGACCTTTAAGACCCCTCACATATGCGCATTTTTGAAAAATTGAATTCCAAATACCTCATTAAAACCTAATTGAATCAAACTAATTAAATTAAGACCAAACTATACTAACCTAACTGTTTTCACAGATAACATAAGGATTGGGCAATGGAGTCAAAAATTGTAATTTAAGATAAAACCAGAGGACTGGTCATAAAACTAAGAAATCAAAGGCAAGGTCTTCCGTGTCTATCATAAAAAGTAATTTATTTATCATTTTCAGAAGAAATAGAAGGACGATCCACTATATCATGAGCATCTATCAAGGATGAATTCCTAATATAGTTTTAGTAGAATGGATTTTATTTGAAATAATGCACTTATCAAGAGTGAATTTTGATACATAAAAAATCTATTTGGAAAGGAAAATACTTAAAACAAATTATAATTGATTTCTTAACATTGGATGAAACTCAATTATAAACCTAAATATTAAGCATTTAAAGATAATTTGAGGAGATGATCAAAACACAGTAAACCCACATGAGAAAAGAGACACATTCAAGACACCAAATACTTGAATCTTTGGTAAAGACTGTATATCGTACTTCTGCAACTAGTCTTTAATTTATCAGATAAAATGCTTCACTAATATGTAGGAGTGACTCCCACATGAGGTTTGACTGCCATCTTGATGATTTCTTGAAATTGACCTTTACATGTTATCTCAGAATTGACTAGTTGTCAAGCCTCTATCTCCAAGTCAATGTATTCCTCAATTGAAGGTGGAGGAAGTTTTATTTTTCTAATTTGATTGAGGAGGTCAAAATTATTACCCAAATTTTCAATTATTACCTCTCCCACCAAATTTCCCTCCATAATTTCAAACTAGGAATGATCATTCCTTTTCTGTACTAGAAAATTATTGTAAACCTCTTTTTGTAATAAAAATATTCTTTTCATCCCAGAAAGGAGGCAAACCTTTATCAATCAAAGTTTTGAATAGAGAATAAAATTCTCTGCTTTCCTTCTATAGGCTTTCTATCTTTTCTTTCACCTTCTCCATTGAGCTATATTTATCAACAATCCTTTGAGCTCCGAGTATAATTTGAAACCTGTCTTGAATGTTAAAATGTCTTAAAGCATCTTCAGAAGAAAAATTTAAAATTTTTATTGCAGATAAGGCCTTTTCCACAAGTCTTTGATGTAATTGTTGTAGTTTCACCTTAGCCAGTTCACATTTATCCAAGGCTGAATAGATATAAGCCTTTTTAGTTTCTAGCTTCTTCAATTCATCCCAAATATTTGCTACTTCTGCTGAAATATGATCCAGATAATTTAAACTGATACTTTGATTCTGAAGAGATAAAGGAGGACAAGAAGGTGAAACTATCTGTTACTAGGCTGAAAGGACATGGAACACTATGGTGGGATAGTGTGCAGGCTAAGAGAAATAAAAATAATAAGATGATGATCAAGAGTTTGGAAAGAATAGATGAGAGGAAAATTCTTACCCAAGGACTATCAGTTGAGTCTTTACAAACAGATGCAAAACCTCAGACAACGGTTGCTGACTGTGAGAGAGTATGGAAAAGAGTTCTATAAGGTCAATTTGAGAGCAGGTTATATAGAAGATAAATCTAAAAAGATAGCTAGGTAAATCAATGGATTAAGGATGGAAATTCAAGAGGAGATTAGCATGTTATCTCCTAACACCATGGAGGGGGCCTATCGTTATGCTTTAAGAGTAGAAGGAGAAGATAGTCAGGAAAC
This sequence comes from Pinus albicaulis, assembly GCA_034641835.2. Taxonomy (NCBI): domain Eukaryota; kingdom Viridiplantae; phylum Streptophyta; class Pinopsida; order Pinales; family Pinaceae; genus Pinus; species Pinus albicaulis. The sequence goes on along the minus strand of CM076570.1, from coordinate 1,099,340,355 downwards.
AAACCTTTGGTATAGGAAAAGGATTTTCCAAAGGAAGAGGTAAAATAGTTGGAAGAGGGAAGGCTCCATATTACAAGGATGAAGCTGGTGGTTCTAAACAACAAGAACATGTATGGAAAGGATATGAGCCTAGAGGTGGAATACCCTACTAGCGAGTCAGAGGTAGAGGTAGGTGTAGAGAGTCAGTCTACATATGTTACAAATGTAACAAAATAGGCCATTGATCCTATGAGTTTCTTGATAATGAGAATGCAGGGAAAAGAGGAAACTATATTTCACAAGGAGAGCAGCAGAAGCACAAGCTCCTGTAGTGGAGAATAATCCTGAGGTTGGAGAAGCTCTTCTCATGAACAAGGTGCTATTGAAACTAGAGAAGGAAGTGGCAGAGTCTTCACAAAGGAAAGCTTTGTTTCAAACTACATGCAAATTCCAAGGGAAATGTTTCAAAGTAGTTATTGATAGTGATATCACCAAAAATTTGGTGTCCACTGAAATAGTGGAAAAGTTGAACCTTAAGAAGGTCAAGCATACAACACTGTACAAGGTGTCATGGTTGCATAAAGGACACCAATTGCTGGTCACTGAGAAAAGTGAAGTGGATTTCCAAATAGGTGGATATCAGGACAAAGTGAATTGTGATATCATGCACATGGATGTGTGTCATGTGATGTTGGGAAGACCTTGGTGATAGGAACATAGTGCATGATGGAAGCAAGAAACGTTATAAGTTCAAGATGGGTGGTATTCAACATACTTTACTGCCTTTGCAAGAAGGGAATGGAGCTACAAAGAGTGAGCCAAAAGCTCTATTTCTTGGTGGAAAAGAGTTCTTACAACGGATGAAAAAAGAAGAGGTGAGTTATGCCATTATTTGTAAGCCAAAAAATGAATCTGCTAATATTGTCATTTCAGATATGCTAATAGAAATTAAAAATATGTTAGTGGATTATTACTTAGACATTGTAGTTGATGATTTTCCCAATGTATTTCCACTAAGTATCAGTCACCACATAGATCTGATACTTGGAGCAAGCTTATCGAACAAGGCTGCTTATAGGATGACCCCAAAGGAAAATGAGGAAGTTAGAAATTAGGTTCAGAAATTGTTGGACAAGGGCCTGATTAAGGAGAGTTTAAGTCCATGTGTTGTCCCAACAGTGCTAAGTCCAAAAAAATATGGTGAATGGAGGATGTGCATTGACTCGAGGGCCATCAATAAGATCACTATCATATATAAGTTTCCTTTTCCTTGTGACACCCTAGTCTCATCATCTATAGAAACTCTTAGAGTTATGATATCTTTCTCTCTTACGGTAAGTAAGGAGAATCCTGTGGGTGCAATTCTCCTTGCTTCCTGCATCAACTTGTAACTTTCATTTAAAGACAAATTTCTTTCATCAAAGAATTTTTTAACCATGTCTTCTTTAGACTGATACAAAGAAGACTCGGCCTGATCATATGTAAAATGTTGTACATTGAGGAAAGGCTTGAATTGTCCTTCTTGATGACCTGTTTGAGATATGGTCCTCTCTGAGCAAGAAATTTCTTGGGATATTTCTTTTCCTTGTGACTTTTCTTCTTGTATGGGGAGAAAAATTACTGCGGATTGCATAAGAGGATCCTATGGTTAGGGAAAGTGTTTGTGGAGTTTGGCAACACCCATTAAGAAATATTTACATGAACAGTATTTAGTTTGGCTTCTACCCCTGTTTGAACGGTAACACGTAAGCATGGATTTTGTGTTGTAGTTTCCACACAGTCACTCTAAATAAGTAATGAAACTTACTATGGTCATCGGTCGAATATAGAATGGGGTATATTTATGCGGTGAGTCCTCTATTGAGCAGCCAGATGAAGCACCATCACCTGTTGATGAAGAACCATCATCATCACCTGGGGATGAAGCATGGTCACCATCTACGGTGATTCCTCTGCTAAGTAAGTGTTTGAAATGCCCTGGTACTGAGTGAGTGGGGTTTCAGTGGGCTATTTGTGTTGAGTTCAGGGAGACCAGGCCGACGCGCGTGATGATTTAATGAGTTAAGGGGATGGGTGTGGGTCTGGGAGGAGAGTGTGGGTTTGGAATAAATGTTGAGTGCAGGGAGACCAGGTCGGCGCGTGCGATGAGTTAGTGGGTTGAGGGGAAGGGTGTGGGGTTGGGAATAAGTCATAGCACACGGGAATTAGAAGTAGTTTGTTTTTTTGAATTTTTTTAGATATTTTTTTGTTTTATAATTTTTATTATAAATTTTAGATTTAATATTGGTTATTTAATATATATAGTTATATTTATGTTTAATTGTATATATAGTTTAACTTTTTCATTCACTAGTTCCTCCATTGCATTGTTTCCTCTCGCCTCTAGCTCGATGAGTTTCTGTATAAAGATCAAGTTAAAATAATTTTCCATAAGAATATCTTAGACAAAGTTCTTTACTATTGAAGGTAAATGAAAGGGAGAAAACCAACTCAAAACATATAAATACATACCTCGTACATTTCAACATTTTGATATCATTAATGTTCTTCTTCATCCAACTCATCATCCATATCAATTCATGTTCAAAGGGTTGGCCATGTCAGCATCATGATCATCATCGTCTATATCATTATCTGGAACATCCTTTCCCACATTTGGTTCGACATCTTCAAGTTCTTCGTTTGATGTATTGTCAATATCCTCTATTTCGTCCAAAACATTGTCTGGATTAACATGTCCTTGAACTTATTCAACGTATTCGTGTGAAGCATGAACCCCTTGATCCTCTACATCATCTTCTTCTTCAATATCATATTCTTCCACTACATAATACTTTTTCGTCCTTCCTTTTGGATCATATCTAACAACATAGGACCAACCTACTTTACCTGGAACCTCTAAGTAAAATAATTGTTCGCATTGGCTTGGAAGAGCATATGGATCTAAGCCTAGCTAAACATTCCTTGTATTAACCATGGTAAATTCGTTAGCATGTTGAATAACAGATCTATCGGTATCACATTCATTGATTCGTAATCTATACCATTTGACATCGAGCACAACTAATTTGAAGGATTTAAAGTCACATTGAAGTATAACATCCAGATACCCATAGTATTGATTTGTAGATACTTCTGGATGTTTATCACCTCTAGATGAAATGTTCTATAGCTGAAATATTGCAGTTATCCCACTATATTAATTTGTCCTCTTTTCATCCAACCTTTTGATGCGAAATTTGTGGCCATTGCACCACATTTCCTTGTGTTGTTTCAACTGCAATATGCAAAACACATAAAAAATACATTATCATTATTTGATAAACATATTTATACTTGGAAATTTTGAAAATTAATAAAAAAGCATGCCATATGCATCAATATAATTGTAAAATAAATAAGTAGTATAGGTGAATTATATGCTTTCCTGGTAATGTACTAAAAAATGTGCTAAATCAATTTCCCTATGTGTAAGATTGGTATCTCCACTACATTAAGCTTCTTTGACCAATGTAGACACACCATACCATGATAACCTGCCATTATTATCTTGTTTGCATCATTCGATCCATACCTTCATCCAATCAACATTTTTTGCAATGTATATATGTATTGCATCCCACTCTCGATCGACTGTATTAAAATAAAAAAGTTCACATGCATATATATAATTAGTTAACATATTAAACCACTATAATATTGGATTGTGCATGGAGGCTAAAAACTAAATAAGTACGATATACATAAAAACAAAAATTCAAATGTACTATAAATCTCCACTATATACTTACATCTCACTTTCCTCATTGTACCTTTTGTTGATCAGAGGTTGTCATTGATGTCAACCCAAGCAGCACCAGGGGTTAACCCAATATTGCATGGGAATTTTGACCTACAAAATTAATATATTCTGGGTAAATAATTCTTTTGATGGTTTCTAATTTTCGAGATGTTTCCATTGATATATGGCATGCCATGTAATTCTTCACGGTTTAAGAGACAGTTAGTGGGATAAAACCCCATGGGGTTGGGGCATGGGTCATTGAAAATTCATAATTAATATTTTTTAAGCTCCTAAAATCCCTCCCACGTTCACTTGTTGAAGCCCCTCTCAACTTAAGCATTTATATAAATTGTGATCTTCTTTTCCTCCTTAGGCAAGGGATTTCGCCATCTGAAACAGGTCATCGTGGAATTTGCGCTCTAATGTTTTTTCTACGAAGGTTCAAAAGCTGAAATTTTTATGAGGTGAATAAGAAGTCTTGAGGAAGATGCTGTAAAAATTTCAGATCAAGGTGTGCAATATGTTTGGAGATATGATCTGTGGAAGTCAGGGTTTTTGCAGGCTCCTAAAATTCATCTCAAAGAAGTGACCTTGGTAAATTCGTCATAACTCTCTCTCTGAGTATCGGATTGGAATTCTGTAAAAATTGGCAGATAGTGCACAGTCTTTGATTTTCGCTCTATCAATTTGAGAGCCAAATGAAGAAACAATGACACGTGGCTCGTCGTACAAGTGTGCTCTGCTGAAACAGTCCATAATTAGGGCATTGTGAGAGATTGGGTATAAATCTCCCTTGAAGAATCAAAATTGGGTTAGACCTATGGCATTGGAAAGATGACTCAGAGGAATACTACAGGACCGAAAATTAGATATTGAGGATCTGAAATAACAGAGATACACAAGATTCAATATCGAGCTTCTAGAAGGCAAGAAAAAGCTAGATCATGTGTTGTCAAGGGTTGCAAAGGACCAGACTTTCTACGACAGAAAAGCAAAGCAAGGTGCAGAAGATGGTAGCATGACAAGAACAGAAACCAAGGTGCATAATAGCAGCAAGAAGTTCATCATATGAAGTCTTCAAGTGGCAGCACTGCATACAATCATTATAAAGGTATCATTGTACTTAGTCATTGTAAATACATTATTGTAAAAATTGTACTAGTATCTATCTACCAAGGGTTGAAGAGGTAGTGTTGGGAGGTCTACGATCATCATTAGGTGGTTGTGTCAAAGTTGGGGTTATGGTCTAGTATATCTTCTTCTTCTACGTCATTCTATATCATTGTAAAGTGGACCATTTTCCCTGGTATGGGAGTCCATTCTTCTTTTATTCTTCTATAGGGTGGTAGGGTGGTGCTAGGGTGAGTTGTAGCTCATTGGGTGTTGGGGCATCCATTCAGTTGACTACTAAAGAATCTCGGGCGTTGGAGCGTACATCCAGTGGGAGTTGGAGAAGAATGATTTTCTAGATTCTAGGAAGTTGGAGCTTTATTTTCAATTGGAGTTGAATATTAAAGAATTATTAGAAAAGCATTAGGTGGTTTTTGTCCCAGAGTGGGTTTCCACCTTAAAAACTGTGTGCATTTGTGTTCCTCTTGTTTGCTGCTATCATTGTACAAAGACTGATAATAATTGAAGATTAACTAATGCTCTAATTGAAAGAATATTGATTCACCCCCCCCTCTCAGTATTTCCAAAAATTGGTGTCAGAGCTTGGTTCCTTCAATAGCAGTTTAACAGTTGGAAGAAGGTCATGGAGCATACCAAGAATGGTGTACCTCTATTCAATGAAAATAATTATGCACTTTGGAAAGGAATAATGGAGGTCTATCTCTTGGTGCAAGGTTACGAAGTATGGGACACTATTCAAAATGGATTTACATCAACCACGGATGAACAAGGTAAGAAGAATTTGGTAAATGATGCAAAAGAAAAGAATATTATTATCAGTGGACTTATTGAATCTATTTATCATAAGGTGTTGGGTTGTAAAACTGCCAAAAATGTATGGGACAAGCTTGAGAATATATATGCAGGTGACTCAAATGTCAAAGAAGCAAAGCTTCAAATCTATAGAGCAAAATTTGAGCAACTCAGAATGAAAGAAGATTGCAACATTGCTGCATAATTCCAATACATTGATGAAATAACCAATACTATGGAAGGATTGGGAGAGCCAGTTGACGAGAAGACTATTATACGGAAGATTCTTAGAACGTTACCAGGGAAATTCAACCCAAAGGTATCGGTCTTAGAATACAGTGCAAATCTGGAAAAACTTAGCAAGGAAGAATTACATGGAGTTCTCATAGCATATGAAATGAGACTTGATGAAGAAAAGGGTACTTTAAATCTAGAAACTGCGTTTGTTGCATCTAAGAAAACCAATAAGGACAAAAAACCTTCAATTGAAATGACATGCACCTGCAAGTGTAAAGAAAAGGGAGATGATGGAGAAGGTCTTTCAAATGAAGAATATGCTTACTTTATGAGAAAACTAAAACCCGGTAAGGGAAAATTCAAAGGTAAACTTCCATTGATATGTTTCGGTTGTGGTGAGGTTGGGCATTTCTTAGCAAAATGTCCGAACAAAAGTGATGGAAACTCAAAAGGAAAGAAAGGCTTTAAGAAATTAAACAAGCAAGGCAAAAAGAAAGGATCCAAAAAAAAATTTCTCTCTAAAAAAGGTCGCTCATTATCCGATGAAGAAAGTGACAGCAAAGAAGAAGCCAATGAGAAATTATTGTTTATGGCCAAGCACAATAAACAAGAAGTATCAAACAATGAAGAAGAAGGGTTGACCATAGAATAATTTTATGAGGAGGAAATCAAGCCTATAAAAGAGCTCAATGCTGAGAAGATCTGTTCCAATACTCTTGAAGAACAAGTTCAAGGTCTCAAAATTGATGTTGAAGAATACAAACGTATTGAAGAGTCACTTCAAAAGAAGTTGGAAGAAAGCAACCAAGAAAGGGAAACATTAGAAGCCGAAGTAGTCTCGTTGCGTAAGGAAGTGAAGAAGGGAAAAATTGTCCAAAACTATGCCAACAGCTCAAGAGCATTGGAAGAACTCATCAACAATCAACGATCTTACAACGACAAAACTGGCCTCAGTTACAAAGAAGAAGAAGCAGGACCTTCTACAACAAAATAGAATGAACCTATGAGATCTGACATACATGAAGACTTCATTGGACAAGATTTGCAAGCACATCCTTGGAAGACGATTCCTCGACGAAGATTTTCATCCAGGTACCAACATATTTTTCATGGCTATTGTTATTCATGTGGAAAATTTGGTCGTAAAGCTGTAGAATGTCGCACGTACCCTAGGAACCAATACAATTCCAAGAGATTCTTCAAATATGAACCTCCCAGGGCTCAACGAAACATCAATAGATTTGAAAATTTAAGAAATAATATGGAATGTTACAAATGTCAGAACTTTGGACACATAGCCAGAGATTGCAGACTTGAAAATCCTCCAGAAGAATCTTCGAAGCCACAGAATGAACGAACATGGAAGAAGAAGAAGACTGATAATTGTGCTCTCGCTCTCAAGGCTCAAAAAAATAAAGATGTGTGGTATGTTGACAGCAGTTGCTCAACGCATATGACTGGAGATAGAATGAAATTTGTATCTCTGAAAGAGAAGAAGGATGGAACCATATTCTTTGGAAATGATGGATCTTCAAATGTTATAGGATCAGGTACCATCACTCTCGGAAGCAAAGATTTTATAGCCAAGAATGTTCTATTGGTTGAAAACATGAATCACAATCTACTCAGTGTTGGAAAAATGTGTGATCAAGGACACACAATGCTATTCAACTCCACAAAATTTGAAATTAGGAAAGTCAGGTATGGTAAAATTGTGGCTACAGCAAGTCGAGCTCCAAACGACATATATGTTCTGGATGAAGCAACTAAATCATGTCTACTAGCTAAAGAAGATGAAAGCTGGTTATGGCACAAATGAATGGGTCACATAAACTTTGACAATCTTGTCAAGATAAGCAAAAAGGAAGCAGTACGAGAAATGCCGAAAATCTCAAAACCTTCCAACACACTTGTGAGGCATGTCGGCATGGAAAGCAGACAAAAGTCCAATTTAAAACAAAAGAACACTTTGCATCACATCCATTGGAATTGATACACACTGATCTATGTGGTCCCATGAGAACAAAAGGCTTAGACGAAGAATTATATTTCATGTTAATGATAGATGACTATACTAGGATGACAACTATCGGTTTCCTAAAGAAAAAATCTGAAGCATTTGAGTGTTTTAAGATCTACAAGGAGTTGGTTGAAAATGAAACTGATTTGAAAATAAAGTTTTTAAGATCAAATAATGGTGGAGAATTCACTTCCAAATTATTTCAGCAATACTGTGACGAAAATGGAATAAAAAGGCAATTTTCAACAGCACGAACACCTCAGCAAAATGGAGTTGCTGAAAGAAAGAATAGAACTGTACAGGAAATGGGTAGAACAATGTTGAAGGACTCAAAATTGGATGAAAAAATCTGGGTTCAAGCAATTGATACGACAGTCTTCATTATCAACCGAAGTCTTCTCAGAAATAATTGCAACAAGACTCCATATGAATTATGGAAAGGAAAAACAACTAATGTAAAATATTTCAGAATCTTCGGAAGCAAATGTTATATCAAAAGAGAAGATCAAAATTTGGGTAAGTTTGAATCACATGTTGATGAAGGTATCTTTGTTGGTTACTCACGCAAAAGAAAGGCCTATAAATGCTATAATCTAAGACGAAAACAGATAGTGGAGATCATATATGTTACATTTGATGAAGACGGTGTTCTAGCAAGTAATGATGAGGATCTAGAATCTTTGAAACTTGAGACAAAGGTTGAAAAAGACACAGATAAAATTGTAGAACAAGAAGCAACTATCAACGAGGAAGAAGTAAACAATGATCATCAAGATATACCAGAAAAAAAACAAGAATCTCCTCCAAGGAGAATAAAAGAGTGGATTCAAAAGAACCATCCATCAAATCAAATCATTGGTGACATAAATGAAGGTCGACAGCTTCGTTCATCACAACAAGCTCACGTTGCTTTTCTAGCAACCTTTCAACCTAGTAGTTTTGAGGAAGCCAGCCAGAATGAACATTGGGTAGCAACTATGAATGAAGAATTGGATAAAATTGAGAAGAATAACACCTGGGAATTAGTTCCACGACCAAAAGATAAAAATGTCATTGGGACTAAATGGGTGTTTAGGAACAAATTAAATGAAGATGAGCAGGTTACCAGAAACAAAGCAAGATTGGTTTGCAAAGGCTATGCACAAGTGGAAGGAATTGATTTCGATGAAACATTTGCACCAGTTGCCAGAATGGAAGCCATCCGAATGTTTCTCGCCTATGCATGTTCAATAAAAATCAAAGTCTACCAAATGGATGTTAAGTCAGCATTTCTGAATGGAGAATTAGAAGAAGAAGTTTACATCAAACAACCTGAAGGTTTTCTACTATCACAAAAAGAAGACTATGTCTATAGGTTAAAGAAGGCTCTATATGGTCTCAAGCAGGCTCCCAGAACATGGTATGCTCGTCTTGATGGATATCTACATCAACAAGGGTTCAAGAAAGGTACTATTGATAGCAATATTTATGTGCAAATAGATAAAGATAATTTAACGGTCATTGAGGTATATGTGGATGATATAATATTTGGTAGCAATGATGATCAACTAAGTAAGAACTTTTCTACAAATATGCAAAGTGAGTTTGAGATGTCTTTACTTGGTGAGCTGACATACTTCTTAGGGCTTCAAATATCTCAGCAAGAGAAAGGAATATTTATATGTCAAGCCAATTACATCAAGGAAATGCTCAAGAAATTCAAATTGGAAGATTACAAACCCGTCCTTACTCCGATGGTAACAGATTGCAAATTGAGCATAGACGACTCATCTAAGGATGTGGATTAGAGGTTTTATAGATCTATGATTGGTAGTCTTCTATATGTAACAGCCTCTCGGCCAGATGTTATGCAAGCAGTTGGACAAGTAGCAAGATTCCAAGCAGTACCAAAAGAATCACATATTATTGTCGTCAAAAGAATTCTTCGATATCTAAAGGGCACAGAAGAATATGGCTTGTGGTATCCCAAGGGTAACAATCTCATTATTCAAGCCTTTACAGATGCAGATTGTGCAGGAAGCATTGATGATCGTAAGAGTACTAGTGGAGCAGCATTCTATCTAGGTGGTTGTCTCGTATCATGGTTGAGCAAAAAGCGAACTTCAATCTCGTTATCTACAGCGGAAGCAGAATACATTGCAGCAACATCATGTTGTACTCAAGTCCTTTGGATGAAACAAAATTTGCAAGATCTTCAAGTACAATTTAGTGAGCCTATTCCCATATTCTGTGACAACACTAGTGCCATCAGCATCTCCAAGAATCCTGTCATGCATTCAAAAACAAAACACGTTCCGATCAAATATCATTTTGTTAGAGAACAAGTCACTGAAAAGAATATCAAACTTGAGTATGTTTGTACAAAAGAACAAATTTCTGATATCTTCGCTAAACCTTTACCTCGTGAAGCATTTGAATATCTTCGTCAAAAGCTTGGAATTCTCCCAAGTTCTCATTAGATTACAGGTCTGCAGGACGGTTGTGTGTTAGGGGGAGTGGAAGTGTGTACAGGTCCACAGGATGGTTGTGTTTCAAGGGGAGTTACCCTTTTCCATTGATGTCAAAGGGGGAGAGAATGTTATAGGAAGAGGTGTCATGATCGCAGGGGGAGTACTTGTGTTGCCATCAATGCCAAAGGGGGAGATTGTTGATCAGCGGTTATCATTAATGTCAACCCAAGCAGCACCAGGGGCTAACCCAATATTGCATGGGAATTTTGACCTACCAAATTAATATATTATGGGTAAAAAATTCTTTTTATGGTTTCTACTTGTTGAGATGTTTCCGTTGATATATGGCACGCCATGTAATTCTTCACGGTTTGAGAGATCTTCATGTTTGAAGTTTGTACCCCCAGTTAGTGGGCTAAAACCCCATGGGGTTGGGGCATGGGTCATTGAAAAGTCATAATTAATATTTTTAAAGTTCCTAAAATTCCTCCCATGCTCACTTGTTGAAGCCCCTCTCAACTTAAGCATTTATATAAATTTTGATCTTCTTTTCCTCCTTAGGCAAGGGATTTCGCTATCTGAAAGAGGTCATCGTGACATTTGCGCTCTAATTTTTTTTTTTTACGAAGGTTCAGAAGCTGAAATTTTTATGAGGTGAAGAAGAAATCCTGAGGAAGCTGCTGTAAAAATTTCAGATCAAGGTGCGCAATATGTTTGGAGATATGATCTGTCGAAGTCAGGGTTTTTGCAGGCTCCTGAAATTCATCTCAAAGAAGTGACCTTGGTAAATTTGTCATAACTCTCTCTCTGAGTATCGGATTGGAATTCCGTAAAAAATGGCGAATAGTGCACAGTATTTAAATTTCTCTCTATCAATTTTAGAGCCAAATGAATAAATAGTGGCACGTGGCACGCCGTACAAGTGCGCTTTGCTGAAACAGTCCATAATTAGGGTATTGTGAGAGATTGGGTATAAATATCCCTTGAAGAATCAAAATTGGGTCAGACTTGTGGCATTGGAAAGATGAATCGGAGGACTACTACAGGACCAAAAATCAGATATTGAGGATCTGAAATAACAGAGATACACAAGATTCAATAATGAGCTCCTAGAAGGCAAGAAAAAGCTAGATCATGTGTTGTCAAGGGTTGCAAAGGACCAAACTTTCTACGGCAGCAAAGTAAAGAAAGGTGTAGCAGAGGGTAGCATGACAAGAGAAACAACCAAGGTGCATAACAGCAGCAAGAAGTTCATCATATGAAGTCTTCAAGTGGGCAGCACTGCATACAATCATTGTAAAGGTATCATTGTACTTAGTCATTGTAAATACATTATTGTACAAATTGTACTAGTATCTATCTACCAAGGGTTGAAGACGCAGTGTTGGGAGGTCTAGGATCATCATTAGGTGGTTGTGTCAAAGTTGGGGTTATGGTCTAGTATATCTTCTTCTTCTACATCATTCTATATCATTGTAAAGTGGACCATTTTCCCTGGTACGGGAGTCCATTCTTCTTTTATTCTTCTATAGGGTCGTAGGGTGGTGCTAGGGTAAGTTGTAGCTCATTGGATGTTGGGGCATCCGTTCAGTTGACTATTGAATAATCTCGGGCGTTGGAGCATCCATCCAGTCAGAGCTGGAGAAGAATGCTTTTCTAGATTCTTGGAAGTTGGAGCTTTATTATCAATTGGAGTTGAATATTAAAGAATTATTAGAAAAGCATTAGGTGGTTTTTGTCCCGAAGTGGGTTTCCACCTTAAAAAATGTGTGCATTTGTGTTCCTCTTATTTGCTGCTATCATTGTACAAACACTGATAATAATTGAAGATTAACTAATGCTCTAATTGAAAGGAATACTGATTCACCCCCCCTCTTAGTATTTCCAACACCTTTCCCCGATAGGTTCTCCCCTTCAAATTTGTTCATGGAGTTGACATCCCAAATACGATCCAATACATTGATACTTTTTCCTATTGTCAGACTATATTGACTAATATAAACCATGGTTTGATATACCATACTATCCCTCTACCGTGGAACTCGCAGGAGATGCTCTTTTTCTGACCAAAGCCTTCAAAGATTTCAAGTGCCTCTTAACCATCCACATTGATCTTCTGTGTATAGGTCCACTCTTTTCAATCTCCTCAACTTGGTGTATGAGGTAATGTTCTTATGAATTCAAAAATGTCGGAGGTAGATACTTTTGCATATCACACATTAGACGAGGAATTTATTTCCTCCAATACTTTATATCTTCTTTATCAATTTCTTTAGATGACAACCATATACAAATGAAACAAGAAAATCACAAGTTTCAACAATAATATATATAGTACATTACAACTAAAACACATGCAGCCAAATATAAGTTAATGTACAACAAATTATTAAAAAAATTACACTTTTCATATAAATCGCCGCTTACCTCATGTATTTTCCAAGATCATATATAACTTGTTTGACATTGTTGTCAAAGTTGTCAAGGAGAGATAGAGGTATAACATACTGTAACAAAAAAAATAATCAACGATTATTTTTTCTGAACCAAGTATAAAATAAAAATACTAACAAGATGTTTCACCATTAATGTACAAATATATACACCAAAATAATTACCTTAATGAATGTATGCCAATCATGAGTCTTTACCCCACCTAATTCACCTTTCTTTGTTAGGATATTCTTTATGTTTGAAGAAAATCCAGTGGGAAATATAATTTTTTCAATAACCTCTTTAACATCCTTTCTTTGTTGCTCCGTCAATAACCATGGAAGGGCGCTTATATTTTGGTTGTCTCTATCATTATTTGAATGAATTGCACTTTGCATTGCATGTTTGGCCTCCTTAATGTCATTACAGATATTGACAATTTTTTCTTTACCTCCCCTTCCATCTAAGATTCAACATAAGGTCTTTGTTACATTTTTCTTGATGTCCATTGTATCAAACAAATGAACAATCTCTAGGTGCTCATAGTAGGGGAGCGTACTGAATTTCTCAGATAAATTTTCATTCCTTGTGGTAGTGCCCTGTTATTAATGCCTTGCCAACCTCCAAGGTGAATCATAGTTTAAGATATTATAACAACAATAACTGTCAAATAGTACAAAGAATAAAATGCAATAAAATTATAAAATAATCCAAACATATTATGTATAATGACAAATAGATAATTTAATCCATACCTTGAGATATTATATTATATTGCAACTTCCATATAACAGGTTTCATTCTCCATGGTCTTAATCCAGTACCTTCTTTCCCACTGAAAAGACATTTTTTGGTTCTTCGATACCTATGGTTCTTAGAGAGGAAGTGCCTATACTCATCAAACACCTCCTTTCCTAGGCTTCTTGAATGGTGATATTTCAATTTAGGACCACAAACTAGACAAACAAATTTACCCTTTATTTGAAGATTGTTGAAGTTTGCAACAAGAAACAGTGAAATTGGCATCCATAAACAACATGACAGCACCTACACTAGTGTGGGACCACAAGTCGTGTAGTGATGGGTCCTAGTGATACATTAGTGTGGAATTCAATTTATTTAGTAAATTGGATATCTGTCAAAATAAATTATCCCTTAATTCAATTGGACAATAAAATGTAATCTTATCTCATAATCACTTGTAACAGTTAATTGAGTGTGATAAACTCAGTTAGATCATGAATTTCGAGTTGAGGGTAGTTGGTGAGGCATGCAGAGTGATTCTATGTGTTTTAGAGTTCAAGTTGCAATTAAGTGCACGAGTTTAATGCATGAGTCATTAGTTAACTCAGTTAGGTGAGTTAAAGCCAGTTGAACTAGTTGTAATTGTTTGTTGCACTAGTGAGAGATCAAGTGAATTAAATCTTATTTACTTCGCGATCAGTGATCTACCATGCAACTGATGATTTACTATTAATAGATTCATGCATGTCAGTTCCAGTGGATACCCAGTAGAGACAAAGGTTAAAGGGAAGTTAACTATTAGTTGTGATATTAGCAAGCTGCCTAGATGCAGATAAAACACCACACGATGCGCATGATACTTAGTGCAGTTGAGGAAGGCTAAAATTCCTAAAGAATAGGGATTTCATTCATCAGGAATTGCGTGAGCAAGGCAGGTTGAAGACAGGTTGAGAATTGGCTAAGTGTTGGCCCGATTTTGTCTGGATCAGTGTGAGATGATAGGCAGAGTGCAGGAGACTCTTGTGAGAAGAGTGAATTTTAATTGTTTCATGATTCCTTGTGGAATATACAATATATGATAGAGGGGTTTTGAGCAGCAAGCTTTCCCTAGGAAATTATCTGTGTTGTGTTTTGATTTGATTCTTTCTTTGCTTCATGTGATTGGCGATTGAGTTTAATTTCCACAATTTATTTATAGAAGGATTCAATAAATAGCTTTAGTACATTGTTAGATCGGATTGAATCCATTGATATACACATGTTTGTGTAATTTATACATATTATCATAGCACAGGATATCACTATAGTGGAGGGGAAGCTGAGTTTTTGACTGAATAGAATTCAAATTTTCAAAAGTGTTCTTGGTGCGACAGGTGAATCAGGATCGAAATGGATTTCAATGGCTTGAGACTGGAGTATTCACTCGAGGGAAAATCTAACTATATTACGTGTAAATATATAATTTAGGCATTACTGGAGGACAATGGGTTGAAAGAATTCATTGATAATGATGTTCCCAAACCCGCTATAGCAGATGCTAAAAATCTTGATGCTTGGCAAAACAAGGTTACAAGGGCGAGGAGGATCTTACTGGAGGGAGTACGAGACCACATTGTCTCAAGTCTCCATGGAAAAGCAACTCTATATGAAATGTGGAAGGATTTGACAGATCTATTTCAGAGCAGCAGTGATCATAGAAAATTGGCACTAAATGACAAGCATAGGAAAATCGAAATGGAGAAAGGTGACACTATTTGGATATATTTAACAAAGTTTTTCCAATGTTGGGATGAGCTTGGGAGTGTCAGAATTATTTTCACGGATGATGACTTGGTGAGCCTATCTCTTCTAGGACTTCCCAAGAGTTGGCATAGTTATCAGGACTTTGTCAATGGGAGGGTAAAGCTGCCAGATTGGGAATGACTTTGGTCGGATTTGGTGCAAGAAGAATTCAAGTGGAATGCCAGGGATGGATCTTCATCTAAGGAAGATGATGAAGAAAATTGTGCCTTGGCTAATAAGGCGAAGAAGGGGAAGGGAAAGAAATTATATTCCAAATCTGAGACCAGCGAAGAAGGCAAGGAGCATGACATGTCCAGAGTGAAGTGTTTTCACTGTCACGAGCATGGACATTATGCCACTAATTTTCCACAAAAGAAGAAGAACAAGAAGGATTTAGGATTTGCAGCTGGTGAGGCTTTGGCCTCACAATTTGAGTTGGAATTATTTCTCATTGCATGGATGGTGTCAAGTGCAATGGGATTAGGGTGGTCCTTGGATAGTGGTGCATCTTTCCGCATGACTGGAGACAAAGAATTTTTCAGTAGCTTGGAGGAGAAGGACCTCCAGCCAGATGCATATAGAAATGGATGAAAACGGAAGGTATAATGCTATCGGGATTGGTACAGTTACTTTCCATAGACAATCAGGTAGACCATTTTTATTTAAATATGTAATGAATGTACCAAGCTTGAAGAAAAAATTAGTTTCAATCACAATGTTGGAGGAAAGAGGCTATGATGTTGTTTTTAGTGAAGGAAAATATTTCCTTCGACCCAAAGAAATAGGACAAGACAAGAAGATTGGGATTCGTGTGAAGAATCTCTATAAACTTGATGTAGATGGATGCATAGCATTGATGGGTAAAGCAGAAAAAGTGGTGAGCCGACATGAGGGTGAGTTACACCATGGAGCTTTGAAGATCATGCAATAGATTTCTATTGAGCTTCCAAAGGGTACTCTTGCACAGATAGAAACATGCAAGGGATGTACCATATGGAAGTGTGAGAAATCCATGTGATTATCCGTTGAGAGAGAGCTTGAGTTGCATGCAGATGAGGAACTCTTGCTTCCAAATAATGAACCTCAAGATGTAGAGCAGCCACATGCGGAGGATCATGGAGTGGTAGAAACCACTCAAGCAGAGAAATTTTGGGCTAGATGGGCAGAGGGAATACATGCAGCTATACCTCCAAGTGTGAGGTGGGGTGATGTGCAAAATTAATCCCAAGAATAAATTGGGCATGGTTCATTGAGATGGTGTGTCTCATGGATCGAACCTGGCTACAAGGAGACTGCAGTACAACAGTATAAGGATTGGTTAGATTGATGCAATCAGATGTCAGGAGGACAAAAATCAGAGTGACAGGTGTCAAATATTGGAGCACAGATCAGAGTTGGAAGCAGTTCAGAGTGCATGGATGCAGATGCCATTAACGCAGAGAATCTAGTAGACATGTGTAGTAGGTACCATCAGTCAAAAGACTCTGATGACAGATGTATTATATTGATTCAGTTGTTTGGAGGCTATTCAATTTCAGAAGTGTTGCATGCAAAAGTTGCATGTGCGAGAATCACTAGAGAAGTGTTTCATGCAAGAGTTGCATGTGCGATAAACACTAGAGAAGTGTTGCATGCAAGAGTTACATGTCGCATGCAAGAGTTTCATGTCACATGCAAGGAAATCCGTTTCTTGTTGAGAGGGAGTGTTGAAGTTTGCAACATGAAACAGTGAAATTGGCATCTAGAAACAACATGACAGCACCTACACTAGTGTGGGACCAAAGGTCGTGTAGTGATGGGTCCTAGAGATACATTAGTGTGAAATTAAATTTATTTAATAAATTGGATATGTGTCAAATTTAATTATCAATTAATTAATTTGGAAAATAAAATGTAATCTTAACACATAATCACTTGTAATAGTTAACTGAGTGTGATAAATTCACTTAGCTCATGAATTTCTAGTTGAGGGTAGTTTGTGAGGCATGCATAGTGATTTTATGTGTTTTAAAGTTCAAGTTGCAGTTAAGTGCATGATTTTAATGCATGAGAAATCAATTAACTCAGTTAGGTGAATTAAAGTCAGTTGAAATAGTTGTAACTGTTTGTTGCACTAGTGAGAGATCAAGTGAATTAAATCTTATTTAATTCACAATCAGTGATATGCCATGCAACTGATGATTTACTATTAATAGTTGCATGCATGTCAGTTCCATTGGAGACAAAATTGAGACAAAGTTTAAAGGGAAGTTAACTATCAGTTGTGATATTAGCAGGCTGCCTAGATGCAGTTAAAACACCACGGGATGCCCATGATACTTAGCACAGTTGAGGAAGGACGAAATTCCTAAATAATAGGGATTGTATTCATTAGGAATTGTGTGAGAAAGGAAGGCTAAAGACAGGCTGAGAATTGGCTAAGTGTTGGCCCGATTTTGTTTGGATCGGTTTGAGATGATAGGCAAAGTGCACGAGACTCTTGTGAGAAGAGTGCATTGTAATTGTTTCATGATTCCATGTGGAATATATAATATATGATAGAGGGGTTTTGATCAGCAAGCTTTCCCTGGGAAAATATTTGTGTTGTGGCTTGATTTGATTCTTTCTTTGCTTCATGTGATTGGAGATTGTGTTTAAGTTCCACAATTTATTTGTAGAAGCATTCAATATCTAGCTTTATTACATTGTTAGATCGGATTGAATCCATTGATATACATATGTTTTTATAATTTCTACATGGTATCATAGCACAGGAAATCACTATAGTGGAGGAGAATTCGAGTTTGTGACCGAATAGAATTCGAATTTGCAAAAGTATTCTTGGTACCACAAGTGAATCAGGATCGAAATGGCTTTCAATGGCTTGAGATTGGAGTATGCACTCGAGGGTAGATCTAACTATATTGCATGGAAAGACAGAATAGAGGCAGTACTCTAGGACAATGGGTTGAAATAATTCATTGATAATGATGTTCCCAAACTCGTTGTAGCAGATGCTACAGATCTTGATGCTTGGCAAAAGAAGGTTGAAAGGGCGAGGAGGATCTTACTAGAGGGAGTACGAGACCACATTGTCTCAAGTATCCATGGAAAAGTGACTGCATATACAATGTGGAAGGCTTTGACAAATCTATTTCAGAGTATCAGTGATCATAGAAAATTGGCAATGAAGGACAAGCTCAGGAAAATCAAAATGAAGAAAGGCAACATTATTCTGATATATTTAAAAAAGTTTTTCCAATGTCGGGATGAACTTGGGAGCGTCAGAATTACTTTCGCGGATGATGACTTGGTGAGATAGCTCTTCTAGGACTTCTGAAGAGTTGGCATAGTTATCACGACTCTACCAATGGGAGGGAAAAGCTGCCAGATTGGGAACGACTTTGGTCGGATTTGGTGCAAGAAGAATTCAGGCAGAATACTAGGGATGGATCTTCATCTAAGGAAGATGATTAAGAAAATTGTGCCTTGGCAAGTAAGGTGAAGAAGGGGAAGGGAAATAAATCCTATTCCAAATCTAAGACTGGCATAGAAGGCAAGGAGAGTGACATATCTAGAGTGAAGTGTTTTCACTATCACGAGCATGGACATTATGCCACTAATTGTCCACAAAAGAAGAAGAACAAGAAGGATTTAGGATTTGCAGCTGGTGAGGCTTTGGCCTCACAATTTGAGTTGAAATTATTGCTCATTGCGTGCATGGTGTGAAGTGCAATGGGATCAAGGTGGTACTTGGATAGTGGTGCATCTTTCCACATGACGGGAGACAAAGAAATTTTTAGTATTTTGGAGGAGAAGGACTTCTAGCCAGATGCATATCGAAATGGGTGACGACAGAAGGTATAGCGCTACCGGGATTAGTACAGTTACTTTCCAGAGACAGTCAGGTAAACCATCTTTATTAAAAGATGTAATGCATGTACCAGGCTTGAAGAAAAATTTAGTTTAGTCACAATGTTGGAGGATAGAGGCTATGATGTTGTTTTCAGTGAAGGAAAAGCCTTCCTTCGACACAAAGCAACAAGACAAGCCAAGAAGATTGGGATTCGTGTGAAGGATCTCTATAAACTTGATGTATATGGCTATGCAGCATTGATGGGTAAAGCAGACAAAGTGGTGAGCCGACATGACTGTCAGTTACACCATGGAGCTTTGAAGATCATGCAGTAGATTTCTACTGAGCTTCCAAAGTGTACTCTTGCGCAGATAGACACATCCAAGGGATGTAGCATAGGGAAGTGTGATAAAGCCATGCGATTGTCCCTTGAGAGGGAGCTTGAGTTGCATGTAGATGAGTAACTCTTGGTTCCAAAGAATGAACCTCAAGATGTGGAGTAGACACATGCGGAGGATCATGGAGTGGTAGAAACCACTTAAGCAAATAAATTTCGAGCCAAATGGGCAGAGGGAGTACATGCAGCTATACCTCCAGGCGTGAGGTGGGGCGGTGTAAAAAATTAATCCCAAGAATAAATTGGGCAGGGTTCATTGAGATGGTGTGTCTCATTGATCGAACCTGGCTACGAGGAGACCGCAATACAATAGTAGAAGGATTGGTTAGATTGATGCAGTCAGATATCAGGAGGACATAAATCAGAGTGATAGGTGTCAGATATTAGAGTGCAGATTAGAGTGGGCAGTAGTTCAGAGTGCATGGATGCAGATGTCAACAATGCAGAGAATCCAATAGACATGTGCAGTAGGTACCAGCAGTCAGAAGACTCTAATGATAGATGCATTATATTGATTCAGTTGTTTGGAGGCTATTCAGTTTCAGAAGTGTTGCATGCAAAAGTTGCATGTGCGAGAAACACTAGAGAAGTGTTTCATGCAAGAGTTGCATGTGTGAAACACTAGAGAAGTGTTGCATGCAAGAGTTTCATGTCGCATGCAAGGGCATTCCTTTCTTGTTGAGAGGGAGTGTTGAAGTTTGCAATAAGAAACCGTGAAATTGGCATCCAGAAACAACATGACAGCACCTAC
The DNA here is from genome assembly GCA_034641835.2 of Pinus albicaulis. NCBI lineage: Eukaryota > Viridiplantae > Streptophyta > Pinopsida > Pinales > Pinaceae > Pinus > Pinus albicaulis. The sequence goes on along the minus strand of CM076570.1, from coordinate 1,099,320,020 downwards.
ACTAGTGTGGGACTATAGGTCGTGTAGTGATGGGTCCTAGTGATACATTAGTGTGAAATTCAATTTATTTAATAAATTGGATATGTGTCAAATTTAATTGTCCCTTAATTAAATTGGACAATAAAATGTAATCTTATCTCATAATCACTTGTAATAGTTAACTAAGTGTGGTAAACTCAGTTAGCTCATGAATTTCAAGTTGAGGGTAGTTGGTGAGGCATGCAGAGTTATTCTATGTGTTTTTAGAGTTCAAGTTGTATTTAAGTGCATGAGTAATCAGTTAACTCAGGTAGGTGAGTTAAAGTCATTTGAACTAGTTGTAATTGTTTAGTGCACTAGTGAGAGATCAAGTGAATTAAATCTTATTTAATTCACAATAAATGATCTGCCACGAAACTTATGATTTACTATTAATAGTTGCATGCATGTGAGTTTCAGTGGAGACCCAGTTGAGACAAAGGTTAAAATGAAGTTAACTATCAGTTGTGATATTAGCAGGCTGCCTAGATGTAGTTAAAACACCACATGATGCCCATGATACTTAGCATAGTTGAGGAAGGTTGAAATTCCTGAAGAATAGGGATTTCATTCATCAGGAATTGTGTGAGCAAGGAAGGAAGAAGACGGGCTAAGAATTGGCTAAGTCTTGGCCCGATTTTTTCTAGATCAGTGTGAGACGATAGGGAGAGTGCAGGAGACTCTTGTGAGAAGAGCGCATTGTAATTGTTTCATGATTCCTTGTGGAATATACAATATATGATAGAGGGGTTTTGAGCAGCAAGCTTTCCCCATGAAATTATATGTGTTTTGGTTTGATTTGATTCTTTCTTTACTTCATGTGATTGGCGATTGTGTTTAATTTCCGCAACTGATTTGTAGAAGGATTCAGTATCTAGCTTTAGTACATTGTTAGATCGGATTGAATCCATTGATATACATATGTTTGTATAATTTCTACAAAGACCTGCAAGAGATGGATTAATTTTCATTTCAACTATTACTTGAAGTATGTATAATGAATGGACTATTTAAAAAAAAATGCATGAAATGAACTTCATAAAACTAGTAAACATTATTAAAGTGCATGGTGATGTTATAATATACCATAGAAATGTGTTAGCCCTAGGGCATTGTGAATTGTCCATACAAGTATTGCATGGAATTCAAATTCCCTTTGTGCATCTGCTGGTCTGGAGATACCATACATAGTGATGCCCTTCCATAAGTCGAGTAACTCGTCGATAAGAGTCTCGATATATACATTCATATAGTTGACCTGGTACTTACCTAATTGATTGAACATACAATACATAATTCCCAAATATATGAGTAACAAAAAAAATAAGACATAATTGAACATATATGAGTAAACACAAAAATATAAGACATAAGTATGAAACAAACAAGACAAACATGATATGTTATTGTGTAAACGAATATATTTATTCTAAAAAAAATAATTCCCAAAACAATCATTGTCAACATTATGTGCTCCCTCTTTATTGACATCCAAGGAGGAATGTTATTGTTTATAACAAAAATGAGCCACACCGAGTAAATAGATCTTACCTCTCCAAATGGATTGAATTCGTCAGCTGCTAATGAAATCTTAAGATTATGAGGTTATTCTTTAAACTTTGGCCATTTTTCCTCTATATTCTTAAATGTACATCCATTTGCAGGCATTCAAAGAATACCATCTTGACTTCTTTCCATTGCATGGTAATCCATAAATTGTGTTACGCTTTTGCACCTGAACAATTGTCGCAGACGTGGAATTATGGGAATATAATGAAGAACCTTGCGAGGCACCTTTTTTATTACTTTATCATTTTGATATCTACTCTCATCACATTTTGGGCATTTGTATTTTGACACATGTTCTTTATAATAGAGAATAGCATCATTAGGACATGCATGAATAACTTGATACTCCATTCCAATATCTTTCATAATGGCATGTAAATCTCAGTACGTGTGAGGTAAAACATTTGACGGTGGTAACATTAATTCACCTAACAATCTACAACATCAGAAATTAGTAATGTTGGTTAATGTAAAAAATATACATATTGCATCCAAATAATGTTACAAATGGTGATCAACATACTAACATTGAAAACAAAGGAAAAAATTAATTGCTTTATCATGATGTAATAAATGTCACAAAATATATTACATACCTCAGGTGCTGTGTCACAAGTGTGTTTGACAAACCATTCACCACTTTTAAGTTGACCAGAAGCAACACAACAGAGAGAAGAGATATTTCTGAGCCTTCATAAAGAGGTTGAGTACCCCTATCAAGTATAGTTATATCGTAACCACCAACATATAGGTCATCATCATCATTCCTTCCTGCAACATTATTAAATGTCTCCTAGATAATTTTATTTGTCCCATCTTCATCCAATTTTTTATCAACATCATCATATTCTTCCATAGGATCATTAGCTTGCTCCGGCTCAATATTCTCTTCATGTTCTTGAATAGGTGCTTGTACTACAACGACCTCTTCCTTGTCGAGGAATGCCCTAGGAGCACCATACTATACAATTACAATCAATAAAATAATATTAGTCAATTATCACAAATATTTAAACGATAGAAATGTTTACAAATATAATATAGGAAAACAAAGACAACAAAGAGCTAGACAAAGACAACTTAGCTAGTTAACTAATCATTTGCATATGGCTCAAATTAAAACTTACACGTTCATAATAATCAAAGTAAAAATACCCTTAATGTGAATGATTACATTGCATATATTAACAAATCAATCTAACTGCATATATTTAATGAGTTTAATAATATGAACATGTAATAGTGAAAATAAATAGAAACCAGTATAGACCCATATAACTCTGGTTCTACAAAGCGTCGAGAGGGATCAAATCCCTTGAGGTGCAAACCCATTTTTTGAGTAAAAAAGTGAGGAGAGGTTTGCACCTCAAGGGATTTGATCCCTCTCGAGGCTTTGTAGAACCAGAGTTAGATGGGTCTATAATGGTTTTATTTTATATGGAGGATGTAAGTGGCTCATTCCCATGGTTTTATTTTAAACCATGTGTTAATTCAAGAAGGAAATTCATTTTGTCAAATGGATTATTAAATGGATTAGTAAAGGGAATTGGCACATATTTTTATGGGTGGATATACCATGGGCTAAGGGGTATTGGTTTAAAAGGGATTTGAGGATGTAATTGCACATGGTTTTACTATAAAACAATGGGTTGTATTTGACCTTGTATTAAGTAGAATTAGGAGTATTTGCACATGGTTTTGTGATAACATAGGTATTTTTTTTTAATATTTTTTTGTAAAAAGGAGAGCCTATTTCTTATTTTTTATTTTTATTTATTTAATAATTTTTTTATGGCGACGATCTAACGGTCTATATTTGCTCATTGATTAAGTTGCGAAGAGGCTAATTTATTTTTCAATTGGTGAGTACTTTCCCACTAATGGTTTTGGAGGTATACGTGTGAGATTCTGAGGTTTCTCACCATTTTAAATGAGGGATTTGGAAACATATTTCAAATCGGCGAGCAAGCCAATGGTTTTCTAATTCACTGGGTTAGTCATTTTTTCATCGCCATTTTCTGGTTAATCTGTCATCGCAGAGCTCTGTTGCCCCTGTGTTCGATCAAGAGTTTTGTTTTGGATCAATGGCATCTCCTTCTGTAAGTTTTGTCAATGTTAAAGATCTAGACCTCGTGGAGGAACATATTTCAGATTCTGTATCTGGTTTTTTTTTTAACTAGGTTATCAGTAGGATATGTTAAAGAGTTGAAGAAATTCATTGTAATTAATCCATCGGTTCTTCCTACAAAATTGAGGTCTGCAATTTTTCAATTTTATTTTGAGTCAGTATTTCCTTTTCTAGACTTCATTGAATGGACAATAGAGAATTATTCGAGTTCTCAAAGGGTTATAATGGATTATCAGGGTTCTAAAGTATTGTGTCAAGTCAATTCCCAAACTGTCAGAAAGGCTTTATCAATCCTAGTTTCACATGATGATTTAGATGAGAAATTTTCCAAGTTGTCAAGTCTAAGTTTAGTTGTAGAGTTAGTTCAAGACAAATTTCATTTTTTCTATAAAAGATGGTCAAGCTAGAAGTAAATATTGAAGGAATTTCTTTTCCTTATCAAATTTTTATCTTTCAGCATCCCATTAATGTTTACTATATTTATTATGTCAAGTATTATGTTTGGATGATGATAGTTTGGTTTCTGAGGTCATGATAGGATGTCTTGTACAGGGGAGTCAGTCCAACAATTCCAAAAGCCTTAATTTTGATGAGTTTCTGGCTGAGAAAATTCATTCTCAGTTAGAAAACTTCCACTTGGAACATAATTTCAGATATCAAACACTTTTACTTAAGATGATTGTGCATGAGAATCAAATTGCACTGCAAGAGATAAAATCAGAGATTTTCATCAAGGATCTTGGTTGCTTATTGGTAGCAGTTTATTTTTACTTCTTCAAATGTGTCAATGAAATTATGGGTGCAGTGTATCAACTATTTTATGATTCAACTTTGCTTAGGATTTATGGGGAAATGAGGAGTAATATGCAAATGGAAAATGATCCTATTGTAGATTGGTTTTTGTACAAATATTTTACAGTTCTCAGGGTTTATGGATTCACAAAGGCACCTGTCATGTTGCCTTCTTTTCTGGTTCAAAAATTGTTTTCTCTGGAGTTTTTGAGGCAAAGTTTATTCGTTGAGCAAGAGAATTTTGTAGTTTCTGATTTTGCTACTCTTCCAATCATAGAGGAAATTGTTAACGAAATTAATTTCAGAGAAGCTCAGGAAGTCAGGTATGATCCTAGGGGAATTATTAATCAGAGAAAGAGTCATAATAGGTGTGTTTCTTTTGATAATGAATAAATGGCAGAGTTAATTCAATGGGCTAATTCTGATACAATAAATGAAAAAATATGTTTAGAACCACAGGTGCAGACTGCTTCTTCTGTACAAATGCATTCTAATCCTCCGACTACAGATGTTAAGATACCCATAATAAAATATATTCAGTACAAAAGGTTGCATAAGTAAATCTCAGAGTCATAAATTATAGTTGAAAAATCTCTTAAGAAGCAGAAGGTTGGACTTGACATTGTAATATTGATTGATGATGAAGATCAATCAAGTTACCAAGCAAAGGGTATTATAGTAGAAGAAGAAAAAGGAGTTGCTTCTTCCTCAGGGAAGACTATGTCTGAGTCTGAATTTGAAGCCAAGCAAGGAGGTGAAGAGTTACAAGTGCAAACAGTCATATTTTCTCAAGAGTCACATTCTCAGTTTCAATCTTGTATAGATGTTCTTAGAGATTATGCTGAAAAGAAAAATATTTCCATTCAAGAAAGTATGAGAATGTCATCTCAGGTTAGGAAGGTGTATATTAAGGATGTTTCACTATTTTCTGTTAAGGAAGCTGCTAGTAATGCCTTGAAGATTGATGTGGTATATGAGAAGAAAATTTCTGAGGTAAATATCAAAATGGATAAAATTAATGTTCTAGATAAGATTCATTTCCATAAGCAAGTCTCATATGTTCTATATTATGATCTACTAAGTTCATTTTTTAATAATAATAAATTGGAGAATAAGGTTTTCATATTAGAGTAGAAAATTAAGAAAGATAAATCCATGTCAAAAGGATGGAAGAATGAAATCAAGAAATTAGAAGTAGATTTGATAGCAACAGAAGGGAAGTCTAGTGAAAAGCAAGCATCAAAGAAATTGTTGGAGGATAAAGAAAAGATTATTCAGGCTTTGAAGAAGAAATTTAATATTGTTGAGATTGATCATCCTCAGATTCAGGAGTTGTTGGATTTTCAGAAAGAAGAGATGATCTAAAGCAGGAAACATTAAACTTGAAGGCTAAAGTTTTACATTTGAAAACAACTAAAGAGAAAGTAGATCAATATGAAGCCAACTCTTCTTTGAGTTCATATTTAAAGAAGCTTTCAGTGCAGGATGAGAAGATTAAAAAGTTGCAGTATAATTTAGATAAAGTTAATCAAGAGATTCAAGAGAAAGGTAAATCTTTGGAGAAATGTATAAGTGAGAAATATTTTCTACAAAAACGGTTGAAATTAACAAAGAAGAGTTTGATAGAAGCAAAATATTTGATCTGGGATCGTATCATTTCATAAATTAAAAATCTTAAAGATTATTTTGTAGAAGTGGAGGATGAAAGAGAATTGGATTCTACTGTTTCAACCAATATTGTTAATTTTCAACAGATGTTGGTAGATAAAACTTCAAAGGTTCAAAATTCTATCAATTATTTAAATTCAAGAACAAAATGCCAATTGAATTTTGTAGGGATAGATGACAGAGAAGAAATGATATCCCAAGCAAGAAATTATATCATCAAAAATTAGATGATGAAGGATATTTCATTGAAAACAGATTTCATGAAAGCAAGAATATCGGGTTTTAAAATAATATTCAGAGAGATGTTTCTACTCGGTTTTCCAAGGTTTTGGAATTTATAGGGTTTGTTTATTCCAAAAAGTGAATATTACATTATGTTACTAGCTAAAAGAAATGATATATCAGCCATAAATCAAATCATTACAAATATGAAGGGAGAGGAAATAATTAAAATCATGAAAGAAGATATTTTCCTACTTTATGAAGTTAGAAAAGTGATTGTTGGTTTACCACCAGTTACATATACTTTTTATTCAGAATTAGTTGCAATTAACAGAGAAATTTTGGCAGTATATTTTCCTTCATCATCTATTTGGAAAAAAAATTCCATATTTGCAAATAAGTGGAATGTTTCAAATTCGTCTCTTGCAACAAGTTCTCGAGGGTGAAGTTTTTGGAACATGAGCATAAAATAACTACCTATTAAGGATTTCATTCTTAATCATGGAAAATATATTGTTTGAATAATTGGAGGTGACCTTTCATGTGTTACAGGTCAATAAAAGCAGGCACACATGTCGCACATGTTGTGGGAGAGGGAGGTTAGCATTGCAATTCTTTTCATTTATGATTGCAAATAAAATTGGCGGTTGAGAGTCTATATTTTTGGCTGAGATATTTCTTTTGATTCATTATGTTTACAAAGTAAAAATTAAATTCACAAGTAATTTTTCAAAAAGGGAAAGAGTTGGCATGAATTTGAAAGCAGAAAATAAAGCATAGCTTAAGGGTAAGAGGAAAAATATTGAAGTAAAAGAGTTACAGCCAGTGAAATATACCGAGTTATTTCAGCATGAGAAATATATGGAAGAGATAGCATATGTTTTTGAAGCAACATCCAACAGTGATGAATATTTTTATATGCTTGAAATCAAGTGGAGGATCGAGAAGAAAGAGAAAAGGTCTAGCAGCACAAAAGTAGATAATCAAATCATAAGGGATTTGATTATAAATTCATATATGGTTTTACCAAAAAATGAGGATAAATAAGAAAGTGATTTGGAAAATTAGTTTACTCATGAGTTTTTCAAGGAGCGAGGCCAGGAAGCAATAGATTCAAAGGATGTTGGTTTTATTTGGGACCAAAAGTTCTTCAAGAATATCTGATCCCAGTAATTCCTGAAGAAATTCGTTGGATATGCTATTTCCAGGAACATAGATCCAAGATTATAGAATTTTTTTTTATTTATTTATCGTTTTTTGTAATTTCTAAAAATGACTTGAAGAGTCTAAGCCTATATATATACATTGTTTTATTATGTAATCGGGGTTTGTGTTTTGAGAAATTTTGGAGAAAAAACTGTTGTGATCCTGTAAATTGAGTTATTAATGAAAAATCAGTGGAGAAGTACAGACTCATTCTATACCATATTTTTCGAGAGTATGGTGTATTGAAGAATGTTTCAATCTCTCATGTGTATGTGATTCTTCTTTGTTTATTTCAGCTCTGTGTTATCTTCATGTTTGATTGAAAAATACATATGCATAATTCATCCTTGTTAGATTTTCTATAATATATCAATTAAACATTTCACAAATCTTCATCTAAAGTCGGTCAACATTCCCCCCTTTAATCCGAAGGGATGTTGGTGAGTCCAAGCATCGATCTGAACTTTTCAAACTTTTCTCTTCCAAGTGCTTTGGTAAAGATGTCAGCAGTTTGCTCATTTGTGGAACAATGATGTAGATGGATGGTTTTGGCCTGAACATGATGTCGAATTAGATGGTACTTTGTATTGATGTACTTTGTTCGATCATGGAACTTTGGGTTCTTGGCCAACTTTATTGCAGAAGTGTTGTCGATCATGAGTGGAGTGGAATACATTTGTTTCATCTGCAAATCTTCCAGGATTTTCCGGAGCCACACAATTTCCTTTGTTGCTTCAGCTGCTGCCACATATTCTGCCTCGGTCGTGGAATCTGCTGGAACTGATTGTTTGCGTGATCTCCATGAGACAGCTCCTGATCCAAGACTCATGGTGTAACCTGTAGTAGACACCCCTGTTTCTTTGTCGCCATCAAAGTCTGAATCAGAGTATCCGGTCAAGATGAAGTCGCCTACCTGTGTATATCTGAGTCCAAAGTCTTGAGTCCCCTTCAAGTACCTTAGTACTCTTTTTGCAGCAGACCAATGTCCTTCACAAGGTTTTTGCATGAACCTTGAGAGGATTCCAACATCAAATGAGATGTCAGGTCTGGTGGTGGTCAGATAGATAAGACTTCCTACAAGCTGTCTATACTTAGTTGCATCCTCAAATTCCTTCCCTTCAACTGATGTGAGCTTCAAGTTTTGTTCCATTGGAGTGCCTAAGGGTTTACGATCATCCATGCCAAATTTGTTCAAGAGATCTCCAATGTACTTCTTCTGAGAAAGAAAGATGAATTTAGGATGTTGAATTACTTCAATACCCAAATAGTAATGAACATGACCCAAATCGGTCATTTCAAAACCTTTCTTCAACTCTTTCTTCATGGATGCAATATAGCTCTCATTGTTTCCTGTTATCAAAAGATCATCTACATATACCACAAGATATACAACTTTTTTTCCAACTTTCTTAACAAACAAAGTTGCATCATCAAGATCAAAATGTTTGAAATCAAGTTTCAGAAGATGCTCGGTCAATTTCTCATACCAGGCTCGTGGTGCTTGCTTGAGGCCATACAAGGATTTTACAAGTTTGCAAACTTTGTGTTCTTGACCCTTTATCATAAATCCTTCTGGCTGGGACATATAAACTTTCTCCTTTAGATCTCCATTCAAGAAGGTTGTTTTTACATCAATCTGATGGACTTTCCATCCACTCTGAGCTGCTAAGGCAAAGAGAGTCCGGATGGTGGTCCATTTTGCTGTGGGAGCAAAATTTTCTTCATAATCGACTCCTTCTTTCTGTGCGAATCCTTTTGCCACAAGCCCGGCCTTGTGCTTGTCAAGTGAGCCGTCTGCTTTGTACTTGTTCTTGTAGACCCACTTGCAGCCAATTGGTTTCGTTCCCAAAGGCGGATCAACCAGCTTCCAAGTGTCATTCTTTATCAAGGCATCATACTCCTTCTGCATCGCTTCTTTCCATTCATCATGAGAAGCGGCTTCTTTGAAGGAAGTTGGTTCATGATCTGTAGACAAACTCAATTCACAGTTATAAGCAATATCCATATCAACGGGAGAATCAGAATTATCTACATCACCTTCGATTTGTTGAGTGGAACTTCTTGTTCCTGTTTTTCCAACCTCATCAGGATGAACATTCTCCAGTGTCTTTGTCAGCCATTTGGGAGGACCTTTTTGAGATGGCCCAGGCTGGTCATTTGACTGAGTTGGGATTGATTCAAGATTCAATCTCCCAATTCTGTCAATCACATCATCCAATGTGTCATCCGTGGTTGTTTCTTCATGTGGGAGAGAGAGTGCTTCAGGACATGATTCCACAGTTTGATTCAATATCGGAATCCCCCCTTCAAGATGTGGAATCACATTATCAAATTCTTGGAAGGACTTTGCATGTGTGAATCTATCCAGGCGATCAAGTTGCCGCTCAACAACTTTGTCACTCTTGGAAGATTCAAGAAATATGACATCTCTTGCTATTACAAATTTCTTATTTGCTTCATCATAGAGACGATATCCTTTGGAGGTATTGGAGTACCCCAAGAAGATACATTTTCTGCTTCTAGCACCAAGTTTGTTCCTTTGGCCCTTGGGTATCAAGGCATAACAGGTGGACCCAAAGACCCTGAAATGCTTTACCGAAGGAATGTGGCCATGCCACATTTCAAAAGGAGTTTTGTTTCTAATTGAACTTGAAGGACACCTATTCTTTATGTAAACAGCACATAGAACTGCATCAACCCAAAACATCAATTTTACGTTCTTGAAAAATAACATGGAGCGGACCATATTTAAAATGGTTCTGTTCATTCTTTCAGCTACACCGTTTTGTTGTGGATTATATGGCACAGTTGTTTGATGTTTGATTCCATGTTGACGAAGATAATTTTCAAATTCGTTTGAAGTGTATTCTTTTCCATTATCAGTACGTAGAGAGCCGATATGTGTTTGTGCATCATTTTCAATCCATGCATGAAAATTCTTGAAAGTTTGAAAAGCATCAGACTTATTCTTCAGTAAGTAAATCCAACACATTCTGGTGTAGTCATCAATAAATGTCATCATGTATTTGTTTCCATTTGCAGAAGCAATAGGCATAGGGCCACATAAATCCGAATGAACAAGTTCAAGTTTCCTATGTGCTCTTGAGTGTGAATCATGAAATGCTTGTTTGCTATGCTTTCCTAGAATACAAGCATCACATTCCTTAGGTTTTCTAGGAATTGTAGGCAGTCCATCAACACCATTTTTCTTCAACAAACGAAGGTTGTCATAGTTTAAGTGTCCAAATCTAGCATGCCATAAAAGACTTGATGGAAATGTACCTTCATCATGATGTGAATTGAATGCAAAGTTTTGAGCATGAGCAGATGAACCTTTCAGCTTCAAGAGTCTCCCTTCTTCTATTCCCTCCATGACAAGTGAGTGATCTGATGCTTTTCTGACCTCTGCCTTGCCATCAAACAAGTGAATTGAGTGTCCTTGCTGCCGGATTTTGACCAGGGACAGCAAGTTTCTCTTCAACTCAGGGAGGTATAGAACCTCATACCTCATGTAGGATATGATCAGGAAGACCAGGCAGTTTAAGCCCGACTGTGCCAAGCCCTGATGGCTTGAGTTTGGATTTATCTGCGAAATATACTGCTCCATCAACTTTGTCGGTGAATTCTTCAAAAAAATATTTTCTAAATGTCATGTCACATGTTGCTCCTGAATCTAGCAACCAATCATCTCTCCATGAGCTCAGAAAGACATCCAAACTTGGTTTCGTTTTGTTCCATTGTTGAATAACAAACAGGAGAAACAGAGTAGGACTAATTACGTTTTACTTTATTGATGTCTTGAGTTTTACCCTGTCTTGATTGTTTTATTTGAAACTTGGGATATACCACTTTCTGAAGTTTCTTCTTCGTCTTCTGCCTTCTCTTCCTCTGGATGGACCTGAAGCATGTCTCTTTTCTCTCTGTGCCAAGTAGGCAGCCTCTTTAGAAGATGTAGGGACTATCATCTTCTTTTGAAGGAGGAGAGAAAAAAACTTTGCTGGAAAATTTCTCTTGAAGGAGAGAAAACAAAAAAAATCTTTGCTGGAAAATGTACTCAGTTTAAAAGGAAAGAAAGTCTTTTTGCTAAAAGACTGAATTTAAAAAACACAAGCTCTTTGCTAAAAAACACTGAATTCTGCACCAAAAAAAAAATATATGTAATTTTTTTTGTTTTGTTTGGAGAAAAAATTTGTATGGGGGTCGATATGGAATGGTTGGGGGGGGTATGGAATTATGAAGGTGAATGGGGCGTATGGGCAGTATGGGTGTATGGTATTAAAAGGCGAAATAGTGGTATTGTATAATGAGTGGTATAAAGGAATTGGAAAGGGCGTAATGAATATGGGAGGGCGGTATTGTGAATAAGGTGACAGCGCTGTATTAAAGGTGGAGGGGCGGACAGAACTCCAACTTATATGACAAAGATAGCAACGTATAGCAACGTGTGGTGGTAATGACAGTTGAAAGGGCGGAAATGGACATACAATAATGAGCGGTATAATGTATGAGGAGAAGGCGGTATTGTATGTTGACTGCGCGGAATGAATGGCGGACTGAGCGTAATATGATATGGAACGGTATTACAAAGTTGAAAGGGCGGTATATACAACACTGTTTGGTATTAATAGTGCAGACAGCGTTTTAAAATGGCGCAGACAGCGAATGGTGTGGGGCGGTGTTATCATATGCAGGCGGGTGGTTTTTATAAGCAGCGTGTTATGTATTGGAACAGGGGACAGAGCGCATATGTTACCATGAGAGCATATTAAACATAGGGGGCAGCGTATTACAAATGAGCGTGTTATGTTACGAATGACAACGCTGTGTTAAGTGACAACGCTGTGTTAAGTAACATGCTGTATAAGTGACAACGTATTAAAACGGTGGTAATGAATAAAGGGCGATGTTATAAAATGAATGGAGCGTATAACAGTTGGGCCGACTGGCCACGGAGAAATGACAGCGCTGGGAATACCGCCTCGGAATAGCGTGGATATGCAGCGTTGAAATATATGACAGGCAGCGCTGGTGGAGGGAGTTATGAATTGCACAACGAATAGTGGACAAAGGGCGGTAACTGTAATGGAGTTTAAAACAGCGTGTTACAGTTGAACCGTGGGGGAACTATATATATATAGTGTGCAGACTACATTGGAATTATATGACAGCGATATATACAAAGGAGGGGCGCTGTCGATATTATGAGGGGAGTAAATGTGATATCTCACAGGTATATATGCGCAGGAGGAGGGCGTAATGCAAGTAGGGGAGGCGGTAGCGCAGAGTTATGTAATGACAGTGCGTGGGAGTAGATGTGAGGGAGAGGGCGTAGAGTTGAGGGAGAGGAGAAGTCGATAGGGAAATGCAAAGCGCTGTATGGAGAATGTAGCAGTGAGGGCGGAGTGTGGAGAGGCGTTGGGTAGGTAAGGCGTTGGGAGAGTGGAGGAGGCCCAAAGGGCCGTTACAAATTTTTTTTTGAAATGGAATCTTGCAGAATGACAGAGCCTGCAATTTGCAGATTGACAGAGGAGCCTGCAGTCTTCAGGAGCTGCAGGAGCTGGAGCTGCAAATGTCAGGGTTAAATAGAGAAAAAAAATGCAGAATAACAGTCTAGCAATTAATGAGCAGCAAAAACTATTAATAAAATTGACTGAGCAAAGGAGAGGGAGTTACACCACAGGGCAGAAATGCCAATAGTGGGGCTGGCTCTAATACCATGTCAAACCAGGAGGTAACTCCTCAAAATCAGAATGTGTATTAGCTGAAGAATGTACATGCTTTTATAGATGGGAGGTGAGGCTATTGGGATTCATCTCCCAATGACTCTTGGCCTTCCTTATTTCCTAATATTAAATAATATACAAAAATACAAATGCACACCCATCCATAGGATTAGGTGTCAACACTCTGTAAAAGCTTATTTATCAGAAATAAAAGAAGAGCTTTCGAACTGGTTTTCCCCAAGAGTTGTAGGGGGTTTTTCCAAGGTCAAGTTGACAAAAAATCAGCATGTCAAAATTCTGTGTGTGGCTGATTTATTTTTCTGAGTTTTTATTTCTGCATTTCAGCATTGTGAAATTTCCAGAATTAGTGTTTTTAGAAAATATTTATTTTTCCAGCTTGTTGAATGTATGGCTATGGAAATGGACATTTAACTTTATGGGAGAAATAAGGAGAAACTGAAAACTGGGGTTGGGTTATCAAATTTCTACAAATAATTGCTTCATATCATTCACAACATGCTCTCATTTCCTGGAGCCTCGAGCAGTAATACAAAAAAAAAAAAATCAAGAAAAGGCAAAAGGAAAATAAAGAGGGGTGGAAAAACAAAGGCTGGGGTAACTCATGCATCCACGATTGCTCCCTCCTACATCTATATACCCAATATGTGGACTTCCCTCATCATTGACATCTTTTCACCCATGGCATTTGGCCTTGGGACCCTCGTGTCTCCGTCCATCATCATTCACATGCCACCTATAAATTGAAAGATGTACCAGGGACTTGTCTTTCCCCTTAGGGGTTGGGAACACCTAATAAGATTGTTTGTTAACCACTCCTACCTAGGGGGTAACACTATTACAAGATCAAAGCCCCAAATTTGGAAGGGAAGCCCCATATGAATTTTCAATTTAACCTTGATTAACAAGTTTGGTTCACTTAGATGCACTAATGAATTATTGTAATTGATTGTGAGGATGCAACACTTGACATTATATGTGATTGACATCTGGTTTCATCATGGGTTGGGCAACTCAATTGGGGCCCAAGTCCACAATAGAATCATGTTGACACCCTAGGGTGAAGCGTTGAGAGCCATGGGACTCCCATCATGTGCATAGTATCATTTCACACCATGGGCACCTTCAACATCTCTGGAAGTTTGCTCATTGCCCCACATTATTCATGAGATGATGCACTTGGACTAGTGTGCTCCAATCGGCCTAGCATTTACCACGTGATGTGGTAGCTGATCCAAGGCCCAAAGAAGGTTTGTCTCATCCCTTGAGACACGGGAGGGCAAGCGCCATTGTCAGAGCCCTCAACATTGGAGCATTACAGGCTATTCTTCCTCCAGGAGATCCATGAGACCAGTGTTTGTGCCCTAGACACAAAATTGGGGCCCACATGATGACTTACACGGAGAGTTAGGGGCCATGCCCTAGTTCAAGATTTATGGAGTCCTCTCACACATTTTGGCATGAAGAGGACTAAACGTTGCCTTCCAATGTCCATACATCAACATGACGTCATCATTTCAACTTACACTTGGAGGCTAATTCAATTTTTTGTATAGCTATTTGGTCGGCTTGTGACCAAGGGATGTTTCTTGCCCATTTTTTATAATGTTGAGGTGGTTGTAGGCATAATTCGACTTAGTAGAACACATATAAATAGAAGATCATTTCATTTGGATTGGAGGATCATCACTTGGGAAATTTGTCCTCTTAGGCTAATTCACACTTGTTCTTGTATTGGCTATTGGAGTATCTTGGATGCATTTCGATATTTGGAGCTGATTTTTGATCTTCTTTTCGAGCTGTCTCTTGGATTATGGATGGATATATTACATGTCATTTTGTAAGTGCCTTTTGTTGAAATTTTGCTTTCGAAATATGTCTAATGTATGGAATTGTTGCAACTAGATTAATGCTACATTGTGCCCTAATTTTGTAAAGATAAATTTTGAAAGCTATTTGGTTGATAATTGCTTATATTATTTATGTCATGACATGTGATGAATGTTCCTAGTGGTGAAAAATTGATTTTCTCCATAAAACTCTATAATTCCTGAGTGGGTAATTGTTGAGGGTTGATACCTAGGGCATCAATTCTTGACCTCCTTAAAGACAATTTTGGCCAATCTAAAGCATCTAGGACTCTATATGCCCAAAGGACAAGACACTAGTCCAAGCCTTTGGTGATCAATCTCAATTTCTCTCCATAAATTTCCTTTTCTAAAATTGGGTCCTCTAAAGTAGGACAGCTAGGCTAGGGCATAGAGCGAATTGCACTACAGAGTGATTTGGTGAATTCCAAGAGCCTAGACACCAAGACTAAGGTCTTATCTTCTTGACCTCAAAGTTTGTTGGGCATCCAGTTGGCTTTCATCCATAAAATCTCTTGCCCTAGGTGTACCCTAAGAGGGAAACCCTAGCATGGTATTGCTTCAACTTGGTGACTTCTTTGAGGGTTGTATGAGCCTAGTACTTGGTGAAGTAAATCATAAGAAGCCCTTTCTCATCCCTGCCTTGTTCTTGGGTGTGCCTCTATCCACTATTACCTATAAAACCCTACGTCTTGCGCAAGTCTTTTCCAGGTCTCTTAGTGGGAGAGAAGTACCTTTAGAAGCATCATTTCATTACCTTAAGTTTGCCTTGAGAGGTCCTACCTCATCACATAGCACCATAAACCCTAGAACATTATTTAAAGTTGATTATCATACTATCGAGACTTCTCCCCTTGGTGAAAGTCTGTAAAGAGCAGGGGACATTGATTGTGGTGACAGTGGGCCATTGCCCCATTGTTAGCGCTTAGTCTAACTCTTTTTATTGGAGGGTTTCCCTCTTCAAGGCCTGCTGAAACACCTTGGATCCGTATCTTACCCGTTTCCAAAATTTTGGATACGTTTTTTCCCGAAAATTCCCGTTTCCGTCCCGTTTTAAAAGTTGGATACGTATTTTAAAAAAAATTGAAAACGTATTTGAAAATCTGAAACATATTTCTCAAAATCTAAAACGTATTTGACAAAATCTGAAACGTATCACGATTTTTAGAAACTTTTTTACCCTAATCGGTCTTTTTCGCCGGAAACATTATCGTTGAATCTGTAATTTGGAAAGGGAAGTTCGTTTTTAACTTCTTAAGTTCTTATCCTCCGCCGCAAACTTGCAAAGAGCAACAACCGGCAAAGAGCAACAGAGTTCTGACTCCCGAGTGAGATTGTGAGACGCGACTGTGAGAGATTAAGTGAAGTTTTCGTTTTTAGATTCTTATCCTCCGTCGCAAAGAGAAACAACTCGCAAACTTCAAAGAGCAACAGAGTTCCGTCGTCAGACGTCCGAGTAAGAGAGCAACAGAGTTCCGTCGTTCCGTCGTCCGAGCAAGAGGAAGAGCAGCTGCCAGCGACAAGTGCCTTAGTGCTCAGGTTCTTTTCATAAACGATAAAGTTTAAACTTTAAACCTCTAGTCTTAATTTTCAGCGATGGTTCATCACACACATCATGTTTGCAAACGACTATGACCTTTTCCAAATCAAAGGGCCTGTATTCTTTAAACTCTTCTCTGTAATCTATAAGAATGCATTTCTTGCTATTATATTCAAGGTCATGCGTGTTTTTTTTAAACATGAACACCAATATTATAGTCAGACAATTTAAAATGACTAACTCATCATGAACACCGATATTACAATCAGACAATCTAAAATGACTAACCCATCGTTTCTTAACACTACGGAAGTACATGCATCTGTGACTCTGATGTCTCTGACAGCTTTTTGCTGGACTTCTGTTAAGAAGATATGTTGTTGTATGCATTTCTTTTGCCTAAAAATCATTTGACAGGGTCTAGTTTTGAGTATGCTTCCCTCCTCTACAATAGTCCTGTTATTTGCCACGCCATTATGCTCAGAAGTATGTTAACATGTTAGTTTCTGGTGAATGCATTAAGACTTGTAGTACCAATAGAAGTCCTCGGACTTGACTTTACCACCACCATCCTTTTTGAGAACATTGATTTTGTTCTTATTTTTCCTTTCCAACTATAGCCTTCGAGTCTTTGAAGTTTGAACATCTAAACTGCCTCTGATTTGTATCTGTCATCTGATAAAGTATACTCTTGCATTCCTTGAGAGATGATCAATAAATGCTAGGAAGTACTTCAAACCTTCCAATGGTGAAGTTATAATAGGACCACGAAGATCACAATGAAGTGTTAACATGAATGCCACTTTGTAATTTGAATTTTGAAGAGACCTTTAGGCTTTGTCGACATCACATTTTCTTAACGTGGATTTGACACAGTTAATGACTAGCCTGTCAAGAAATTGTTTATACTTCCTTTCTAGCATTATGCAGTTTAGTTCTGTAGTCGATGTCCTTATCCCACCATAGCAATGATAGCATACTCCCTGTTGGCGAAATGAACATGCCTGCTTGTCCTAGGGCTAGTTGCTTATATAAGTTTACATACTCTACCTTTTTTGCATCCAGATTCCAAAGTAATTTAATGATGCTAAAAGATTTAAGAAAGACTATTTGTGGTCTTTTCTTCAGCCAACAACCAACATCGCCTGACAACCATCTTAAATTTCCAAATTTTTTGCTATGTTCTCAGTGAGAACTTTTGTCAAACAAATCACAAACACTTTGCTGTAGGTGAAATATGTCTATGGCACACATACACAGTGAATTTTCGTGAAAGAACCGACTTCAAATGGCCAATGATAATTTATTCAAGTTCAGATTTTCAATAAAATCATGGACAGAGGTATTCTGGGCAGTTAGTAATGTATTCAAATTTCACAGTTCTCACGGTTACAGTCACAAGTAAGGTTCTCACAGTTATTAATATAATAATTTTCAACATTGTTAGAGCCTGTCACCTACCTTCTTCAGCAATACATGATTTAGAGGAAAAAGAACCTCGATAAAAGGAGGAAATGGAACAACTATTTTTAAGCCCTAAAATTGGAAAGATTGGGCCTACTAATTATGTTAATTCCACTCATGGCAGAATTTTTCTGCCAAGCTTGTTAGGATTTTCTATAATCTATACCAATATTAGTAATGGTACAAAATATAATCTATACCAATATTAGTAATTACTAATGGTACAGAACTGTGCATCTTTAGATTTCGAGAAGCAAACATCACTGATCTTAATGGCTTGTCCAGATTTTAGACTCTCTTGAGTCTCACCATTAATGAAAATAGTAAATACACAGCAGAAAGTTATATAATATATTTAATATTATCAATGATCATTTATGGCACCTGGTATGCTTGGCTGCTAGCAGAACTTTGAAGTTTAAACTTTCAGGCTTCAGCCCAAATATTTATTATTCAGTTTAGTAACTACTAACTAGTAACAACCTACAGGATTTTTTCATTTGAGGGCAGGTATACAGTTCACATTTTTATAAATTATTTATCTTCATTGTTTAGTTTAAACTTTAAACTTTATCCTTATTTTGCAGATTAATATCATCATCAATGGCATCTTCAACTTCAGTGATTCCTGATGTACAGACAATGGAGAATGAAAGTGAATCTTCCCCTAAATTTGATCCAAAGTCACCACTTTGGAAATATGTAACCATTGTTGGGAAAATCCAAGGAGGTGGTTCAACTGTATGGGTTTGTAGTGAATGTAAAAAGGAGTTTAGGGGATCATACACACGGGTCAAAGCACATTTGCTTGGGTTAAAAGGCAATGGGGTTCGACTCTGCAGCGGCCCACCTAAAGAGAATGGGACAGAT
Source organism: Pinus albicaulis (assembly GCA_034641835.2). Lineage (NCBI taxonomy): Eukaryota > Viridiplantae > Streptophyta > Pinopsida > Pinales > Pinaceae > Pinus > Pinus albicaulis. The sequence goes on along the minus strand of CM076570.1, from coordinate 1,099,300,934 downwards.
GGAAGTGGTTTGAGCAAGACAAAAATTGCAAAATATCATAAAGAACAAGACGAGGCAGATGCTAAATCAAATGAGGCAATTTCTACAAGGTTGGGAGCATCTTCATCAAAGCCTCCACTTCATTTTCATGGAACATGAATTGTTGGTTCAAACAAGCGGTCTAATTTGGGACCACTTGAAAAGAGTTTTAATAATGATGCTCGAGAGATTGCAAATGCAGCAATTGGTCAATGCATTTATGCAAATGGCCTTCCTTTTAACCTTGTGCGGTCTCCTTACTGGACAAAGATGATAAAAGCAGTGAATGAAGCCCCAAAAGGGTTCAAGAGCCCTGGATATGAGAAGGTTCGCACTACGATGTTGAGTGCTGAAAAGTTGGATTTGGAGTCCAAATTAAGCCCCATTCGTAATTCATGGCGCATTTCAAGGGTGTCCATCATTTTTGATTGATGGAAAGATCAAAGGAATAGGCCTTTGATTAATGTGATTGCTCAAAGCCCAAAGGGGGCAATGTTTTTGAAGGCAGTGGATTGTGAGGGGCAGATGAAAGATTCTCAATTCATTGCTGACATCTTGATTGAAGCAATTGAATTGGTGGGGCCAAAAAATGTTGTCCAGGTAATAACTGACAATGCAACGGTGTGTAGAGCAGCAGGCCTAATTATTGAAGGCAAATATCAGCACATCTTTTGGACCCCTTGTGCTGTACATTTATTGAACCTCATGTTGAGCAAGATGGGGAAGCAAATCGAGTGGATTCGTGTTATTTTTGAAGAGGCAAAAGAAATTCAAGCATTCATCACAAACCACCACATGTCCCAAGGCATCTATAGAGAATTTGCAAAGTTGGAGCTCCTTAAGGTACCTAAACATTAATCAAATAATAGTTTTCAATCAAGATTAATTTGATGATTTTATTTTTTTATTTACTGAAACATTGGAAATTTGGCACTTGCAGGTTGCCGAGACTCGATTTGCCTCTTACATCATAGTCTTAACAAGGCTTATGCAAGTGAAAGGTGCATTACAATCAATGGTATGCAGTTCTCTTTGGAATCAATGGAGGCAGTCCCAATCTGATAGAGCACAAACAGTAAAAAAATTGATTGTTGATGATGAATGGTGGGATAAGGTTGAGTACCTTTTGGCATTTACTAAGCCAATAGTGGATTTGCTCCGTATGTTTGACACAGATATGCCTAATTTGGGAGAGGTGTATGAAGGCATTGATTCCATGATAGAGAAGATAAGGATGGTTATAAATGCCAAGGAGAATGACCTAGATGAAATCTTTTACAGAGAAGTAAAAGATATATTGACCAAAAGGTGGAACAAGATGACCACGCCATTGCACCTTTTGGCCTATGCAGTGAATCCAAAATATTATGCTGCAGAGTTGCTAAGTGATCCAGAAAGAACTGCACCAAGCAAAGACCCAGAAGTCTCACAAGGATTTAAAAAGGCTTTTAGAAAACTTTTTACAGATCCTGAAATTGGGCATCGGATTCGTTTAGAGTTTGCTCATTTCGTGGGATCAGAGGGTTGGGGCTCTGATATTGATTGTATGCGGGACAAGAGGGCAATGAGTCCAATTGACTGGTGGAACTACTATGGTGGGGAACTTCCACATATACAAAATTTGGCCATCAGGATTTTGTCACAGGTTGCTAGTTCCTCTTCAGCAGAAAGGAACTGAAGTACATATGGCTTCATCCATTAAGTGAAGCGAAACAGATTGGCTTCAAAGAAGGTTGAGGAACTAGTGTATGTTCATTCAAACCTTCGCCTTCTGTCACACAAGAGAGATGAATACAAATTTGGGGCCGCCAAATTATGGGATGTGGAACCAGAGTTGCCTGACTTGGATATGACAGTGAATGCCAGGGCTCATATGACTTTGTTTGATGTGGAGTCATCGATAGGTGGATCTTCAAGTGAACATGGCAGCAATGTTTCCACTTCTGGAGATGATGTGGAAGTTGATGACATATTTGATGATATGTAAATGATATTTATGTTGATGATTGAAATTAGAAACAAAAACTTGATGATATGTTGAACTTGAATCATGATTCATGAATCATCATTTATGAATCATTGAATTTTCAATTTATAAATTATAACTTTATGCTGATTCCTGAATTGATGATGATAGATAGATGAATAACTTTATGGCATATGCCGAATTGATGATGATGATAGATGATAAATCATAAATCATAATTCATATATGATAATTGATGAATAGATGATAGATGATAGAATCTAGATGATATCATGATGATCATTGATGATAGATGATTAATCATTATGGCATTATGCATTTTTACTATTTAGATATAATCTAGATTCTCAAACTTCAAATATGAATCATGAATGGCAATGTAAATTTGATATATATATATATATATATATATATTTTTTTTTTTTTTAATATATATTATATATATGACGTGGCGTTTCCTGCCGTATCGTATCCAGATTTTTTGAATATTTGCCGTATCCGTTTCAAACCCCGTATCCGTATCCGTTCTCGTTTCCGCTTCAAAGGCAACTTAGGTTATTTATGCTTTGAAATATATCTAGCATGTTCATAGAAATGGTTCTATTGTGGAGGTTGTTGAGCTTAGACTCTATATATTTGAGACTCCTCCACTTGTAGTGGTTGTTCAAAATCCCCGTAATTTTTGGAGACTACATTGCTCTAGGCTATTATGAAGGATTTCAATCAATATAATGGTGCTTTCTTTTTTTCATGTGAGGCAATTTCTTGTTTTAGTGCTAATGGTTGATTATCATGCTGAACATTGTAAATGTCAAAGCTACTTCTGGTGCCAAGGTGTAGGGTTTATTAGCCACGATGGAAGTAAATTAGGTGTTATTGTTCTCTCCTCCCCTAGTTCCTTTATTGTTTTGTTACGGAAATGAATTATTGCATGTTTTCTTGCACATATGTGTTTCCTAGTGAAGTAATACCCCAGATAGTAGCTTAAGAGGATCTTTCTTAAGGCATTTTCCTTTGCAGTACCGTGAGAAACTGCAGCCATTCTAGGGCTGTTACAGCACTGCCATGTTGGTGTTGTTCATAGGACTAGACACTTTTCATAAAAACAGCCTCTCTTAGAGAGCCGATTTGACTTTCATTCACAATCTGGAAAATAGGCACTTGTCCTACTCTTTCAACCACCAAAAAACACATAAGAGATCAACTTTTATTTTCTGGTTTACAATCTACAAAGTTTCCATACAGAATACTTTTGAATTTCAGGTACGTGACATTTTTAATCCTCAAATAGACTCATCATTTACCCATCTTAGCTAAGACTTATAATTCTATTTTGCAAATATGTAATTTCCATCTTATTCTATATCATATTTTATTTAGTCAAAGAAACATCATTGCTCTTTATCATCGTTTAATTGGCTGAAATCTTGCATGTGAAAATCTGAAAATTCACTCACTACAATCAAAACTCTATAATCAATTTACCCGGAGTCCTTTCGTTGCCCCCTCAATATGTACTTCTTGGACTTAGATTGCCTTAGGGATTTCCCCCTTGAGCTAAAGGAGAGCTAGCCTAAAGAGAGAGATAATAAAAATGAGAACCTTGGAGGTAACAACCAGCAATTCAAAAATGATCAAAAAGAGATACACAAGCTAGAGATGGACTAAAAACATGTCAACGTTTTTTCACACTTTGTTTGATTATGTAGAGTGAAAGATGTGTTCTAACTTCTGTGTTTAAAAGTTAGCCATCCTGCTGGCATGTTGCCCATGTGTTCCCTTTTTCTGGATTTACCATGGATACACTCGTAATTTTAGTGATATCCAGCAACTAGAGCAATTTGCAGCTAGAGAGCTATTGCAAAGAGAAAATGGAGGCCTGTTCTATTACCATTGTTATTTTATTTGATCAATTTGTGTTGTGCATAGGTTAGGATGGTAGGTATCTGCCATACGCTCAACCTAAAGCACATGGTTCTTCCTTGCATTTTTAATTTGCCACTAATGAAATTCAGAAATTCTCCAAGTTAAAGCATTCAAAAAAAATTAAGAATATATAATCTATGCCATTAAATTACATAACATTTATTTTTTATTGTGACTTATACTAATATAAATTAGATAAAATATTAAATATATTAAATTTTTAAACATACATTAATATTAAATATATATTAAATATATTAAATTTTAAACATACATGTAACATACTAAATTGAATTGATAGTATAAATATATCAATATTGTATTGATGTGTACAGTAATAATAATTATATAAATATACAGAAGTAATCAGTATATGCTAAATTCCAAAGCTAGGCATATAACTTACGTAAATTATAAACGACCTCAAATAATATTTATAACTTTGTGAGAGGGCAATGTGCATGGTGAGTGAACAAACAGAGACAGTTTGTGGGAGGGTGAATAGGTAGGATATATTGGGTGTCTAGGACAACCATCTCAGGAGCCTGCAAGGCATTCAAATAACCATTCCGGAACCATTGCATATTTCAACCAATAATGAGTATATATTTCAGCAAATTCAGAAAATCATTTGATGGAGAGCATGTTCCAACAAGGGAGCAAATTTGATTGCATCCCATTTGAAAACCATTTCAAGTAGGATACACAAGTGTATTGATTAAATGTTGGCTCACCTACAACAAGTTACAATAAGTAATATTATATATAGCATTCATGTTCATTTAAAACCCAATGATGTTCCCCTAATTTAGGCAAATTTAATCTGCCAGCTTTAAAATCATTTATTTTCAAATTTCATACACGAAATCCGACAAACTATGTGACTTAGAGCTCAACCCGTGCTCTATTTGAGAAGTATATTAGTTTTATTTCATATGCATTATTCATTGTTTTCAATGTTTGTGCAACTGGTTTTTGTTTCCAGCAAAGTCTATGTAGTTACAAAAAGGCTTGCAGTCAGCCTTGTGTTAATTTTTTAATTAGGTTCCGAAGTATTTCTCTTCACCTCAATGATTTAATGGATATATCTTATGTCCTGTTGCTGTTTGCAAAGCTTTCACACGTTTTCATGCATGCATGTACAATAACCAAGATCTCAGGTTCTCATCATCCGACTGGGGGCAATGTCTCCCCCAAGGAGGAGGGAGCTGTTGGTGATCAAAGCTGCATGCTATGACTATGGTCTCCAACTACAAAAGAACGTTGATTTGCACTGCATATTTTTATCATGAACAGGAATTTGTGGGCCACTCAACTCTAGAGCAATGTTAATTGTCTTGAATCATCCACGATTTTTCTTGTTAACAAGGTTGAATGGGCAACTTGGAAACATTCGCCTCTAAGCCAATCATTTTCAAAGTTCAACAGTTTTCAGCTATTCACCTCCTTTTATAAGAATCCGTCTCCCAAAGGTGGTCTTAATAGTGAAAGAAAAGCATATAAGAATTATACACTTAAGAATGGCCAAATACCTCAAAGCATCAAGTGTTATTTAAGTGAGTTGCAATAGGGTTGATTACACCCCATGCTCGTAGAATGAGAATGACTCCTGGCTTCATGAGTCAACCTTGCGAGAGATGATGAAAATAGAGATGACAATGGGTACTGCCTCTGGACTACCTTTTGGCCAATCTCCTTGAGATGTTGCTCTTCGTGACATGCATTTTTGTTAAAATTGGCAGCTCGGAGCCAAACTCCACCTTGGACAGCTCATATGATAGAGATGATATTTTTGTTGGATTCCTCTTTCCGAGAGGTGCAAGATTGATCTAAAGATCATCTTATTTGGATGAGCACAAGTGAGATTTTGAATTTAATCTTTCACACATGTGCAAATTGTCAAAGATTAGCCCAAAAGTCTAATGTAGGTTCATAAGCCCCAATGGATGTGTCTCCACTCTCAACAAAGTATATTAGTATGAGAGACCTCTTCCTTAGGCTCATAAGCCCCCAATGGATGTGTCTCCACTCTCAACAAAGTATATTAGTATGAGAGACCTCTTCCTCATTTTGGACGTCATCACACATCACATTTCTCTCTCCTCTCTTCATTGGTTCGTAGAAAGAGCAACTTCTCTTCTTCACACATGGAAAAGTTACTGGAAAATTCTGAAATTTTCGGATCTGTTTTAGGGCTGAATTGCAGAGTGTTGACCAGCGTTGACCGAGGGTCAACTCCACTTCTTTTGCTGTGTCTTTCAGGCAGAAACTTCAATCTTTTTAGAGCCGCATCTCTTGGCACAGAAATCGAGATATTCTACGCACGTTGACCAGCATTGACCACAGCAGCGTTGACTTTCTGTTGACTGGGTTTGACAGAGAATTTCAGATCTCTTTTGGGCTGATTTGGACTGCCTTTGGAGGCCGCATTGACTGAGTTTGACCGAACTGATTTGAAAGAGTTTTCTTGCTGTTTTGACCAGCGTTGACTTTCTGGTTAGGGCATCTTGTTGACTGCAGTTTGACTGGTCTATTTTGACAGTGATTGGGCAAGTGTATTTTTGTATATTGTACTCTCTCTCTACTGAACTTTTGAAGAATAATAAGAAAATTTGATCAAAGGGTTTTTTCACGACATCCGCCAAATATTGTGTCCTCTTGTCTTGGCTTGTCTTACACTTGTTGTTTATGTTCTATGACTATCTGCATTTACTATCAAGTTAATGTGATTGCTAATCTAGAAATTGATATTTCGCTAACAAGAAAAGATTAGAAGTAAATTGCTCTAAAGCATAGAACATACCATTGTTATCTAAAAGTAACATGGCATCGAGCCCATGTGAAGACAAAGCCCAAGCAAGAGTGAAAAGAGCAATCACCGAGATTTGTTGGACAAGGACAAGGGTCAATGGCTTCCACATCTACCTACAAATCTGATGACAAGCTCAATGATAAGTCGACTACCATGCATGGAAGATGTCCTTGGACTTGACTTTGGAAGAGCATGATGCTATGGACTATGTGCAGGGGAAAGATCGTTGAGCCTCCTTCAAATGCACCAACTACCACTAAGACGAAGTACAAGAAAGGCGAAAACAAAGCTAAGAAGATCATCGAGGATTCTATTCACAAGCATTTGGTTGCTTACATCTCCGAGCCGGGCACATCCGAGGAGATGTATGACAAGTTGGTTAGCATGTCCGGGCTAGCAACACAAATCAAATTCTCTTTCTCAATAACAAGTTGAAGGACATCAAGATGGATAGAGGAGAATCCATCCAATCCTACTTCATGAGGATTCCCGAGCATCAAAAATGATCTTCTATCTATTGGAGAGGTTATTGCCAGCTCAGGGAGCTCACTCTTGTTGCCCTTGGAGGTCTTCCCCGAGCATGGTATGTATTCAATACCACTATCCTCAACAATAACAAGATTCCATATTTTAATGAATTGTTGACTAGATGCACTCAAGAGGAGACCAAGATGATGGAGAGAGACATGCCTTCAAATAGGAATGATCCTCTCGCATTCTCCGCTCATGCTAAAAGAAATAATAATGTTGGTCGAGGAAGCAAGGTGAAGGAAGGCTGGATTCAAAGACGGAAAAAAAGGGTAGATGTTTCAATTGTAACGGGTTTAGCCACTATGCGAGAGAGTGTCCCAATAAAAGGGATACACCACGAGATGATGATTACAACAACAACAATTTCAAGGGAAATGGAAATCAAAGGAACAATAGGTTCAATAACAAAAAGGAAGAGAGATGCTCCCAGGTGCACGATATGGAAATGGTCAACCTTCCAAGAGATCGAGAAACTCCGAGGATGATGAGTCTAATGTTGTAGATAACAAGCAAAAAATAATTTCTTCTTATATTTGCCCTCTCTACCGCCTCTCCTCCCGACACCTTGGATAATTGGTTGATTGATAGTGGTGCCTCAAGGCACTTCACTAGGTACAAAGAGGCCCTCTCACATTTGATCAAAATGGAAACCAATTTGGATATCATACTTGGAGACAATTCCACCTATCCGGTGAAAGGACAGGGGGACAATTACGCTTCACTTAAATCAAGGTCAAATCCTTCATCTACAAGATGTGTTATCCGTACCTAACTTGAAGAAGAATTTAGTGTCTATTTCGTAATGGAAGGCAAAGGATTCAAGGTGAGCATTCATTGATGGAAAGGTACGTGTTTGGAAGAGGAATTTCAAAGAAGCATTCACTCTTGGTTTTCGTTGATACTCTTTATCGAGTGTCGGGAGGAAGTCCGATTGGGAGCCATGACATGCAACACTCCTCTTCAATCCAAATTACGACACCAAAGGTTTGCTCACTTCATTATAAAGGTCTTCCCAGAAGCTAGGAAGATGGTCACAAGTATGCCGGATTTAAAATTTGATCATGAAGGTGTTTGTCGGGGTTGTGCCGAAGGAAACATACAAGGGGATCATTCCCCTCAAGTGATAACAAGACTACGAAATACTTCAATTGATTCATTCGATTTATCACGGTATGTTGCTCGTAACATCCTTGGGGGGATATTTGCATTATGTTATTTTTGTGGATGACTTCTCTCGCAAAACTTGGATATACTTCCTAAAGAAAAAGGACAAAGTGTTCAAGTAGTTCCGCTCTTTTCAAAGCCTTGGTTGAAAATCAAATAGAAAAAGAAGATCAAAGTATTGAGGACCAACAATGGAACCGAATATGAGTCAAATAGAGTTCAATGACTATTGTAGGGAAGTTGGCATTAAGAGGGAGACCACTCATCGCTATACTCCCAAACAAAATGGAGTTGTCAAAAGGAAGAACTGAACCATCATTGAAGCTACTCATGCCATGCTTCATGAACAAGGCCTATCGAAGTTCCTATGGGGAAAAGTTTCGCCAACATTGTCGTGTATGTTCAAAATAGATGCCCACACCAAGCATTGGACTCCAAAACTCTCGAAGAAATCTTCACCAGGAAGAAACCCGATGTTTCTCACTTTAGAATTTTTGAAGTCCCATATATTTTCATGTGCCAAAAGAAAAGAGAAGCAAGTTGGATGCTTCGGAAAGAAGAGAAAATTTGTGGACAACGAGTGAAACTTCAAAGGCATATAGAATCTATGTGCTTGGTCAAAGGGAAGTGGAGATAAGTCATTATGTCACCTTCGATAAAGATGCTACCCTTGGGAAGGTTAGAGATCTTCCTATTTCAAAAGGAAGACAAAAATGAAGATGCGAGAAAGCGAGGAAGAACGAAAGGATGAACCGATGCTCGATGTTGAAGGCAGATGGATCCCATTGATCCACACCTCCCCGGTGAGCCTTCTTCTTCAAAAAGAAGATCCTCATGGCCTAGAGATACTCTCAAAGATGCCGAGAGACATATTGCACCAAGGGGGGATATTTAGTGAAAGTAAGAAGTTGAACAAGTACCAAGGGTACTTAGTTTCCATGAGCACCATTGTTTAATCTAAGCCCGGAACGTTCGAAGAAGTCGCTGAAGCACCAAGTTTGGAAGGATGCAATGAACAAAGAGTATGAATCAATCATGAAGAATGATGTCTAGGATGTGGTCCCTAGGCCAGAAGGACAAGTGCTGTTGTCACCTCGAAATGGCTTTACAAAATCAAACATGGAGTCGATGGGAGTCCTTTGAAAAGTTCAAGGTCGGGTTCGTTTCACGAGGCTTCTCGCAGAGGAAGGTATAGACTATGTTTGCACGTTGCAGCAGATATACCACCATCCGTTCAATTATTGCCCTTGTTGTCTCATAGGGATGGAATCTACATCAAATGGATGTCAAAACTACTTTCTTACATGGCTCACTAAGGAATAAGTTTATGTAGAACAACCTAAAGTGTTTGAAGTATTGGACGAAAGTGTCATGTATGCGAGTTGAAGAAATCCCTCTATGGGTTGATGCAAGCCCCCAAGGCTTGGTATGAGAGGATCGATAGCTATTTGATGAAGTTGGGCTTTACACAAAGTAAAGTTGATCCGAACCTTTACTTCAAGGTTGATAATGACAAGCCTCTCATTTTGGTACTCTATGTGGATGATCTTTTTCGACGGTGCAAACCTCATTCATCAATGTAAGAGGGAGTTGGCTTCGAATTCGAGATGAAAGACCTAAGGTTGATGCACTACTTCCTAGGCTTGGAGGTTTGGCAAAAGCCGAGGTGATATTTTCCTTTCTCAAGGAGAATATATTGTGAATCTTCTTGAAAGATTTGGGATGGTGGACTGCAAGTCCATGACTACTCACGATGGAACTCGACTTTAAGAAGCTATGCGGAAGTGTTGTTGGGCCCGATTTGGGAAATCCTTCGAGTATTGTCAACTCGTGGGGGGCCACGATGTTCTTGATGAACTCTCATTCGAACATATGCTTTGCGGTGAATACGTTGAGTCAATTTATGGTCAAGCCTCACCACATACACTAGATTGTTGCCAAGAATCTTTTGAGATGTCTCGGGGGCACAATCAACTATGGATTAAGATACACACGTCGAGAATTTGAGGCTCCATGGATATTTTGATGTTTGTTGTCACTCCATAATTTGTAAGATTAGCAAGAACAAACGACGCGGACGGACATCAAACCACTTTAGAGTCCGGGACCTAGCCTTCCTAGACTCGTGAGAGGGCTCTCTCGTGTTTTATGATTTCGCTTGATAATTATAAATATTGATATTAGGCTAGTTATAGAAACGAGGTTTGTTTGTTTGATAGATTGGGTGGTTGGAGCGAGACAAAGCTCTAGAAAACTTAATCCATTGGGCTATGGGAGTCATAAAAGGCCGAATTGTGCATCAACTTTTCAAGGGCATTCACGAGGGCAAGCTAACTATGCTGTGACTAGATCTTACTAGCAATGTGAATATGAGATGGGAGAAGGAGATTAAGGTTCAACTTAAATGCAAAAGAAAACGTCTCCGGATTTCGCATTCAAGTCTCGAGAGGAAAAACATTAAGATAACAAACACGAACGAAAATTAAGGTGCTCTTTTAGCAAATCTTAATCTAAATTTTCTGTTTTGAAATCGGATAAATTGATGCACAACATGAAAAAGACGGGAGGAAAACATTAATACGGAGAAGAACATCACCATTAACATAGCTCAAGAATCCATATGAACAATCTCTTATTATTGATGCCCGGCTCAAACAGGTTATGGAGTTCCAATACTTCTTACAATGCAAGCTTCAGTAGGGTCCAATTTTCCAACCCGTCGATATCTTTGCTAAGGCATGCGATGTTATCTAAAGACGCGAGTTGGTTGCCCTATCTTACTACGGCAACCTTTCATTCGATTACAATTTAGCGAGAAAATGGACAAGTGTGGCCATGCAAGTCCTAATCAAAAATCTCCGACAAAGACACGCCTCCGGAATTAATTTTGGGCAACTCTTCGTAGATCCAAATGCTTCAATGGCTCCTCAGAAAGATCAAACAATAAGCTTGGAGGAGGTTGTGATGTGTCACAAAGAGGTAACCGATGGTGGCTCTAACATACGGCCCCTGCTCTTCGAGAAAATCGGCGTTGGGTAATTAAGTTTGGTGCGACGATCGGCTACTTTTCATCGATTAGTGGCCCAGGCAGATGTGCTTTCTTTTGCCTTTTCCGTTTACGTCATTATAACATAACAATTTGTAAAGACACCTTGCTTGACTCGACCCTTGGTGTCTCTTTGCTACCCAGAGTCCTTTCTGTCGTGTTTAACCTTATTTCTTCATAAAATGATGTTCAAACCTCATATGCCCGAAGCTTGACCCTTTTTAAACAAAACATCGTAAAAAAACCGTATATCGGGACTCCGAAAATGTTTAGATTTTAGTTACGAACCTTATCACATCCATAGAAAATCGCACATCGCATGTTTTAGAGTTTAAGTTATAAGAAATGGAATTGGTGATGCGATGTGAAGTGCGAAGACAACATGGCGAGGTAAGGTGGGACTCGACCGCGACCCACAGTATCACAAATCTTTAACATGAAGCAATAGAGGTAAGCTCTAAAAGATGTGAAGTGTGAAGCACGGGAGATAAACTCTAAAAGGTGCGTAGTGCAAAGCGCGGGGGAGGGCGAAGTAACGTGGAGGAAGGTGGGACCGACGAGGGCGGCCCACGAGTTGCAAACTTTAAGTTTTTTGTTATAAGCGCCGAAGGTTAAGTACTAAAACATGCGAGAAATGCAATTTGCGTTGTCGGAGGATGATGTGGCAAGGAGGATGGAGCCCACTACATTGGCGGAGTTATAAAGCGGCGAATGATTTCGGCGGTATGGTAAAGTTTATGATGTTCCTTCGACTAGAGTACAGTAAAGTTTATGATGTTCCATATGATAAGTCAATGTATTTCAATGTATTTCAAACGATCGTGAAGTGGGGGGCGGAGGCTGTCTGTGGTGGGAGCCAACCGCATCGCAAGTTAAACAAAAAACATTGTGGGCGCTTTCAAACGGTAAGTTAAAAAGTCGTGCGATGTGATATTGCACATCGGCAATCGCGCATTTTAACGTTTGGCAAAAATAGAATAAGTTGTAATTTGCAAAATGCAATGGATGGTAGGGGAAGGGTGACGTGTTAGGGAGATGGCCCCACTTGAATCGCAATCGGGGAATAGGGAAAGGCGGAGGTAAAACAATGATATAGCGATGAAAAAGGAAAAGTATAAAGATAAAGCGGAAAGGTGGAGAAAGGTAAAGTTTAATGATTTTTTAAGGGAAATAAGATGAAAAGGAAGTGTGGGCGGGTCAATGGGTCCCACTTCATCGCATATCGCATTTCGCCGGCTTTAACATTTACCCTTGCACCCATCCGAAAAACTTATGATTTGTGATTGCGATTGAATCTCCGTCGTTAATCATTGCTCGGATCCAACAGTCCTCCTTTGCTCCCTTGCCATGGTTTGCCAACCTTGTTTCTTTGCTTGCGGCCGCTCGTTTCTTAGTTGTTCGTAGAATACTTGCCCCCGCGTTCACGACTTGACCCGGCTTTAGCGTTCACGACTTCGACCTACTTTAGCGTTCACGACTCGGCCCAATCACGTTCAAGACTACGCCCTTGCTATTTTTACTCGCCTTAACTACTTCTCTGCTACCTTTGCTTCCTTTGATTCTAATGTTGCTCCTTTTTTTAACTATAAAATTTGGGTATTAATAGTTGAAGAAGGTGTTTGAAAGAAATAAGGTGTAGAACTTTAGAACATGGAGGAAATGAGGGGCATGGAGGGTGAATGAAATGGAATGAGGGTGGGAAATGAAGTTTGATCACCATCACAACTTATCGACAACACTTTCTTCCTTCTTTTTACGAAAATAAATGATGACCATGGAATATCATTTTTCAGATCATGACAAAATCTAAGCAATAATCAATCACTCGGTGATCTTGTTAATACAAGGGTCTAACAATGTTGATTGTGTTGGCGGTGTGGTGGATCGTAAAGGCACATTTGGATGTTGCCTCTCTAAGTTCTACTTCAATATCCGGGATGAGCTGACGAAGTCGAAGTTGGTTGCTTTCACGGCCTGCTGAGGCTGAATATTGTTAAATTTGGACAACTAGGGTCCAAACTCCATGTTGTAATGCTCGGATTAAGAAGCTAATATTTTTTGTTGGAATCCTCTTTCGAGAGAGGTGTAAAATCCATATATAATATGTCTTAATCCGATGAGCGAGAAAATATATTTTGAATTTATTTTCCACATGTGCAAGGTCGGTCGGTTTTGTAATGTAGGCTCACATGCCTGACCGGATGTGTCACACGCCCAATGATGGATATAAATACGAGGGAAAAGTTGGAGAGCATTTTCATCATCAACACAACTCACATCTTCCTCTCTCATCAAATAGTACGAGCTACCCGAAGGGACGAGTTTCGACCACACGTGTGAAGGACGAAGAGGACGAGACCGTACGGCTGAAGCTGAAAGTGCGACTTTCCGCCGCTGGGGTTTCGCAGAAAGTTTGACCAGACGTTGACTTTGGTCAACGCATGGTCCAATCAACTCGAAAACTTGTGGAAGGTTCGATTTTTGAAGGCCGTACTACACGGCACAAAAATCGAGGTCAAAGGGTTGACCGTTTCTGCTCGTCGCGTTGACTTTTAGCTTGCTGCCCTCGCGTTGACTTTTCCGGGACGGCGTTGACTTTTGTAGAGTTGACTTGAGTTGACTCATCTACGATTGGAGGGTCATTGTGACACATCTTGCGGTAGCGACCAAAGGAGACTTTGTCTGGTTGAAGCATCCCGTTGACCGCCCGAAACGAACACACACATTTTTCACGTTTACGATTTGTCTTACGTAAGATGTCGCTTATATGTTCTATCCGCATTTTGCTTAACTACTTGTATGATTCTCTGTGAGAAAAGTGAAATTGCTCCTAGCATAGAACATCTACAAAACTTTACATGGTATCAGAGCTCGAGGTGAAGACAAACTCTATCTATAGCAATCATCATCGAAGAAATGGGTTCCACTAGTCTTGAATTCAAGGAGAATGACAAGTCGATCGGAAGTGATGACTTCCATGCCCGGGAAGATGATATTAGATCTCAAATTGGAAGATCATGATCTCCGGATCATGTGACGAGGGAAGATTCAAGAACCTCCATCAAATGCCTCTCGCTGTCTGTTAGAAACAAATATAAGAAGGGAGAAATCGAGCAAAGTCAGCGATCGTGGAATCCATAAATAAGAGTACGGTTGCTACATATGCCCCGAGACTAGGCACATCCAAGGAGATGTATGACAAATTGATACTTATGTTCCAAGTAAACAATGTGAACCAAGTGCTATTCCTCAAGAACAAGTTGAAGAATATGAAGAAGGGCCGAGGCGAGGTCTATTCAAACTTTCTTTATGAAGTTGACGCGAAACCAGGGAACAATCTGCTAGCTATTGGGGAGACAATAGGCGATCGTGAGATGGTTCTCACCGCACTTGGAGGACTTCCATATAAATGGCAAGTATTCACAACTACCATTCTCAACAATAATACCATTCCTAACTTTGATGAGCTTCGTCAAGATGTATGCAAGAAGAAACAAGGATGAAGGAATTTGATAATGAAAGAAATGTCGCCTATGGTGCTCATTCCCGAAAGAAGAACTACGGGTGGTTCTAAGGACAAAGGAAGGACTAAGACTCAAGAGAAGAAGGGTAAATGTTTCACTCCCACTATAGGTCTGGACACTATGCTAGAGAATGCCCCCTTCAAAAAGGATTCTCCGATGGTGACGATAACAACAACACGAAGGAATGGGAATCGAAGAAATGACAAATCCAAAGGAAAGAGGAAGGCTCACTTTGGAGGAAACAATCAACCTTCTAAAAGGACCCGAGAAATACCGGTGTATGAGGAGTCTAATGTTGTTGATAAAAGAAATGAGTATATTGCAGTATCTGCTCTCTCGAGCTGCATCTCTCGCAGAGCACTATGGATGTACGGCTAATCGATAGTGGTGCCTCAAGACACATCACCGGATTCAAGGAAGCACTTTCCGACATGGTTGAAAGGGATACTAATCTAGAAATTATCCTTGGGGATAATGCCACTTATCCTGTGAAAGGGGCCGGGATCGTGACCCTCCACTTGTCTCAAGGACAAGTCCTCCGTTTGCAAGATGTACTCTATGTACCTAAATTGAAGAAGAACCTTGTGTCCGTATACGCCATGGAAGACAAAGGATTCAATGTAACTTTCTCACGATGGAAAGGTACTCATATGGAAGAAGAGCTTCAAGGAAGCTATCTCAATTGGTTTTAGAGTTGGTACACTCTACCGGGTTGGAGGGAGTCCGTTGGGAGCTATGACTTGTGATACTATCCGATCAAGCCGAACTATGGCACCGAAGATTTGAACACCTTCATTACAAGGCTCTTCCCCAGAAGCAAGGAAGGTGGTGACGAGATGCCCGATTTTGGAAATAATCATGAAGGTGTATGTAAGAGTGTCTTTGAAGGGAAACATACAAGGGGACCTTTCCCCTCAAGTGTCACAAAGACATACGATATATTGCAAGCTGGTCCATTACGAGTCTTCACGGTATGTTACCGTAACATCCACGGGGGATGTTCTTACTATATGACATTTACCGATGACTTCTCTCGCAAAACTCGGATATACTTCTTGAAGAAGAAGGATGAGGCTTTCATGTGGTTCCGTACCTTCAAAGCCTTGGTGGAAAATATGACCGGGAAAGAAGATCAAGATTTTGAGGACCCGACAATGGCACCGAATATGAGTCAAATGAGTTCAAAGACTTTTGCGAGAGAAGGCGGCATTAAGAGGAGACTACCACTTTGCATATACTCCCGAGTGTAATGGTGTTCGTCGAACGCAAGAATAGGACTATTGTGGGAAGCTGCCCGTGCCATGCTATGTGACCCGGGTCTACCAAAGTTTACGTGGGGAGAAGCTACAAATACTGCTGTGTACATTCAAAACCGATGCCCTCATTCCGCTTTGGACTCCAAAACTCCCGAAGAGGTTTTCTACGGTAAGAAACCCTGATGTCTCACATTTTAGAATTTTTGGATGTCCCTGTCTATTTTCATGTGCCGAAAGAAAAGAGAAGTAAGTCTGGATGCTACGGGAAGAAAGGAATGTTTGTGGGCTACGGTGAGACTTCTAAGGCATTTAGAGTCTATGTGCACGGTCAAAGGGAAGTAGAGATAAGCCATGATGTCACTTTTGACGAAGATGCTTCCCCGAAGAAAGTAGTAGATCTTCCTAGATCCGAAGAAAATCATGAAGAAAGACACGGAAATGCGGAAGAACCCCCGGGATGAGACTATGCCGATGTTGAAGGGCCAATGGACCCTATTGATCCACCCCCTTCACTAGGAAAGAGACCATCATGGCTCGGGGACACCCTCGAAGATGCGAGGGTCATGCCGCCCCAAGGGGGACATTCAGAAAGCAAGAAGCCGTGTAGATACCAAGGGTATCTAGGCTCGCCATGAGTACTATTGTACAAACTGCGAACCTCGGATCTTTTGAGGAAGCCATCAAGCATCAAGTACGGAAGGATGCTATGCATGAAGAATATGAGTCTATTATGAAGAATGATGTACGGGATGTGGTCCCGAGACCGAAGGACAAATCTGTTGTCACCAGCTAAATGGCTCTACAAGATTAAACATGGATACGATGGGAGTCTTTGAAAAAGTTTAAGGCAAGGTTTGTTGCCCGTGGCTTCTCTCAAAAGGAAGGAATTGACTATGACGATATATTTGCACCTGTGGCACGATATACCACCATCCAGATCAATCATAGCCCTTTGTCACTACGCAAGGATGGAGTCTTCATCATATGGATGTCAAGACGTTTTACTCGCATGGTGCAATAAAGGAAGAGGTGTATGTAGAACAACCTCCGGGATTTGAAGTTCAAGATCGAGACACTTATGTCTACGGGTTGAAGAAAGCCCTCTATGGGTTAAAGCAAGCACCCGCAGCTTGAGTACGAGAGGATGGATAGTTACTTGATGAAGCTGGGACTTCACTCGAAGCAATCGTCGACCCAAACCTTTACTTCAAGGTTGTGGAAGGGAAAGCCTCTCATTCTAGTGTTGTATGTGGACGACCTCTTCTCCCGACGAGGGTGATGACCCTCTCATTCATCAATGTAAGAGGGAGCTTGTCGCTTCGAGTTTCGAGATGAAAGACCTAGGACTGATGCACTATTTCCTAGGCCTGGAGGTCTGGCAGAGACCTGGAGAGATTTTCCTTTCTCAAGGAAAATATATTGTGAAGCTTCTGGAAAGATTTGGGATGGTAGACTGTAAGTCCGTGTCGACACCAATGGAACTCAACTTTAAGAAGTTGAGTGGCAGCGCTGTTGGGCCTATCTTGGCCAATCCTACTGAGTATCGTCAACTCATAGGAGCTTTGATGTTCTTAGTGAACACACGTCCGGACATATGTTTTGCAGTGAACACTTTGAGTCAACAGATGGTTGAGCCTCATCATTTTCACTGGGTTGGTGCCAAGAATCTTGTGAGATATCTTCGCGCGAGCAACCATGTATTGAGAGATACATCAGCCGAGGTGATAATTCGTGATTGGCGCAATCGGTGCTGCATTGGGCCGGGTGAAAGGTGGTGATCAAGAGCACATCTCGATGTCGCTTCACCCTGGTTCTCACATTCCCATGGATGAGTGTGATGGGTCGGTGGCTTGAGCACCGGCGCAGAGGCCGACATTGTCGCTAGCATGGCCTGCTATAGCTAAATATTGGGAGAAGCTTTAGTGAGCTGTTTGGACATGTGCTAGATACCACTGTGATACTCTGTGATAATCAGAGTGGGATTCGTATGACTGAGAATCCTGTGTTCCACGACCGATCCAAGCATATTGATATCAGGTACCACTTTATCCGGGATATGGTACAGCGAGGCGCCGTAAGGCTCGATCATATAGGAACTAATGAGCAGGTCGCGGATATTCTCACTAAGCCCCTGGGGAAGGTCACGTTCCTAACCTTCCGTGAGAGTCTTGGTGTCGTGGAAAGACCCTATGATGTGGGTCTTGTTGGACGATGAGCTCTGGGAGCTCTGGGGGGCTTTGGGGATAGCTTCTCGGAGCTATAAGCACTCATAATGCTTCTGCCCCACCCTTGTGATTGTTGAGCTGGTTCGCCACTCATTTATCTGTGCCCCGTATGCATCCTACCCATTGAGTTCAGGGCTCATGGGAAGTACCTCTCATTTGGCCAATGAGGTGTGGAAAAGTTAGAGACTATTAGCAAAGACCGATGGACGCATCAGAGATTCCCGCATTTATCTAGGATGGCATTTGCCTGTAACCACTTGATTCGGGATTTAAGATTTGTGAGGTTCAGACTCGACCGATTAGTGTCACTTGGGGATGATGTCTTTGTGATCGACTCCACTGCTTCGAAATAAAGAAGCCGTGCTAAAGCAAGCCATGATGACGCACGATGTTGATGTTTTCACCTGCCATAGGACCGGACACTATGCTAGAGAATGCCCATTCAAGAAGTATATCCAGTTTTACAGAGAATTTATCAAGAATGTCATATGTGCAGGAACATCCCCCCGTGGATGTTACAGGCAACATACCGTAAAGATCAGAATGGACCATGGTGAATATATCGATGTCTTTGTGACACTTGAGGGGAAAGGTCCTCTGTGTTTTCTCTCCAAATTTCATACACCTTCATGATTATTTCCCAAAATCGCATCCGTCACCACCTTCCTTGCTTCGTGGGAAGAGCCTGAATGGGGCGGTGTCCAAATCTTCGGTGCCATAGTTCGGTTTGACGGATTGTATCACAAGTCATAGCTCCCAACGGACTCCCTCCAACCTGGTAGAGTGTGCCAACCCTAAAACCAATTGAGATAGCTTCCTTGAAGCTCTTCTTCCACATGAGTACCTTCCCATCAGAGAAAGTTACATTGAATCCTTTGTCTTCCATGGCAGATACAGACACAAGGTTCTTCTTCAATTTGGGTACATAGAGTACATCTTGCAAACGGAGGACTTGTCCTTGGGACAAGTGGAGGGTCACAGTCCCGGTCCCTTTCACAGGATAAGTGGTATTATCCCCAAGGATAATTTCTAGATTAGTATCCCTTTCAACCATGTCAGAAAGTGCTTCCTTGAATCCGGTGATGTGTCTTGAGGCACCACTATCGATTAGCCAGACATCCATAGTGTCGAGCGGAGATGCAGCTGAGAGAGCAGATACAAGAATATACTCATTTCTTTTATCAACAACATTAGATTCCTCATACCTGGTATTTCTGGACCTTTTAGAAGGTTGATTGTTTCCTCCAAAGTGAGCCTTCCTCTTTCCTTTGGATTTGTCATTTCTTCGATTCCCATTCCTTCGGTTGTTGTTGTTATCGTCACTATCGGGAGAATCCTTCTTGAATGGGCATTCTCTAGCATAGTGTCCAGTCCTATGGCAGGTGAAACATTTACCCTTATTCTCTTGAGTCTTAGTCCTTCTTTTGTCCTTAGAACCACCAGAGTTCTTCTTTCGGAAATGAGCACCATAGGCAGCATTTCTTTCATTATCAAATTCCTTCATCCTTGTTTCTTCTTGCATACATCTAGACAGAAGCTCATCAAAGTTAGGAATGGTATTGTTGTTGAGAATGGTAGTTGTGAATACTTGCCATTCATATGGAAGTCCTCCAAGTGCGGTGAGAACCATCTCACGATCAGCTATTGTCTCCCCAATAGCTAGTAGATTGTTCCTGGTTTCGGTCAACTTCATAAAGAAAGTTTGAATAGACTCGTCTCGGCCCTTCTTCATATTCTTCAACTTGTTCTTGAGGAATAGCACTTGGTTCACATTGTTTACTTGGAACATAAGTATCATTTTGTCATACATCTCCTTGGATGTGCCTAGTTCAGATATGTAGGCAACCAGACTCTTATTTATGGATTCCCTGATCAGCAGCTTCGCTCTGATTTCTCCCTTCTTATACTTGTTTCTAACAGCAGCAGAGGCATTTGATGGAGGTTCTTGAATCTTTCCTGTCACATGATCCAGGAGATCATGATCTTCCAATTTGAGATCTAATATCATCTTCCAGGCATGGAAGTCATCACTTCCAGTCAGCTTGTCATTCTCCTTGAATTCAAGACTAGTGGAACCCATTTCCTTCGATGATGATTGCTATAGATAGAGTTTGTCTTCACCTCACCTCTGATACCATGTAAAGTTTTGTAGATGTTCTATGCTAAGAGCAATTTCACTAAGCAATTTCACTTTTATTTCAGCAATCATACAAGTAGGTAAGCAAAATGCTGATAGAACATATAAGTAGATCTTACAGAAGACAAATCAGAAACAGGAAAAATGTGTTTATTCGTTTCGGCGGTCAACAGGATGCTTCAACCAGCAAAGTCTCCTTTGGTCAGCCAGCCCAGCATGTGTCACAACAACCCTCCAACCAGTAGATGAGTCAACCCAAGTCAACTTTGCAAAAGTCAACGTTGTCCTGAAAAGTCAACGCAGGGACAGCAAGCTAAAAGTCAACACAGCAGCAAAACGGTCAACCCTTTGACCTCAATTTTTGTGCCAGGTAGTACGGCCTTCATAAATCGAACCTTCCACCAATTTTCAGCTTGTTTGGACCAAGCGTTGACCAAAGTCAACGCTGGTCAAAGTTACTTCGAAACCCTAGCAGCAGCAAATCCGTACTTCAGCTTGACCGTACAGTTTGTCCTCTTCGTCCTTCACACGTGTGGATTAAATTCGTCCTTCTTGGTAGCTCGTGTTCCTAGATGAGAGAGGAAGATGTGAGTTGTGATGATGATGAAAATCTCTCCAACTTTTCCTGTATATATATCCATCATGAGGGTGTGTGACACATCTGTTGGGCATGCGAGCCTACATTTCAAAACTGGCCGACCTTGCACATATAATTTATTAAAAATAATAAATTCAAAATATAAGTTCTGCTCATCGGATTAAGACATATTTTATATGGATTTTACATCTCTCAGAAAGATGAATCCAACAAAAATATTAGCTTCTTAATCTGAGCATCAGAACATGGAGTTTGGACCTAGTTGTCCAAATTTAACACTCCCTCTCAACTAGGGAGAACTCCATCTATTAGTGCAATCAACATCGTGCGTCATCCCGCCCAAACTTGCTTTGCTGGCTTCTTTATTTCAGAACAGAAGTGGGTCAGTCACAAAGACATCATCCCCCGACTGACATAATCAGTCCAGAGGTCCCAGACCTCACAAATCTTGATCCCGGATCAAGTGGTTGGACCGTGCCATCCTAGATAGAGAGTACGGCAATCTCTGATGCGTCCATCAGTCTTTGCTAATAGTCTCTAACTTTTCCACACCTCATTGGCCAAATGAGAGGTACTTCCCATGAGCCCTGAACTCGATGGGTAGGATGCATACGGGGCACAGAAAATGAGAGGTGAACCAACTCAAAATCACAACGGTGGGGTCCAAGCACACCACCAAGGTTGGCAAGCCTAGCCTTGTGGTTGCCCATAGCTCCAAGAAGCTCTCCCCAAAGCCCCCCAGAGCTCCCAGAGCTCATCGTCCAACAGGACCCACATCATGGGGTCTTTCCACGACACCAAGACTCTCACGGAAGGTTAGGAACTTGACCTTCCCCAGGGGCTTAGTGAGAATATCCGCGACCTGCTCATCAGTTCCTATATGATCGAGCCTTACGACGCCTCGCTGTACCATATCCCGGATAAAGTGGTACCTGATATCAATATGCTTGGATCGGTCGTGGAGTTCCGGGATTCTGTGACAAATGAATCCCCCTGCGGTTGTCTAGGGATAACGGTGGCATCTAGCACATGCTCGACGAGCTCACAAAAGACTTTACTTAAGCAAGTGACGCGACCACAACGGAGCCATACATGTTACAATATCGCTGGCCTCGGTGCTCAAAATGCAAACTTTAGTTACGCGACGAGATCTTCATGTGGTAACAGCTCAGACAATTACTTCACGATCCACCACCTTTTCCGGCCAATGTTTATCGGTATATCACGGAGTGTCATACTCTGTGGGTATGTCTGACCCATGGTGTCGTGCCTCGAGAAGATATCTCGAAGAGTTTCTTGGCACCAACTTCGGTGAATGTTATGATCCATCGCCTTGACTCCAAAGTGTTCTTGCCCATGACATATGTTCGAACAAGTGTTCATTGAGAACATCGGGGTCCTTATGAGTTCACGATACTCAGTAGGACGGGCCCAGCAACGTTGCTCCTCAACTTCTTAAAGTTGAGTTCCATCGGTGTCGACACGGACTTACAGTCCACCATTCCAAATCTTTTCAGAAGCTTCACAATATATTTTCCTTGAGAAAGGAAAATCTCTCCAGGTCTCTGCCAGACCTCCAGGCCTAGTAAATAGTGCATCAGTCCTAGGTCCTTCATCTCGAATTCACAGCAAGCTCCCTCTCACATTGATGAATGAGAGGGTCATCACCAGTCAGGAAGAGGTCATCCACATATAGTACTAGAATGAGAGGCTTCTCTTTCACAACCTTGAAGTATAGGTTCGGATCAGCATTACTTCGAGTGAAGCCCAGCTTCATCAAGTAACTATCCATCCTTTCGTACCAAGTTCTGGGTGCTTGCTTTGACCCATAGAGGGCTTTCTTCAACTTGCAGACATAAGTGTCTCGATCTTGAACTTCAAATCTCAGAGGTTGTTCCACATACACCTCTTCCTTTATTGCACCATGCAGAAAAGCGGTCTGGACATCCATCTGATGAAGACTCCATCCTTGCGTAGCAGCAAGGGCTATGATTGATCGGATGGTGGTATGTCGTGCCACAGGTGCAAATATATCGTCATAGTCAATTCCTTCCTTTTGAGAGAAGCCACGGGCAACAAACCTTGCCTTAAACTTTTCAGCACTCCCATCAGATCCATGTTTGATTTTGTAGAGCCATTCCGCAGTGACAACAGATTTGTCCTTCGGTCTTGGGACCACATCCTAGACATCATTCTTCATAATAGACTCATATTCTTCATGCATAGCATCCTTCCAGACTTGATGCTTGATGGCTTCCTCAAAAGATCCAGGTTTTGCGAGAGAAGTCATCAGTAAATGTCATATAGTAAGAACATCCCCCCAGGGATGTTACAGGCAACATACCAAAAAGATCAGAATGGACCAGTTGCAATATCTCAGATGTCTTTGTGACACTTGAGGGGAAAGAAGGTCCCCTTGTTATGTTATATTCTTCAGCACATCCCTTACATACACCTTCCTTGCTTCGGGAAGGGCTTTCCAAATCTACGGTGCCATAGTTCGGTTTGTCGGATAGTATCACAAGTCATAGCTCCCAACGGACTCCCTCCAACTTGATAGAGTGTACCAACCCTAGAACCAATTGAGATAGCTTCCTTGAAGCTCTTCTTCCACATGAGCACCTTTCCATCAGAGAAAGTTACATTGAATCCTTTGTCTTCCATGGCAGATACAGACACAAGGTTCTTCTTCAATTTGGGTACATAGAGTACATCTTGTAGACCGAGGACTTGTCCTTGAGACAAGTGAAGGGTCACAGTCCCGGTCCCTTTTACAGGATAAGTGGCATTATCCCCAAGGATAATTTCTAGATTAGTATCCCTTTCAACCATGTCAGAAAGTGCTTCCTTGAATCCGGTGATATGTCTTGAGGCACCACTATCAATTAGCCAGACATCCATCGTGTCGGGCGGAGATGCAGCTGAGAGAGCAGATACCAGAATATACTCATTTCTTTTATCAACAACATTAGACTCCTCATACCTGGTATTTCTGGACCTCTTAGAAGGTTGATTGTTTCCTCCAAAGTGAGCCTTCCTCTTTCCTTTGGATTTGTCATTTCTTTGATTCCCATTCCTTCGGTTGATGTTGTTATCGTCACTATCGGGAGAATCCTCCTTGAAGGGGCATTCTCTAGCATAGTGTCCAGGCCTATGGCAGGTGAAACATTTACCCTTCTTCTCTTGAGTCTTTGTCCTTCTTTTGTCCTTAGAACCACCAGAGTTCTTCTTTCGGGTATGAGCACCATAGGCAGCATTTCTTTCATTATCAAATTCCTTCATCCTTGTTTCTTCTTGCATACATCTTGACAGAAGCTCATCAAAGTTAGGAATGATATTATTGTTGAGGATAGTAGTTGTGAATACTTGCCATTCATATGGAAGTCCTCCAAGTGCGGTGAGAACCATCTCACGATCAGCTATTATCTCCCCAATAGCTAGCAGATTGTTCCTGGTTTCGGTCAACTTCAGAAAGAAAGTTTGAGCAGACTCATCTCGGCCCTTCTTCATATTCTTCAACTTGTTCTTGAGGAATAGCACTTGGTTCACATTGTTTACTTGAAACATAAGTATCAATTTGTCATACCTCTCCTTGGATGTGCCTAGTTCAGATATGTAGGCAACCAGACTCTTATTTATGGATTCCCTGATCAGCAGCTTTGCTTTGATTTCTCCCTTCTTATACTTGTTTCTAACAGAAGCAGAGGCATAGGATGGAGGTTCTTGAATCCTCCTTGTCACATGATCCAGGAGATCATGATCTTCTAATTTGAGATCTAATATCATCTTCCAGGGATGGAAGTCATCACTTCCAGTCAGCTTGTCATTCTCCTTGAATTCAAGACTAGTGGAACCCATTTCCTCCGATGATGATTGCTATAGATTGAGTTTGTCTTCACCTCAGCTCCGATACCATGTCAAGTTTTGTAGATGTTCTATGCTAGTAGCAATTTCACTTTTCTTTCAGCAATCATACAAGTAGGTAAGCAAAATGCAGATAGAACATATAAGTAGATCTTACAGAAGACAAATCAGAAACAGGAAAAATGTGTGTATTCGTTTCGGCGGTCAACGGGATGCTTCAACCAGCAAAGTCTCCTTTGGTCAGCCAGCCCAGCATGTGTCACAACAACCCTTCAATCAGTAGATGAGTCAACCCAAGTCAACTCTGCAAAAGTCAACGCTGTCCTGAAAAGTCAACGCAGGGGCAGCAAGCTAAAAGTCAACGCAGCAGCAAAACGATCAACCCTTTGACCTCGATTTTTGTGCCAGGTAGTACGGCCTTCATAAATCGAACCTTCCACCAAATTTCAGCTTGTTTGGACCAAGCGTTGACCAAAGTCAACGCTGGTCAAAGTTTCTGCGAAACCCTAGCAGCAGCAAATCCGTACTTCAGCTTGACCGTACAGGTTGTCCTCTTCGTCCTTCACACGTGTGGATTAAATTCGTCCTTCTTGGTAGCTCGTATTCCTAGATGAGAGAGGAAGATGTGAGTTGTGATGATAATGAAAATCTCTCCAACTTTTCCTGTATATATATCCATCATGAGGGTGTGAGACACATCTGTTGGGCATGCGAGCCTACATTACAAAACTGGCCGACCTTGCACATATAATTTATTAAAAATAATAAATTCAAAATATAAGTTCTGCTCATCGGATTAAGACATATTTTATATGCATTTTACACCTCTCAGAAAGAGGAATCCAACAAAAATAATAGCCTCTTAATCTGAGCCTCTTCATTGGTTCGTACAAGGAGCAAGTTCTCTTCTTCACACGTATGGCAAAGTGATTGGAAAATTCTGAAATTTTTGGATCTGTTTTAGGGTTGAATTGCAAAGCGTTGACCAGCGTTGACCGAGGGTCAACTCCACTTCTTTTGTTGTGTTTTTCAAGCAAAAACATCGATCTTTTTAGGCCGCATCTCTTGGCACAAAAATTAAGAAATTATGAGCACGTTGTCGGCAATAGATTTGACCGCATTGTTGACTTTCTATTCACTGGGTTTGACTGAGACTTTCGGATCTGTTTTGGGTTGATTTGGACTACCTTTGGAGGCCGCATTGACTCAGTTTGACCAAGTTGATTTGAAAGAGTTTTCTTGTTGGTTTGACCAGCATTGAATTTATGGTTAGGGCATCCTATTGATTGCAGTTTGACCGGTATATTTTGATAGTGATTGTGCAAGTGTATTTTGTATATTGTACTCTCTCTCTATTGAACTTTTGAAGAATAATAAGAAGATTTGATCAAAGGGTTTTCCCCACATTGGGGTTTTTCTCTGGCATCCGCCAAATATTGTGTACTCTTGTCTTGGCTTGTCTTCTACTTATTGTTTATGTTCTATCTGCATTTACTATCACGTTAATGTGATTGCTAATCTGGAAATTGATATTGGGCTAATAAGAAAAGATTGAAGTAAATTGCTCTAAAGCATATAAAACATACCATTGTTATCTAAAATTAATAATTTTTCAAGGCGGGGGGGTGGTCAAGAGGCAACAAGACTAGTAGCAAGACATGTTTGACCTTCAATACATACTACAAACCAAGGCATATGTTCAAAAAAAAGGCGAAGGGTTTCATGAGGGGTACATTCCAAGAGGTTCAATATGCATTCCTTAGAGTTTCCAAGAAAGGGCGTAACAAAAATGTCCCTCAACCATCTTTCAAATGTATGATACCATTCATGAAAGTCCCTTGATGCCCTATAAGGAATGCCCTAGGATCTACAAATGAGAGATCTCGCCTTACACCCAAACTAGAAAAGTTTGTGTATGTGTAATAGAACAAATTGAATACATCTCTTCATATGGCAACTTATGCCCTAAATCCAAATCAGTATGTTACTAAAAAACCCGAAAAGAAGCACCTCATTCTCAAGAGAAAGAGGTGGTGAATGGAGTCTTGGCTACAAAAAAGAAGATTTTTGGTTCTACAAAGCAAGCATTTAACATGCACAGTCAATTTGCCTAATTTTCACACACGCAAGATGTATTTTCCTCACCAAAATTTGTTGGTTGATAGGCATAAAAACAAGTGGTATTCACTTCATGGTGCACATGCTACAAAGTTATAGGCATTTGCATTTAGTTATAGACATTTTCATTTATTTGCTCCCACAAGTATTTGGTGCCTCATTTTGAGAGAGGAATTGACGAACTTATTCTTTAAACCAATTGGAATTCAATAAAGAAAAGAACTCAATCTATGTTCACAATACACTGTCTTCTTTCTCGAAAAGAAGCAGGGTTCAAAGAGTGCACTTCCTAGAAATAGGACCAACACACAAATAATGTTGTGAGTGCGGAACAAGAAGATTGAACTAGATGGCCTTGTTCAGCTACCTCCAATTACAATCTCAATAAATCAGCCAATGCATGAGAGCGATGACCATGAAAAAAGCCTCTTGCCCAAGGATGTAGAAGACAAAGAACATGCGAAAGACTATTAATTACAAATTTTCATCTTTTGTTGATTAGTAAAAGCACATTAACATTTTTTGCATGTACCTCATTAAACAAACTGATTTTGAAATCTGACCTCATGAATTTTACAACCTTATCATTATGAGCCATGGTTTTATGATGAAGCATCATTATTGTTCAATGTTGATGTTTTAATATAATCAGCAAATGGACCACATTATTTATGTTTTATATTTCGCTGTTCAACATAAATTTCAGTTCAAAGTTCTATTTTATGCATATTTTTTTTTATTCTTTGTATGTGATGCACCTCAATACCTCCATGCAACCCAAATTTCAAAAATTGTGGTCCCACAAACCATAGCACCTTAAACATACTCAGAGAATATTGTTTTGCAGAACTCTCAATGTAACTTGGATCTCAGATCCATCCAAATAGAATAGGATACGATCATATAACAGCAACTGCAATTTTCACAATGGAGTCAGTGGAGATAAATGTTTGCAACAAAGAGGTTGATGACCTCCTAAATAATAAGACGAAGTTGCAGGTTCAACCAATACTTAACAGCAGTTGAATGTAACCTTGGCATGGCAGCCTGCAGGATTTCATTAACACAAATTTCTTGACATCTAATCAATCACATTCTTGCAATTGTATAGTCCTTTCAATTAAGAAAAATGCTGACATGTTATTAAAGGAATTCAAAAAAAAAAATCTTCACCAAACCTGGCTTCTAAACCCTGATCCATCCTTGCTACAGGCTGACCTCAGCTTGAATATTGCACAACTGCTAAAAGATAAATTCAACACAGAAGTGTACCACAGATCATAACATGCAATATATTGTTCATGGACTTGGAGAAGAAGCTGGAAAAATCTCGAGAATGGAAATTGATGATTTGTCAAAATGATTTTTTTAGAAAAATTATTAGTTGGACCACTTTTGCTTGTATTCCAACATTTTTGGTAAAGAATTCATAATCCACTTTTTAAAGCAGACACATTAAAGAAGATACGAAAAAAATGGAGCGAAGCGGAGCGTTTGTTCGTGGTAACCCTAGGGCACAGGGCTCGGCTGCTCTGTCTACTGAGGCGGCGGACCATGATTCAGAGGCGTCGCACCGATCTTTTGAGCCTGCTTACCTTTGTTCGGATGCGACTCGCTCATACCCCCTCGTCTGCACTGATCTCAGGCCACGGTTTGACGCAGATTACAAACTTTTTAGAGGATTACGGGGCACAGAGCGGCATCCATATCGTGGAGGAATCTCTGTTTTATGTTTTCACAGCTCTGGATCGGTTCTGGTGGTTTTCTTCCAACGGCAACAGATATCCGCACCTGCAGGCAATGGGTATCTTACCTCTCTCAACTGCAGTTTTTATCGTGCTTTTTGCTGGGGGTCTCGGCTGTTCGCCCCTGTTCACTTCCCTTCTGCGCCGGATGTGCCAAAGAACATTGGGTGCGGCTGCGTCATTGATTTTGGTTGCCGGGCAAACTCTATGCGGTCTCTATGGCAGCCCTCGGACCATCTATGCCAAGCATTGGCCCACGACCTGAACGATGTGCCTATAGTCAACAAATGCAGCCCGCATATCTGTAACATCGACCATCAGGTAGGCTCGAAATCTTACCAAGTTTTCATTAAGCCTCCTGTAGGCAACAGCATTATATTATGGATTCGACCAACAGATTCTATACCACATCTGAAGGAAGAAATCTGGTCTGTGGCGGGTTACCCAGTTCATTCACAGTTACTGATATTTGAGGGAAAAGCTTTAGCTGACCATTGCACTCTTAACGACTATGCCATTGGCCCTGGCTCTTCCATCTGCCTCAACCTTAGACTGAGGGGTGGAATGATGGGTCATAACAGGGCACAAGGATCCGCCATGGGAGCAGGAACATCTAGAACAGTTCCCACAAAAGGCTCATACCGGAATGTATTACAAGGGGACAAAAACTGTCCCACAGTACCTGCTGCCCCTGCTGAAAGTTCCCCCAAGCCATACATTGTAGAACTGCAGGACAGCGTGCCTGAAATAAATATAGACAGTCTAGACATTGATGTGCATAGAACTGCCCACGAATCCCAAGCCATTATAGGCAGATTCAACTGTTTCTGGCCCAAACCAATGGAGCTGTTCCATTGGATTTTTACAAACTGGACCATGGAATGTGAAATACACCTATGTTCTAAAGGATTCTTCATTGTCAAATTTTCATCTACTGAGGCCAGAGATGACATTATCAGCTAGGGACCATGGTTCTGGGGCTCCACGAGACTTTTCATTACACCATGGTTCCCAGACTTTGACGCCAACACCATGGAGGTGACCAAAATGCCGGTCTGGGTAAGGCTCTACAATCTCCCGCTACATTTTTGGAATGAAAATGTACTTGGCTGCATTGGAAACACCCTTGGTAGATACATTAAAACAGACACTCAACGCCTGGAGGAGCGCATATTCACCTTTGCACGAATCTGTGTGGAGGTTGACTTGAGCAAGGGACTCCCATAGTCCATTATGCTGAACAACAAACAACAGAGATGGACACATCATTTAGATTATGAGAACACAGCCTTCAGATGCCGGATATGTAGGTGTACAGGACACCTACAAAACTCATGTCCGGCAGCCAAAAGGGATAACAGGAAAAAGAAGAAAACAGGCAAAGCGGCAAAAGGTTGGCAATTTCCCTCTGAAGAGCTAGAACTACAGGAAGAAGAGGTGGAACCAACACCACAAGAGAATCAACAAACAGATACTTCCTTGGGCACACAAGAACAGGAAATGCAAGATCCTCTCGACACCACCACAAAGACTCAGCAGGAAATGGTACCTGGAACACTAGACAGTGGGGGATATAAACGTACACATACAACAGACACATCAGACTCTGATAAGGATAATGGAGCACCAATGGAAGAAAATCAGCTCGTCCTTATCGAGACCGGGCCAACACTTGGTGCTTGGCATAAGGTTGAAAAGAAGAAGGGGAGAAAATCCTAATTGTATCTCTTTTGCTTATTTTTTCTGCGGCTTTCTGAATGTCTTTGGACATATATCAGCACATACAACATGTAATTTTGTTTACTCATAAATAAAATTACGAATTTTTTCTTTGTGAAAAACATTAAAGAATTTCTGCTTAGGTTGGAAATAAACCCACAACAAAATTGAGTAATACCGTCCATTTCCCAGAAATCCTCATAAGTGGCATCCACTCAATGCCTAAGTTAATTTTTGCCACACACTCATCTCAATCAGGAAGGATATACCAACTTAAATCCATTGCACCCATAACTAGCACCAAGGCATTGAATGGCTTCTTTTGGCATATGTCTATAAGGGCATTGTTGTCCATTGGATCCAGCCAAAGTAGTTGTGGGATGGAGTGTTATACTCCCCACCCAGGTTCTACTCCTATGAGTGGCATGTTGAGATCATAATAAGTACATTGGACATAACAGTTTTGAGCATTGTTGTTGGCCTGGCCTTGTGCCCCGAAAAATATAGGGTTTACCATGGGTGCCATCCTCAAAACGAGGGGAAGTGCCTGGGGGTTTCTCCCATGATATGTTACCTAAGAAAAAGAAGTACATAAGAGCATTATGTATACAGTGTGGTTAAAGATTTAAGTCGACGTGTTCATGGAAAGAAAATAATTATGTGAAAGGATGCTGAAATTGCTTCAAAAATCTGCTCGTCATCTTAAAAAGGGTATCAATCTCAATAGTAAAGACTAATGAGACTCTAGTCAACCAACGGTAAATAGTAAATACTAGACTAGCATCTACAGTTCTCATGAGATTCTAGTCTCCAAACAACTGTAGAATCTTTAAAAAGTAACGAAGCAAACACTTTTTACTGTGCTCCAAATTCTTCTCAACTAAAAACTTAAAAAGCCTTTCAACAATGAAAAACTGCAACAAGAACAAAGAATAATTTAACACATATTTTTTCCTTTTATCCTGCATGAGTCTGTGACTAACTGAGTTTGACCAAACCTCATGTAATATTGATGGGTCTATCTGATGGACACATTGTGTTCGAGTAAACTTCAAGAGCACCTCATGAGTCATAATTTGAGGTATACACATCTAGGCTAACAAAACAAAGAGTGTCAGTGATGAAGTGACTAAAGAGACTACCAAATGTCATAATACATTAAAATGAACTCGCTCACTATATGTCCTACAGCAATCCGAGTTAGCATCATTGGTTACCCGGGAAATTCGCTAGATGTTGTGGCACCATGCTGAGACTACAACTAAAGTTGTGGTCAGGTTGGTTATCTTGATGTTGAAAGCTACCACAATTGTTTCACCAAAAATAGATCCACTTATTGTAATAGCCGATTCAACGGATCCAATCCAAGAATCCAATATGAATCTGAGATTCCATAATTCCAAGAAGATTCTACTGCAAGCACAGGGTGTCCTAAGACAAATCCAATAACAACAGATTCAACCTATCTCAATCTTCAGTAGCACACTGATTAGCAAAGACTCCGTGTTTATTGATGTACTTAAATCACTTTGTACTTGAGCACACTACTCCTCCTCATCAAGGACCAACTTGTCTAAGGCCAACATATACCCATTCTATACCTTTGGATCTATGTGGAGATTTCTACTAACGCCACCCCCAAGTGCTAGTCAAGCCAACCAAGACGAAGAATAATAATGGGTGTAAGGAGATATGCTAGAGCATGGAGTGGAACATCCATATTATCCCCAATTTTGACCACATGTTTATGAATATGATCATCCAAGATCGCATCTCTCAACTCAACAATGTCTTTGATTTGGCCTAGAGGTTGGAATGTTGTCCATCTACTTACGCAATTCCCCAATCATTGATTGATCTACATCTACAAGCCAACTCATCTAATAATTACACTTAGTGAATGTAGAACATACCTAATCGGTATCCAAAACTAACCATTGAGAACAGTCTCCTTCACCTCCTCAAATTCATGTCTACTAGATGCAGATGCAACCCAGCTTTTCAAATGCTGCCATGAGTCACTTTAGACCATATCGGAAAATACCTTTCTTAACTTCAAAAGGCACCTAAATGTGAGGTAATAGTAAGCAAATATGGTCTTTGCAATCTTAAGTAGCTTCAAGGCGGGGAGAGGAGGGGTGCTCCCCTGCAACTTAGGTTTCAAAAAAGTGGAGACAGTTGATATGCACACTTAAGGAAGAAAAATGACAATGTAGGCATAAAGTCAATCAAATCAATTCAAACAATAAAGACTACAAGTGACACTGAGGATAGCTTTTATTCCAATGTCCCACAAGGTGCATCCCCCAAGGTGGGGAGCACACCACCACATTTCCCACACTCTCGAGACAAGGAAATGCCTAGGGAAACACAAGGGGAAATGTTTCCCTAATGTGAGGGGCGTGTTTCCCCAAAAGGGGAACTTCTAGGCTTCCCCCCGCCCCCCCAAAAAGGATGCTTGTGGGCACCCCCCCATAAAAGGGATGTTTCTAAACATCCACCCACAAAAGGGGGACTTCCCCTAGAAAAAGGGGGCTTCTAGGGTCCCCCAAAAATCTAGGCATCCCCCCAATTTTTTTCTAAAACAGGTCCCCGACGACCTAGCCCGTCATAGTAAGTCTAGAAGGATAGGTGTCCCGTTAGAGTCTGAAATCCCGGCTCCAGTTCCGGTGGTCTTTGGATGTCTCTATCCTAGGCTAAACCATGAGTGTATGATATATGTGGCTTGTGGGTTGTTGCATATATCTGGGGAGGTTGCTAGTTCCCCATCAAAAAATTTACTTTGAAAAATGAAAAATAAAAAACAAAAAACAATATATAAATATTAAAAACACTAACTCACTTTCACTTGTATTTACCTTTTATTCACTTTCACTCCTTGATGCTCATTTTGTTTTCAATGTTTATTGTCCATTGATAATTTTCAGTTTTAACTTTCGAGTCTTGAATCTAGACACTGATGACCTCAAGCCAAGTATTTGACGTGTCACTCTTCACCGTATTTTACTTTGGTTAATTTCAATTTACTATTTGGGACTTTAGTATCTAGTATTTTTCTTAGTACTAATTAGATTCTAATATCTATAATAATGAATTTAAATCAATGTATCAATATTTTACTATTTCTATCTCATTTATTGCTTATGAATCAATGTATTTCATCACTAAAACTGGATCTAAATCATGTATATAATATTTGCAAATTTGAATTTAGTACTATTTTATTGTTTACTATCTACATAACAATAATGAATTTGCATAGGATGAATTGTTATTGTTGGGATTTTATCATTATTGTTTTTATTTTTATATTTTTAGAGATGGAGACCCTTGTGTTAGGGACCCCGACGTCCCCTCATCCCCCTAGAATTTCCCAAAATTTGGGGTTCTTCCATACATCCCCCAAGTGTGTCTCCCCGCTCTTGTACTTCCCCATCCCAGAAACTTGGTGGAAAATTATTTTATTGTCCAATTAGATAGTAAAGTATAGTAGAGTGTTTATTAATATGGAACAATATCCCAACTATGAGTATGCCAATGCAATAGCCGCATGTATACACCACATGGATAAAGCCATAAGCAAGAGTAGCACACTAGGCATGCCACCAATGAACAATGTTAGTGCTACAGTGAGGAAGGATGTTATCACATCAACTCAGAGACTTGCACCCCTAAGCCAACATCCATACTAGCAAAGCTTTTGGTGTGGGAAATGCCTCATAAACCTCATCTCACTCATAAATGCTATGCATGTAGAACAAATACATGTGCCCCCAACCCACACACCCATGGATATGGCAATAGTAGAGCATTTATTAATAATTAACAAATTCCCAACTAGGGATGAGCCATTGGAATAATAGTTTATATGCATCGCGTGGATAAAAAACACAATTCATGTTGGGCACGTATGGCACAACACTAACCCATCAGAGTGAGGGAGGATGCCATTACGTTGACCCGAGGACTCACACTCAAACTCAGCTTCTGGATTGGCAAAGAAGCTTTTGGCACAGTAACTAGTTGTTACCTCATAAACTTCCTTCATATTTGTTATGAATGATAGGAATGTGAGATTATTCACTTAACATAATAATAGCCAGTATACATCACATGGGTGACAACCGCAAAGCCAAAGTGAGCACACAAGGCATGACATGGAAAATTGTGCATTTACATGGTATAGAGTTGGTAATAGTATACTAGCTTAAGGTTACATAACCGCATTAATAGTTATGGATAATCTTTAACGCATTGCTCTTGCTCTTCATGTTCATGCACTTATGATCTATTTAATGGGCTGGACAGATTGGTTAAGAAAGTGACAGGATGAACGCTGGAATCAGTGGAAAATAATTGTAAGCAGCAGCCTGTTTCAAGCATGAACCCTATTTTTTAGGGTTTCAATAGCGCTATCAGTAATGGATTGTCTGATTTTTTTTTTAAATTTTGCATCCGTCTTGACTTGATTCTCTAAAGATTCTCCTGTAATTTATCTGTAAATATAGCCCGCAAGCTGTGTGGTGCCGCAGGTTTGAAGGATGTTTAAGGAACTAGAGAATTATTGTGCAAAAGCTATATGCTAAAATGAACACATTAATGCAATGCAAATGAAAGCAGCATCAAACCTTATCTTCATTTAACTGCCTTTGTCTAGTCAACCAGATTGCCAGAATTCTAGCTAAACCACTCTTTTTTTCAGTGTTATAGTGTATAATCTGTCCTGCTGAATGAAATAATCATTTCCAAATAAGTAACAGAGATCCACAATTAAAACCCTAAATAAATAATCCCCGACATCAACGATTAATTTTTTTGCCAGCTAAAAAATAGATTCGCAACGGAAACAAGACGAAGAATTTGAGCCCCGACTCCATCAATGGTTTATTTGCTTTCAAAAACAAACCCTAAACTCTAAAAATTACGGTAAAGGTGTCGGAGAAAACCAGAATTTAAACTCGGGCAGGCGCCGAACGAACGGCCTGAATTCGTCGGACTGCTTGGTAGGCAGCGATTGACCCTCCATCTCCGGATCAGCTTGCGGGGACAGAAACCCTATCAATAAATTCAATATATAAATTCCTAGTCCGTAAGAGACTATGTAAAACCCCTCTATGGAAAAAACCCTCACAACATAAATGGCTGCCAGCACCGCAAACCCCAACCATCTACCCAATCTGTGCGGGGTAGATTTGTCCAGATAATACTGAAAACCTCTCCAAATGCTGCTCTTCCATCTGGCTATGGCAGAGGAGGGCGAGTCCCCCACACCGCCCTCGCCAAAATTCGCCTCCATATGAACAGCGGCTTAGCGCATAAATGTTGTGTATATATCTCTCAGCTCGATGGTGCCCTGCGATATACACTTGCTATGTAGACAGCAATCGGGAGGCCCGTGGAACGATTCCGGCAGCCGAAAGGGAATTTCCCTGCATGAGATGGGGTGGCAGCGGTGCCGGAATCCTGTGGCAAAATGGGAGTTGAAGATGGGGAAACCCGTTTCCGCAGGACTGAGGCCTGCAAAACCGCTCTCGTTTGCATAAAGCGGTCTCAAAAACCGGTTTTCCAATACGAGTTGTGCGTGGAGCTGGTTGCGGAAAAGGGGCATGGCGGGGTGTCGAACCAGAATTGGAATGCTGCCGGAGTGGGGCCAATTTCCTAGCACGTCGATTTTGATAATATTGTTTGTTGTACATGTATTTTCAAGATGCCAGCACGGTATATTCGAATTTATTGTTGGGAAGGAGCAATAGACTTCTTCTTCTTCTTCTTTTTCTTTTTTCTTTTTCTTTTTTTTTTTTTTTTATATATAGGTAATAAGATAATTATATTTATGTACTAATGACTATAAAGTAGGTTAAAGGGAGTGTTGAGTACAATAATGTTTATAAGAACAATCTTATATAAAGATACAATGCAAGAATATAAAAATTTAATGTATGGAATGTCTTTGCGGAGAAGATTCATGTTGATGGGTCTCTTCTGCGGAGAAGATCCATGAGCTAATGGGTCTCACGATCAATTCTATCTCTCGTGACATCCGAGGTTGAATAAACACTGAAGAAACTCCACAAAGTCTGTTGGCCCAGTGAAGGGCCGATAGAAAGTGTGGTAATGTATATATAGATTTAGCACTCTGAAAAATGTGGGGAATATCTATTTTTGTAGATTGCACAAATGAAATAAAGATTTTAAGGAATAAATAAATAAATAAATAAAATAAAATTTGGAGCAAAATTTATTGGGAAAGGGAAAATTGTCCAATATTTAGACTAGACCCTTACAATAAAGAATCAAAAGTCTCTAGCGAAGAGATGGAATATCTTGTTATGTATCAATCCTTGCTACATATGATAGAGATGGAATATAAGTTATTATTAAGCAATGATAATCTAAAATGAGATGAGTAGTATTATGATTCTTCATTATGATTTTAATAACAACATGGCATTTGAATGTGTTTATATAATTATGGCAAAATAATTTTTAAAAGGCATTATAAATAATCATAGTTGATTTGAAGGATTACTTATGAATAGAAAATTTAGATATCCTCAAGTTTCATCTCCCCTATACATAGTGCATCAAATGGAATTATATGTTTGAAAATAGAATATGCGAAAGTGGAGAACATTGAGAATTTATCAACGGTGGGGTCTAGATAGATTACAAGATGTGAAAACTCAAAATGCCAATGATATGTCAGAAAATTCTACTAGTCCTATTGCATAACTGAGATTAGAACCACAAACAAGGGTGTGAATATGTAGAAAATCATAGACATTGAGATGTTCCTCGAATTATGTTCTTGTGACACTTGGTAATTGATCCCAAACATAGTCAATGATCAACTAATTCCATGACTATAGGGGTTGTGCTAAGAGAAGTTCACCCAAAGAGTTGTTTAAGTTTGGGTGCATAGTCTAAGTCACACATCATAGTGTCTCAAACATGTTTATATTTTGTCATGCATTTTTAACATCCTTAATAATGAAATTTCAATGACATAAAAGCTATGCCATACTACCTTGCCATAGTCTTTTCATTTGCATACACAATCTAGTCATTATGTGGATGGGCAATGCAATGAGCGATTATGTGTGAGAACTCAATAATGATAATAGATCATCTTCTTCCTCTCTATCTCTTCATCTTTCCCAATATTTATATGCATACTTGTGTAATTTAAGATATAAACATATGAAACATTTCAAGTTCCTTGCCTACATTATGTATAATCATCTTCACATTGTAAAGGATTCAAATTTATGGTTATTAGTTAATTGATTAATACATGTGTTATAAGCTTCATGTTGTATATATTTATTTCATTTGAGGAAATGGAGTTGACTCATTGTTCAATTTTATCGCTCATGTTTTTTAAAATATAAAAAAAATATTTATAGATTCCCAAAGTTATCTCAACTTGCCACGCTATAATCTAGTGATTGCATAGTGAGTTGAATCTCTTTGTCATGGTTGTTGTGATCCTGTTAATTATGCTAATGTGTGTTTGGATCAAGTTAGTATCAAAGCATTGATTTGCACAAAGTTGTTAGAGTTTCTCCATAATGTATGGTTAACACTCACCATTGAGGAAAAAAACAAATGGAAGAATATTTGTGGACTTTCACTGGACTATTGGAAACAATTGCCAATAATTATTGGTATTAATGGCAATGTTATGAATGGACAATTTATTATCATCAACTATTTGTCACATACATAACATCCTCCATCCAAGCATAATACGTTTTATTATCCATTAAAATTGATGTAGAGATACCATAAAGTTGAAATCAAATAGTTGGAGGAAGCTTATTGGCAAATCTCTAATCTTCCCTTAAAGTGGCGGTGAAGATTCCACCACATAATGATCAAATAAACACCTTGTGACTTCATGATTTATTGAAGTGGCTTCATTCTTTTTATGAAAAGTGGTAATAGATACACAAAGATAGAAATGCACTCATAAAACATGCATAAAGAAACGTTGTAATTTTAGAAAAGGCATTATCCAAATTACAACTAAAACTATTCATTTTTTTAATTGCTCATTTTTTCCATTTTTGTTGTTTTGTTGAAAAACTCGGTGACACTTGGGGTAGTAAAATGGTTATTTATATCTACAATTATAAAAACATTGTGTTAGCTAGAAGATAAACAACGATGATTCTCTATTGTGCCCATATGAACGTCAAAATTAAATGAACATAATATCTATAAATACAGTGTGATACATTTAAAAATTCATCTAGATTTACATATCTCGTAATGTATATATTAATTTCAACAATAGCGACATTAAGAAAAGCCTCAAAATGTTTAAAGTAACATCTAAAAAGTGTCTTTAATGACATCTACATGATTTCCCTCAATGTGTGCCAATGACGCGCTTATTAACATCCAAAATAGAAATCATCTTTAGTCTTCAGCTCAACCATAATAATGTTACAGTAAGTTTTATTCATACAATTTTATTTGGTCTTTAATATGGTGGCAAGAGAGTCCCATAAAAAGATTTTGGCCCAAAAAATGGGAGATGAAAAACTCATCGATTTTCTACAATTAGTTATAAACTAGTAATTACCCATGTGGAGCAAAGGAACATTGTAAATCTAAGAAGAGCCTAAAAGAAACCACTTGTAATTGATTATATGAACCTTGGAAACATGTGAGTGTCACATATTATGCAATAAGATTAGAATGCTTATACCTTATGTGAGAAACAAAGTTTTGGGGTTCATTCACAAAGATAAATTGAGTGGCAAAACCATCCAAGGAGAGGTAGCTGAAAATGGTGGCATATGAATCCAAAATAAATTAGTGATATATACATGGTTGGAAAATGCTTTATAAGTATGAAAGGTAGTAGGACTAAGACATGAGAGAAAATATGAAACAGTATTATACTAACTTAGAATGTTGTGATTGTTTTCATTTTACATGACACATAGAAGGATGTTGTCCTCGAGAAAAAAATATTATGAAAACACATATTTCATAAATACATCTAATATTATGTCAAAAGCACTCAATTGTTAGTATTAAACTTTCAAAACATTACTACATTATTTACTTGTGAATGTAATATTTAGTGGCACTGAGAATTTATAATGCTAGAAGAGAAACTAGACAATGATAAAGCAACTTATAACGTTGAGTTTTTGTTCACTTTACATGACACACTGAAGGACTTTGGACTAGAGCCAAAATTCTAAAAACACCCATTACATAAATATATACAATATTTTTTCACACAAACTTAAAATATATCCAAAGATGTAACATCTAAACAATACATCAAATTTTATGCCAAAAGTAGTTAGAAGCTAATGTACAACATCCAAAACAACGATGCACTGGTTTTTCATTGCATTGCACAACACATAGAAGGCCTTTGTACTCAATCCAATCATACTTTGGGATCCCCTCTTTGAGAACACATGTAATTAAGAAAGTGAATTCAAATCAAGGACAAAATCTAAAAATATAATGGATCCACCTTTGTAGAAGTTAACAAGGAGAGAGGAAATACATAAACATAAGATAGGCAAACAACTAGTCAATTGGATGTAGCTCGAGTGGTTGGGAGAAATGTTCTTATCGTGTGACACATTGTGTTACATCTTTGTTCTAATTCCATGACTTATATATTGTTCTAAAGACCTAGAAATTCATAAAATCTCAAGAAGATTGATTTTCTTGTAGCTCCAACCTTAATTGTTGAAGACATTTCAATAGACCAAAAGCATCTCCACTATTTTAAACTTAGAATTGGAATTCTCGTGAAAACCTTTTGAAGTCATCTTGCAAATTGTTTGGTGTATGTTATAACCAAATCGTTGTATCATCAAGGAAAATCTATGGATTGAAACCCTCAGTCCATCCAAACCACAAGTCTCAAAAACCTCATCCTAAAGACAATATGACTAAATCTTTGGGAAATATAATCTGTGTGGCTAAGAGGCTGAAGACTTATGAAGAAAATAGTAAAGCAAAAGGTTCGCATAAATACCTTTTAGAAGTCAACTTAAAAGTTGGCACTTGTATTTTGAAGTATGAATCTTAGGTGGATTTTACTGAAGTTTTGTGAGGTTAAGTCTCTCCCTCAAGGTTAAAATTTGAATCATTTCAAAGTCAATATTGTCTTATTGCTGAATAGTCTGCAAGGATAAAAGTTTAGAAGAGCCCGAGTCTCTTTAGTCTCTATAATTTTAAAAATTTGTGACTAAAGAGCAAGTCTTATAAGGAGCCAATGGTCAATTTGATGTCCAAATCAAAAGGTCTCTATACAAGAAATGGATTTGATTGACATGGGAGGTGACCTAACTGATCTGTTATGTCAAGGTCGAAGATGGTTGTCGTACGAGGACCATGTCCTCCTTCAAATTTTGACGGTAGAGTTTGTTCTCAAGAAGATGAGCTTGCTTGACCTGAAGTAACATGTGCCAAGTTTTTGGAATAATTTTTTTCTTTGAAATATTGCAAAGTATCGAGTTATTTCAAAGTTAAGCACAAAAAGGTTTTAAGAGAAACAAATAGTTGGAAAATCTTATGGGCTAAAAATACAGTATAGTGAGTATTTGAATGTTAATTTGATTTGAAGAAGTCAATATATTTGACTATAAATGATTGGTTGATCCATGTCATGGACAAATGTCAGATTTAGGGTTTATAAACCATAAGGGGTTTGACCAAGAAAATATATAGGATCTATAGATAAAACCCTAGGACTGAACGCTTTCCCTGAAAGTAGAAACCCTAAGATATTACAAGAAATAAATGACATTATAATGTGGATAAAGTTAACAAAGTTGCATGTGAATGCAAGAAAGGCTAAGCCCAGGAGGGAGTTGGCATGTCCTAAAAAATATAAGTATTTTATATCTATCTTTCATGACTACTACTATTGTTATTTTTTACCAGATAGTTTTGTATCCTTGAACCCTTTACTTGGTTATGATTGTTCTTCCATGATCTCCCTACATGGGTTGCGGGTTCATAATGAGGGTTGTGAAAGCCTTGGTAGCAAGATGGAAGAACAAAGCAAAGTTGTGACTAAGAGACTTCTGTATTGAGAGATATTGTAATGGACAAGATTTGGACTGAGAGGGAGCATAATACCTTTGATCTATGTCAAGATAAAGTATGATTGGATGAAGTAAAAATCTAAGGATCATCTCAATAAGAGGGAAAAGGCTACAAAGGAACATCTTTCCAAGTACACTTTTGTTGAAAGTTTAATATATTTGTGATTTTTTATTTGATGGATGTAGAGATCATCTTCTTGATGAAATAAGAAGTGTACTACCTCAAGATGATGAGATACATGAAAAAGTCCTACACGTGTAAGTAGAAAGAAGGTTTTTTACAGGCTCCTCTGAGTTGGTGATTTATCTTACTTTTTTTGTTGACGAAAGCATAAAAACTCGTATGTTAGAGGGAGTTGCATTAACTATAATGTTTTCTTTGGAGGGAGAAGTCAAAGCTCCTCCAAGAACTCTTGCTCAAATTAAGATAAAGGATATTGACTATATATCTGATAACACCCAAGGCAGAGGGAGTAAATCAGGATCCGATAGGATGTAACCAAGATGATGGATCAAGAAAGAAAATCAAGTTACATTTGAGCTAAGGCATGTAGCTAGACAGGTGTGAAAGTACCAGCATGATACAGTTGGTCATGGCACAAACATAGATGTACAATTGCAGGAATTCAACTTGTGCAAGGAGTGATAAAAATAGAGGAAGTTTGTCCATCGCTTTTGATCTTGTGGATGAGCAGGAAGCATACATTTGTTGCAGTTAGGGCCAAGTACGTTACAACATGATTAAAGCTTACAGGATTGGTTAATCAGGTGTAGTTGACAACATGGTGATGAGTTAGGGCACCTTGAGACCTAGTATCACCACATTCGTAACGTGATGCAGAGGAGAGTGATAAGGCTCAAGTATATCTCCACCGATGAGCAGATAACTAATTTTTAAGAAAACCGTTGACCATGGAGAAGTTCGTGTACTTCAAATACAAGTTGAGGCTCATGGAGATAACCCCTCTTAATGAGAGGGAGTGTTGATATATCTATAGCATGGATGGACATCCTACCGGTAAGGAGGATGGGTCTGAGAGGCCCAAAGTGCTCAATAGGAAGAGTTGAGTGAGTGCCCCTCGGAGGTGGACCTTGATAACACACCAGGTATGGTGGAGTGAGGTCCTTCAGCATTTGGACCCTAATCACACACCAGGTAGGGTGGAGTTAGGTCTTAGACCCTAATCACACACCAGGTAGGGTGGAGTGAGTTACTTTCAGTATCTATACTCGATCACCAACCAGGAGAGATCGAGTGAGTTCTTGACCCAAAGTGCTCACCAGGAAGGGTGAGTGAGTGCTTTCTAGTCGAGGGTATCAACATTTTGGCTTAGGAAGAGGCCATGGGAATTGAGGAATGATCATTATGGTGGAGTGAGTCCCGATATTTTGATGACAATGCCATGGGTTTGGTACCACCCAATATATGGCCAATAAAAGATGTTAATGATATATGATGATGCTCATATAAAGAATCCATTTATGAGTAAGAGGGAGCATTGATGTGATTACAATAGGGACATGGCTCAGATTATTGGTAACAAGAAGAGCAAGGCCTGAATTGTTGGTGAGATATCATAAGGGATGGACATCCTTAAGAGAATAGTCCTTGAGGCTTGAATATTCAATTAAGTGGTTGCCTTTTAAACATCATAGCCTAGGATAAGGCTTTGGATTTGGGACATGATTTTCCCTAGGCTTTGAACATTGGTGTTGACAACCGTGAACTAGTCAGAGAACCATGAGGTCAGGCACCCACTGGATCATGGTGAGTAGTTGAGTGAATGCCATTGTTGATGTTGATGTAGGTTAAAGGTGTTTACCTAAATGATTATGTTATTGATGAATTGAACCTTTCCTCGAAGAGATAATGTATATAAAGAACGTATGGATAGTCATTATGAATACCTCCCTAGCTAAGAGGGAGTGTTGAATTTTGTAGTTATGGTTGGTCTTCATAATATTCTTATGTATTTGTACCAATAAAAAATGAATTATATTTGTAACAAAAATATTATATGAAGCATGTTCTTCATGTTTGCAAGAAAAATATTATTTTGTATTTAAGAGAAAATTCCTATAAGGCTCATTAAAGAGCGGGAAAATGAAATATGTTGAATTTGAATTTTTACCTCCAAAAGGACCAAGTTGGCCCTCCTAAAGTCAGGCCGACTCCAACAAGGGTTGCACCTCTTTGGCCTAAGGAAAAACTATATAAAGGGTCTATTCGGAGCCAAGAACAACTCACATTTTTGTGCACATGAGCTAAGTAAAGTTTCGAATGGTATGTGGCTCATATATCTATCTTTGTGGCTCGCATATGTATCTTTATGGCACGCACATATATCTATGTGGCTCACACATATATCTTTGTGGCCCGCGTATGTATCTTTGTGGCTCTCATGTATTTATGTGGCTCGCACATGTATCTCAATGGCTCACATATATCTTTATGGCTCGCATATGTTTCTTTGTGGCTCACATGTATCTATGTGTCTCA
Organism: Pinus albicaulis; assembly: GCA_034641835.2. NCBI lineage: Eukaryota > Viridiplantae > Streptophyta > Pinopsida > Pinales > Pinaceae > Pinus > Pinus albicaulis. The sequence continues at coordinate 1,099,256,671 of CM076570.1, read as the reverse complement.
CACATGTATCTTTGTGGCTCGCACGTGTATCGTTGTGGCTCGCACGTGTATCTTTGTGGCTCGCATGTGTATATTTGTGGCTCACATATATGTCTCCATGTGGCTCGCATTTGAGGCTAATGTCAAGAACAATGGATCCAAGACCCTGAGGCTGAATCTCAGAGACAAAGGACCAAGATCATGAGGTTGATTATTTGTGGAAAGAGACCCACCTATGTGGAAAAATGAAAGCATACTTATAGGACGTATTGCAAAGCTTCTCTAGATAAGTGGAGGGCTAACATAGTCTTTGGAGGTCGCTCATCTCATTGACCAGTTGACTGTGATGTATCTCTTTTTACATTGATTCTATAAGGAAAAGATTGGATGGGTTTTTCCCCATGGTGGGTTTTCCCAGGGTAATATCTTGTGTTCCTTGCTTTGGCTACTTCTTCATGGTCCTACTGTTATTGTTTTTGTTGATGTATTTGTATAATTTACTTAATGACAAAGTCATGTTTAAGAATGTGCAACAAGATCGATTAATTCATCAAAATAAATTATCATTACACAAGACCATGTGAGAATCAACATAAGAGTACCTCCACTTGTCCAAAAAACCTATGCAATACCTCTAAGTTTGCTTGCATTTTTTCACATGGGCTAGTCTCTTTCCATGGAGAATCAACCTCATTATCTTGATCCTTTGTCTCTGAAATTCAATCTCAATGTCTCGGCCCTCTTGTTAGTGACATTAACCTCATATGTGAGCCACATGGAGACATATATGCGAGCCATAGAGACATGTGTGAGCCACATAGATACATATGCGAGCCACATATATACATGCAAGCCACAAAGATACATGTGTGAGCCACAAAGATACATCTGAGGCACGAAGATAAATGTGAGCCACGGAGATACACATGTGAGCCACAAAGATACACATGTGAGCCACAAAGATACATGTGAGCCATAAAGATACATGTGAGAGCCACATAGATACATGCGAGCCATAAAGATACACATGCAAGCCACAGAGATATATGTGTGAGCCACAAAGATACATGTGAGCCATAGAGATGCATATGCAAGCCATAAAGATACAATTGAGCCATAAAGATACATGTGCGAGCCATGGAGATACATGCGATCCATAAAGATATATGTGTGATCCACAAAGATACATGTGAACCAGTTATCTCAGGACTCACATTACCTAGCAAACAAAAACAAAAAACATGTCACTATATAAATTTAGAAGACATATTAGAAGGATATTAATACCATAAGTGAATTAGTGTAACCCAAAATTTCAAAGGAAAGGTGAAAATAAGTATGCAAGTTTTTTGTTCCAAGAGAAATATATTTATTTTCCATGTGAGGAATGTACATGTTTTGGTCCTCGAGGAACTACTAAAACTCAACAATAAGGTTCGAAGCAATCACAAGAAAGCTCATCATGTCACTTATGGGAATTGAACCTGGGTGGGGAGGATAACGATCATCCCCCCTAACCACCTAAGATAAATCCAATTGATGAGGCATGACAAGGGTTAGTGTGTAGTACTACTCACTTTTAATAAGCATATCTATGACTTTAATTTTGGCATTGAAGTTGCAAAATAGTTGTTGGAATTTGTATAATAGGGACACTATGTATTGTTACAAGAGAAAAGACACGAGTGAAACCCACATTGCAAGCCCTGGCAATAGGTTATTTAAACAATGTATAATTAAGTAACAGGAAAAAAAAATTGAATGGCATTATGACTTATAATATAGATCAAATTGTCATGTAAACTCTAATAGGATTGGTTTAGCTCAAAGCATGCCCTCTCCTTGCTCTTGTCATTTGACATGCAAATTTTCATTCTTTATAGTATTTGTTTAAAAGTAAACACTAGGGATATGTGTAATGTAGAGAAGGTGGAGTGGGTAGTTGGTTAGATCTAATATATATCACACATGGGTGATAGTTAAAGTTGGTGTCTTTCCTAGGGTTACCTCATCTAGGATCCCTAGGGAAGATGATAAAGTTGACCATGGTAAATAGCTTGATGTACTATCTCCCTTAAACCCTTCGAGCAAAATGAAGTAAAAGGTAAAGGTATGCCATGGATCAATCCCATCATTTCCAACCAAAAGTATCCACAAAGCATAAAAGAGTGATATGCCAAATTAAAGTATAACACATTTACTATAACAATTTTAAATAAATTATTTATAAGGTATTTTTATGCTAAATAAGATGCAAGGGGTCTAATGAACTTAAACATCAAAATGGTATTCTTAGTAAAGTACCCCCACAGTAAAAAGTGATATGCCAAATTAAAGTATAATGCATTTATTTTTATTTTTTTACAGAAACGGTTATAATTTGATATTAAAAATCTCGGCATGAATGCCCAAATACATGATTACAAAATCTTTGGGACATCTCCTGATTTTTCCCCGTGACTAGAATCAAACTGTCTTTAGTTCTGTCATATTGAAGCTTCTTGGAAACAACCATCCACACTAGCGATGAGATGATTCCTAACTTAAAGATACAAACAAACTATTGCAGCAAAAGACAATCAAACATTAACAGGATTACTACGGAATTGGATCCCAATTTTGCTCCCCACCGCTTAATAGAGTGCCCGCAGGAAGAAGAGTAGCTCTATTAGCTTCCATATCAACCTCTTTGTTATTGTCCTGCAAAACGTGGAAGAAGCTTAAATTTTGAAAATAAATAGCAAGATTTTTTATTCTCGAAATAAATCTAGCTAATCGAAGATCCTTCGGATTTGAGTTTTCCACTAGCATTTTGATAAGAATTTGAGAATCTCCAATGACCTTTGCTTCCTTGAGACCCAACTTATGTAGTTTCTTGAGACCTTGCAGGAGCACCATTGCCTCCGCTTGGGTATTGGTGTCATGGCCTAGTCCCCAAGCATACCTATGCTCAGTTTGACCCTCCATATTCTTAATGACTCCACCAGCACCTGCATTCCCCAAATTACCTTTGGTCGCTCCGTCAAAGAACAGGGAATAACTAGCCATTTCTTTGTTCCAGTTGTAGAATTTCTCATCAGTCAATCTTATCTACCAGTCTTTATACTTTTTCCACCTGAATATCTGTGTTGAAGAGATGCAAACCCAACAAACCACCCCACTCCACTTCATGAGAGGATAAGTTTTTATCTGTGAGGTTCCCCACTTTCTCGCACAGGAACTCTTTAAGGATACTCTTGGTCTTCCTCATGATAAAATTTGCACTATGCGCTTTACCTTGGGAAATTCTTCTATTCCTTTCCAACCATATTTTCAAGCATATCAACTTGGGCAAAATCAGCCAACCTGCTTTAAACCAATCGTTGCTTGGGAGCTTTCCTGGGTAGCGGTCTAGCCAAGAAGCGAACAAATCAAATATGGAGGAGGGGACCGAAACTTTCTCATCCCAATAGCTCAATGCCTGTTTCCAGGTTTCTATGACGAAACTGCAATCCAACATCAATTGCTGAGCATTCTCTTCATAATTCAGGCACATCGAGCATCTGGATGGGCCTTGGAAGCCTTTCCTCTTGAGATTGTCTTCCGTTAGAACTCTATTGTGGCATAAAATCCAGCTGAAAGAATCGATTTTTGGGATGCCTTTCTGTCTCCACAACTCTTTCCACATCGCTGGGAAAGGAGGAACATGAGGAGTTGCTTTTAAGGTTTCATAACCCTGTGCCATCGTGTATACTCCAGATCTCGAACCCTAACCTCTTTGATCATGCTTCCTTTCGTGAAGGGGAGCCTTCCCTTTGAGTCTTTTCTTGAGCTCCAACCACACATTTTCCAGGCCTAACGGCACCTCCGGCTTTTTCCACTCCACCCAGACCTTGTCTTTCCAAATCGAAATATCCCACAGAGAGACAATCCCTTTACTCTTCATCCAACAACGCAACTCCTTTAATTCTTGTACTTCAACTAGAGAGACGTCATCTATTATTCGATCCTCCCATAATTTAATTTATTTCCCATTCCCCAGGACCCAATACAAATGATCATGGATGAGAAACTGGGCCTGCGCACAAAGCTTATGAATTTGAGTATCGTAAAGGGATTGGACGGGCCTGTCAAGGCACCGTTTCCTTTGACCTTCGAAGTACTTCTTCTAAAGAGCACATTGAGCCCATTCAGACTTAGGGGGAACTTGCCTTCAGAGGATTTTGGCCGCCTCAAATCTTTGAAGTTCAGACCACCCTCTAATAACGGCTTAGTGACTTTTTCTTAGTTTACCAACGTCAATCTTCTGTTATTTTGTTTTCCACCTTTCCAGAAGAACCTTCTTATTAAGCCTTCCATTTTCCTGAGGATACTGAGCAGAGCTAGTATTAACGGAGCTTGATAGATTGGAAGACTGTTTAGGACTGACTTTATGAGCACCGTTTTTCCTGCCAGATTCAACCATGAAAACCCCCAAGCCTGTAACTTACCTTTAAATTTGTCAAGAAGAGGAAGCCAATCCTTACCTGAAGGGTTTTTTCCAAAAATAGGCAACCCCAAATACTTGAAAGACATCCAACAAAGCCAAAGCATCTGGCTATAGCATTCAATTCACTTTGAGACACATTCCAGCCATAAAAATGACACTTCCCAGCATTCAATCTACTGCCCGAGGCAGCGCAAAAATCATCCAAAACAAATTTAAACCTTTTGGCAGTGTGAATGGAAGCTGCCCCAAGGAGCAGAGAATCATCTGCAAACAAGGCACGATTGATATATTTTAATCCTCTCGCAATTTGAAGGCCCAGAATATCCTGATCTGATCTACTTTTCTCCAAAATAAAACTTAATACAGAGACTTGGAGAAAAAAGAGCAGAGGGGAGAGAGGGAATCCCTGACGAAGCCCTCTAGAAGCTTTAAAAAAATCCGTTTCTCGACCATTCACCAATGGAGCAATCCAAGGCTCGGTTATGAAGGATTTGATCCAACAAATGAAACCAGACCCAAAACCAAACTTATGCATTACTTCGAATAGAAAAGTATGCCTTACTCTATCAAACGTGTTTGCAAGATCATGTTTAACAACCATTACTTTTTCTTTTCTCTTCAAGCTTGAGTGAATCGCCTCTTGGACTAAAATAATATTATCCACTATTTACCTTCCTTAAACAAAGCCCCCTTGGTTCTCCAGAATAAGGCCTGGAATAATGCCTTTCAATCTCTTGGCAATAACCTTGGTAATGATCTTGTATCCTATGTTGCACAGGGAATTAGGTCAGAAAATATTGAAAGAGTTAGCTCTCTTCTCTTTCGGAATGAGGGCTAGAAAGGTAGAGTTCGTGCTACCCCCAATTTTCTCACAGGCTTGAGATTTTAGGATCCTTTTGTGTAGATCTTTCTTCACTATCTGCCAACAAACTTGAATAAATTTTGTTGTGAAGCCATTCGGACCGAGGGTATTGTTCGGGTTCATGGAAAACAGGGCAGCCTTTATTTCTTTCCTAGTTACCTGAGCCTCCAATCGCTGATTCATTCTAGCCGTGATCTTAGTGGGAACCTCATCCAATAGATTAGCACTACATCCCTGCACCTCTTCTTCACTTAATAGAATTTTGAAATGGTTGTAAGCAACCACTTTAATGCTTGGGAAGTCATCATAGGTTTGGGATTCATCCTTGATTTATGAGATAGAATTGAAACCTCTTCTTGCTTGGGCTTGCTTATGGAAGAAGGAGGTGTTCCTATCTCCCGCTTGCAACCATAAACTGCAGGATTTTTGCCTTTAGTACTCCTCCTCCTGTCTACAAGCTTTCTGATATTTTTGTTGTAGTTCTTCCTCCCTTTTTAGGATTTCACTCAAAATTTCTACCTCTTCCATTTGGGCTTGGTGGTTCTTAAGAACTGATTGGACTTGCATTCTTTCATCCGCAGGGTTAGGGATGTTATTAGCCCAACTTTTCAAAGTTCTTTTTAGTCTTCTCAATTTCTCCTCCCACAAAAAGAACGGTGAACTCGTGACAGGCTTCTTCCAAGTTTCTTCTACCCTCTCCATGAAGTCCTTTTGATTTATCCAGAGCTAGCTAAATCTAAAGGGGATAGGGCCTAAGTTCCTTTGGCCAGAAAGATCAAGCTTTATGGGTTTATGATCTGAGGTACTACTTGAGAGAATACTCATCCTAGCATCTAGGCCTATAAGTAGGAAGGAGATTTGAATGAGAAATCTGTCTAATCTTGTTGCAATATGCCCAAGGCCTAAACGTTTATTAGACCAAGTGTACTTACCTCTGCAAGGCTTGATGTCGAGAAGCTCCCAATCTTGAATGAGCCCCTCCACCCATTCTCTAGCTAGATCCCTCACAATACATCCCCCTCGCTTCTCATCCAGGCATATGGTGATGTTAAGATCCCGTGCAATCAGAATGTTTTCCAGATCCTCCCCATCCACCATGTTTCTTAGAGAGTCCCAACATTTCTTCTTTTCCCCTGCGTTTACCGAAACATATAAATTGAAAATACTGAGAACCTCCTTCAAGTTTGGTGTTGGAACTTCGTAAACAACCAATGAAAATTGTGATTTTCGGCTACCAGAGTGAGTTTGAAAGCATTCCAAAGAGTGCCCAAACCTCCCAAGGCCCCTCTAGCCGAGACAACCTTAATCCCGACTTTGTTCCAAAAATTCTTGTTGCTTTGGAGGAAATCCTTATCCTCCAATTTTGTCTCCTGAACTAGCATTATGTCTTGGGTTTCTGTCCTGATTAGGCTTCTCATAGCTTCTTCTTTCGTCTTACTCTCCAATCCTCTGCAGTTCCAGGAGACCACCTTCATTACTTACTTTTTTTTGTATGAGGGGCTCCCTTGGGGCCCTGTCCCTGTTTTCTTGTCATTTTTGGGGTTTTAGCCAAAAAAATTTCCAAAGTTGGCTAGATATCTTATAGCTTGTCTTTGTATGTTTCTTTCTCTCTCTTCTCCCTGTTTGACATCCTTCCCCTTGCCAATCTTGTGACCGTGGTTTGAGAGTCTCCTATCTCTCCTTCCTCTTCGAATTCCTCCGAGTCTTGGTCCTCCTCATCACTCACTACGTTCTTATATTTTGAGATTTCTATTTCTCTTTCCCCATGTCTCGAGTCATTTGTCATTGCTTTCTCAGAAGTTTCCTTTTGTTGCGGTTCAACTTCAAGGACTTCTTGTGAAGCTGAGCTAAGGGGCCCAAACATGTTTTTCAAAGCTTTTTCTAGAGGTTTTTGCTGGGTCAAGCTGCCAACTTTGGGTTGTTTTCCTTTTCCCCTTTCTAGACCTGTCAAATTAGAGGCCTTCGGGTTAGCTTTTGACCTCTTGGCCTGCTTCCAACCCTCCTCTTTCTCCTTTTCCTCCTCACCCTTTTTTGGACAATTTTTAGCGAAATGGTTGTATTCGTGACACCTCCGACACTTAAAGGCTAGTTGCTCATAATCTAGCTTCTGAATATGGGTCTAGCTTCCGACATTGATTTTGATAGCCTCCGGAAGCCCTACTTCTAGGTCCACCTCCAAATAGATCCATGCACAGTCGTATTAATCTTTATTTTTTTCCCAATCAATGAATTTTCCCAACACATCCTCGATGTGTTTCGAGGAAATCCAATTCCAGCAGTGTATTAGGAGATTCGACAATCTGAACCACACTGGAACCACTGATGGAACATCCTTTGCTGGGTCGAAGTCCAGAGTCCACTTATTCAGATAAAGCCCTTGTGGCCCCATGAAGTATGGGTCGTTCCTGAAGATCAACTCCTTATCCTCTTTGGAGATGAATTTGAATAAGAAATAACCTCTTCCTAGGAAGTAAGAGGTGACATTATGCTTAATCAAAGGTTTCTAGTTCTTTATAACCCAGGCTTCTGTGGCTTTTGGAGACGGCCACAATCCTGTGAATTGCCCCACAAGCGCTCGCTCATACAGGGTCAAGGCAACTTGTATTGGACTATCCGGGGGAAGAGACACTGCCGGCATATCTTCAAGCCTTTTAACAAACTTCAAAGCTTCGAATTTCTTCTTCTTTGGCAAGGAAGCTAGCAGTGAGCTGAAGGCAACTGCGTTTGGTGAAGGTGGAGGAGGGGGGGGGGGAGGAGAGGAGGCCTGGGGCGAGCCCTGCTCCTCCATGGCGGTGACAACCCTAGCAGCAGTTGATCGTAGCACGAAGGGGGCAGCGCGCGAAAGCATTGAAAATTGAAATATTAATAAATAATAATATTTTATATTAATATTATAAAATAAAATATTAATTCAATAAAGATAAGGCCCATAAGGTCAACAATTATAAATAAATTTAAGATATTAATAAATAATAAAATTTCTGTTAGAAGTTGAGTTTTTAGTTTTTTTTTTAATCGATTTGCATTACATCACATAAAATTTGAAATAGTTACATCAAAGCACATCATCATAAACTAGAACTATAGGGTTGGCCTCAATCTGCCTAGAGGGAAACTGAGTATTTTTAACCACTTCCATATCGAATAATTTTAGCATTCATTTTATCTAGAGTTGCATTTAATTTCTTGCAAATTGATAGAGGCATAACCTTGGTTGAAGTAGCATATTTTATCAAACAATTATGCACATTGTGGTTGAGGATTTCAAATGTGAACAAGTAGGGTGGCATTCGAGATATTGAGTGAGCACTAATGCTAGCAACATTAATCACAACCTTATAAGTTCTTGTGGGCTTTTCCTAGGAAACCAATGTTGAATTACTATAATTAGTAGATTTAGAATTGGACTTGCTCTGTGTAGCAAGTGACATGAATGTTCTAAGTAACAATTATATTTTTTGTGAGAGATGACATAAGTCATAAAGGATGGCATTAATTCTATTATGCTTCATATCACCAATTACATTGTATCCCGTTATACCACCTTTAGTATTATCCTTTGTTGCATTGGTTGAAGGTGTAGCTATAGTAAACTTAGTAGTTTCTTCGGGTGATTTTGCATTTTCTTTAACATTACCCATTATATCTTTGGTTGGTTGATTATTCTTAACTCAAGGAATTGAATTATGGTTTCTAGTTTGTGGAGGAAGTATTTGCCTTAGCAAATATTTCTCTTCTCTTGGGGACTAGAGTCGGTTACCGATCCTTTACTCCATAATTTTTAAGACTTTTTGGTCGGTTGAGTTTATCCAATTGAAAATTTTCCAACCATTTGAGCTTCTCTATCAACCACCACATCCCATAACAACATAGTTGACCCTCCATTAGAATAATCATCAACTAGAGGATATTTTTCTTCTACAAATTGTTTTTCCTGGTCTTTTATGGATTATTTCTCCAACAGTTGGTTAGTTACAAGAGTCATAGAGTTAATCCGTTGGGGACATGTTTTCTGTGAATGTTTAGCTTGATGATATGTACATAAATTGTCCACCCTAAACTCTTCAACATGCAAGTTGAAATTATAACTTTGAGTAGATTTGGCTGAGGTATTATTAATGCATTTGAATAAAGGTTTGAAAGAATGGTTACTTGAAGAACTTTACCCAACACTTTTCTTCAAGTATACAACCTTATTAGTTAACTTCTTTACCATTTTGAGAACACTTTCTAGGTCACTTGTTTCTTACTTAGTAGGTCTACTTGTAGTTGTTTGAGCTTTCTTACCACTAGATTTTGATTTTTCCTGAGTGTGGTGTACACCAATAGAGAGAATGTCTTTTTCAACTACCATTGTTTCATTGAAGTTATCTGCCAATGTTCCCTTCTTTTCCATTTTTACTAACATTGCTATATTATAATGAAGGGTTGATGTATAATATTATATGGTTATTGAATCATTAGGCGAAGTAGTGGTGGGAAACTGGTTCAATATTGTTTTGAAGCGTTGATTAAAACATTTCACCTTTTCTTTGTTCTCCATTTTCAAAGAACCTAACCCTCTCAATAGTGTAGCAGGTGTTTTCTGTTCTCCAAAATTATCCATAAAAACACTATGGAATTGCTCCCAATTCGTAATCAAGCATGTAGGAAGATTGTAAAACCAAGTCGTGACTTTGTTCTCAAAAGTGAAAATAAATAATCTGCATGCCACATCTTCGTATTGAACACTCAAATATCTCAAGTCCAAGTAAAATTTTTGAATGTGATCTTCAAGAGTAGTAGATTTCTCTGGATCACACTTCAAAATCAAATTTTCTAGATATTGGGGCAATTCATGTAGAATACCTTGAATATTCAAGGCCCATTGCCATGCTAGTTTATTACTAGCCATGTTGTTATCAAAATGTTCTCCTTCACTATCAAAATTGTTGTGTTCTTCTTCACCTTTAGGGTTTTCACCACTTTGTGACCCTTTGTCTTCCTCATTAAGAGGATACAATAAATTAGGTTGTTCAATGGATTCAGATATATTTTCTAAAGATAGATCAATCAAATATTCCACGGATTGAACCAACGCATCTTGAGAAGTTGTTTCTATTCTTATAGCATGCCTTTTTGGCAATAAGATAACAATAGGAAGTCTTCCACTTTTCTTTTTGTAAGCGTAAGTGAAAGGTTTGAGAGATCTTAAATTGTCTTGTGAGACCTCATATAAATGCTCAAGACTCTTTGGAGGAGGGAGATCTTTAGGATTTGAATCCTAAAAATTCTTAAGGTTTACTAGGGAGGTAACAAGTTGATTGTTTTTTTGACCAAAAGCTTCAAAATGATATGAATGAGGAAACCTACTATCCATACAATGGTGACCCTCCTTCTAGCGCTAAAATATTTTCTATGAGGCTAAATGCACCACTTATAGACTCAAGGATATCTCTCCAATATGATGTCCCAATTAGAATTCACACACTTTGGGATGTGAATCCCATCTGGAATGTTGGCCCAAATTCCATATCGTGTTGTGTGGAAATTAAATTTTGGATCGAAGAGATGAGAAAGGGAAACACAAATAAAAACCTTGATGGGATACAAAAAAAAACAAATTTATGAAAATACCTTAAGTGAATAATATAAGAACATTATAGCAAATTTATAAGTGAACATGGATCTCAAAGAAAGAATGTTATTAATCATTAATCAAGATACATGGATGTAAAAATATACTAGCTATTAACTAAATGATAGTTTGAAACTAATAACCAACATGAACGCACATAGAAAATCAACTAGCAATTCCTAGGTAGATATAAGTTTTCAGTCAACAAAATAGTTTGTTAACTTTCAACAAGTGAGAAATAATCACATACCATCAAACAACAACAACAAATGCGTTGTCTTACAACATTCAACAACATGTGAAAGAACAAGCTTGTCATATCATAAAAGGCTTATGAGTATTAATGTTGGAATACTCCATGCACAATCACACAATACCTACAAAAGACCCACTGGGAATCCAAAAGTTGGGATTTTATCTTCGAAGTAAGTACAAGATTTTCTCCTTTCAAGGATGCTTCAAGAGTCCAAAAGCAAAAGTCCCATATCTCTATCATATAGGCTATATTTATACAAAAGGTGACTCTTCACCCTCCATGACTTTTCATCTACCCTCATGTCTAATTTTAATTTACTTTATTTATATGGCCATAAAGGCTTCTTTTAATTACACACCCTTTATTGACTGCATATTGGATTGGCATAAGTGTGGCAGCCATATTTTGGAAGATTTTAATCTCTTGGTACAGTTGTTTAATAATGTCTTCCAATGATTTGTTTACTTCTAATGCTACATCCTGGTAATATTTATCACAAAAGCTTGAAGCTAACAAGGATTGATTTTCTTTATGGAGCCAATTATTTTCCTGTTGTGTCCTTTTAAGGCTCCTTTTCAACTCCTTAACTTTATCCATCAGGTTTTCAATGTTTCTCTTTATGGAATAAGAGAAATGTGTTCCTACTGAAGCAATGGTTAGTGGATTTTTCAATGTGTTAGAAACTATGTTCTGTTTAGTGCTTACCAAAATTAGTTTTTGTTGGTTATAAGGTTAAATATATGCGTCTTCCTAGAAAATCTTGTTGGGGTTGCATTAAAATCAAAAGCTTGCTATATATAGGGCTTGGTTCTCTTCACCAACTTTGATGCCCATCTCTTTGATTGGTAGATGGTCTCTTGTGAGTGGAGTTGTGTTGGGTGTGGAGCTTGATTATCTTCCTGATTCATAGGTCATGTTTCAACCACATTTCGATCCCAGTCCTTGAAGGGGGAGTGTGGGGAGGTTTTCCTCCCCATTGGAGCTGCTGGAGGGGCCCAGACGAGGGCGACAACAATTCTTTAGATCCCCCATCCTTTGGAGGGGGTTTGGGGGCAACACCCCCGAAGAAAAAATTTAGAGAAAAAACTCCTTTTAAAACATTGTAATTTCATAGTCAATATGGACCATTCATTCAGAAGAAGATCTGACGATAAAATTTATGTTTATTTATGGATTTTTTCCCTAGAAGGAAACCCTCAGTTTAGATGAGGTAATTTGATTATGTTTGGGTATTATTTTATGTGAGAAAAAGAGAAGAGAATGTGTGAGAGTAAAGATGAAGTTACAATGGATTTGTTGTAGGTTGCATCCCTTCAGTTTGTTGGATAATATAAAGGAAGGACTAGTTGTTTCTATGTGGACGTAGCGCATATTATCACTCCCCCCCATTCCCAAGACTAAGAATGGAACTAAAGGAAGGTAACCACACACAAATCTTTAGGTTAGGTAGCTAGCCCTACCAAAACCAGAGAGGGCTATCTCAATGTCACTTTAGCAGTCAGTGAGATGATTGGATGTATAGTGATCTTAGGCTAGGTATTAAAGTTCAGTAAATTGGGGTTTTGTTTGTTTTGAGTTTATGCTGGATAAGAATGATAGTTAGGTAACTAAGCCCAGGGTTTAGTTCAGATTTCAAAAGTTATATTGTAGAAGCAAGGATGAGGCCAAGTAGATAAGCTTCAGAACATGCTTAATTTTTCATTGTGTATAGGGTGCACAGAAAGAGAGTTAGAATGAGCATTAAAATGAATTCATTCATCGGAAGAGGAGATACAGGTTCATGTAAATCTTATTAAAATAGAGCATCGAAAACATGGTTTATGTCTATATACTAATAAGATTAATATACAGAAGCATATATGTGAAAGAAGGATAACATAACATTCAACTTGATAATATTACAGAGAAAAACAAATTCCCAAAGTCATACCATTGGAGTCACAACACTATACCTGCAACATTGTCTTTGATTTCATTCAAAAAAAAAACTTGTACAATAGCTCCACTACAAATCACAACTATCCAACCACTCAAATGACTTGAGCTGGACTACATATAGAAAATAGAAGTGATTCCACCTCATTGGGTCAAAATATAATCCAAAATACTTCATAAATGTGTTGAGATTCAACAAGAAATTTTTTTGGCACCCATTTTCTTAGTTAAAATTAAGCACCTACACTAGGGTGGGGCCCACAGGCTATTTTTAGGTTCATGTCTATTTTTATTATCCCTTAATTTAAATGGACATTAAGTTGTAATATATTCTCAATGTGGACTTGAAAATAGTTAACTGAAGTGGAAAATCAGTTAGCTAAGTGAATTTCAAGTTAGAGGTTGGTTGGTGGGACATGCAGAGTAATTCTAGCTGTAACTGAATGATTCTAGTTGTAATAGAGTTGGAAGTGCAGTGGTGCATGGGTTTGTGAAAGTTGTAAATAGTTTAACTCAGTTAAGTGAGTTAAACTCAGTTGTTCTTGTTGTAACTGAAGATACAAATAGTGAGAGATCAAGTGAATTAAATATTAATTAATTCACATGTAGTGATCTCACATGAAACTGAAGATTTACTATTATTAACTGCATGCATGTCAGATCCAGTGGAGACCCAGTTGAGTTCTAGGTGAAAGGGAAGTTAACTATCAGTTGTGATATTATCCTCTTGCACACATGCAAGCACACACACATTAGATGTACCCATGATACTTGCGCAATCAAGGCAGGTAGGATTGCATCAATTTAGGGATTGCATTCAACAGGGATTGCGCAGTGAAGGTAGGTTGTCTGGAGACAGTAAATTAGCTAAGGGATTTGCCAATTTTTGTATGACAGTGTGAGACAATTAGCTAATGTACTGAGGGCTCTTGTAAGAATATTTTTGTATGTAATTTTTTCATGATCCATGATATAATATACAATAGAAGATAGTGGGGCTTTCCTCGGGAAATTATCTGTGTTGTGTGTGATAGATCTTTCTTCATGTTCATGTGATTGACGATTGTGCTTTTAATTTCGCAAAATATTTGTAGAAGAGATTCAGTATTTAACTTTAGAAAATTGTTATATCGGGTGAATCCAAGATATACATGTATATTGTATAATTTCTACATGGTATTGGAGCATAGGAAATTGCAGAAGCGAAGTAGGAGCTGAGTTTGTGACTGGATAGAATTCGAATTTACAAATAGACTTTATTGATGCTACAATTTATTCAAGATCGAAATGGATTTCAATGGCTTGAGGTTAGAGTATGCACTCGAGGGTAGCTCGAACTACATTGCTTGGAAGGACAGGATGGGGACACTCTCAACGCAGATGGGCTGGTGCATTCATCAGATGGATGTGAAAATTGTGTTTCTTAATGGGATCATTGAGAAAGAGGTGTACATAGAGCAGCCTGAAGGTTTCAAGATATTCAACAGTGAGTCGCATGTGTGCAGGCTCAAAAGAGTGTTGTATGGGTTGAAGCAAGCACCCCGTGCTTAGTACACTCAGATAGACAGTTATTTCACTAGACTAGGCTTCACCAAAACTGAAGCAAATGCACACTTGTACCAGATTGTAGTTGAGGGTAAGCTATTGATCATTGTTCTTTATGTTGATGATTTATTTTTCACTGGCGATGAGCAGCTGATACACTCATGCAAGGAGGATTTTTCAAGGGAGTTCGAAATGAAGGATATGGGCCTCCTTCATTATTTCCTTGGATTGGAAATATGGCAGCGGGATGGTGAAATTTTTGTGTCTCAAAGCAAGTATGAAAAGGAGATACTGGGTAAGTTTAACATGGAGAGTTGCAAACCCATGGATACTCCTCTTCCAGGAAACTGGAGGAAAGAGGATGCTACTTCTGGAGAGGTAGTTGATGTTACTGTCTATCGATAGTTAAGGGGTTCGCAAATGTATCTAGTGAACACGAGACTAGACATTTGCTATACGGTTAACCAGTTGAGTCAAGCTATGGTTAAGCCTACCAAGATCTTTTGGAAGGTAGGGAAGCATGTCCTGAGATACCTGAGGGGCACATCAGAGTATGGTTTATGGTACAGACAGGCGAATGGAGTGTAGTCGCATGGCTTCAGGGATGTAGATTGGGTTGATAGTCCATCGGACATAAAGAGCACATCAGGGGGGATCTTTAGCATTGGATCTACAATTGTTTCTTGGTACAACAGGAAGCACTCAGTTCAGTGGAAGTGGAATACATGGTAGCAAGTCAAGCTGCATGTGAGGCTATCTGGATGAGAAAGATCTTGGTTGGTTCGTTTGGTTCTCAAATGGATCCGACAGTGATTCATTGTGATAATCATAGTTGCATTAAACTCTCGATTAATCATGTGTTTCATGATAGGTCCAAGCATATAGATATTCGGTACCATCATCTCAGAGATTACATGCAGAGGAGAATCATGTTGCTTCAGTACATTCCCACGGAAGATCAGGATGTAGATATTCTGACGAAGGCACTCACCAGGAGAAAATTTGAATACCATAGAGACAAGATCGGGGTGAAGGATAATCCATTTCTTGTTGAGAGGGAGTGTTGAGATTCAACAAGAAATTTTTTTGGCACCCATGATCCTAGTGAAAATTAAGCACCTACACTAGGGTGGGGCCCACATGCTATTTTTAGGTGCATGTCTATTTTTATTATCCCTTAATTTAAATGGACATTAAACTGTAATATATTCTAAATTTGGACTTGAAAATAGTTAACTGAAGTGAAAAATCAGTTAGCTAAGTGAATTTCGAGTTAGAGGTTGGTTGGTGGGACATGCAGAGTAATTCTAGTTGTAACAGAGTTGAAAGTGCAGTGGTGAATGAGTTTGTGCAAGTTGTAAATAGTTTAACTCAGTTGTTCTTGTTGTAACTGAAGATACAAGTAGTGATAGATCAAGTGAATTAAATATTAATTAATTCACATGTAGTGATCTCACATAAAATTGAAGATTTACAATTATTAACTGCATGCATGTCAGATCCAGTGGAGACCCAATTGAGTTCTAGGTGAAAGGGAAGTTAAATATCAGTTGTGACATTATCTGCTTGCACACATGCAAGCACACACACATTGGATGTGCCCATGATACTTGCATAGTCAAGGTAGGTAGGATTGCATCAATTCAGGAATCGCATTCAGCAGGGATTGCGCAGTGAAGGCAGGTTGTCTGGAGACAGTAAATTGGCTAAGGGATTTGCCAATTTGCATATGACAGTGTGAGACAATTAGCTGATGTACTGAGGGATCTTGTGAGAAGATTTTTGTATGTAATTTTTTCATGATCCATGATATAATATACAATAGAAGATAATGGTGTTTTTAGCTGTAAGCTTTCCCCGAGAAATTATCTGTGTGGTGTGTGATTGATCTTTCTTCATGTTCATGTGATTGGCGATTGTGTTTTTAATTCCGCAAAATATTTGTAGAAGGGATTCAGTATTTAAACTTAGCAAATTATTAGATCAGGTGAATCCAAGATATACATGCATATTTGATAATTTCTACAAATTCACCCTATGAGTCATTACCTAGAATCTAGGGAAGTTAGAAACCACTTCCTCAAATTTAGCTAATAACTAGGAGTTCATGTCTCGATGATTAATTACATTATTCCTCGACAAGGAGAGGCAAAAAAAAATCTCCTACCAAAAATACACCTCATGGGAAGCTAAACCTAAAATTTTAGAGTTTTTTTGGCTTGAAAATTGTGCAAGGGAATCCAATGACAGAAGCATCGCGCCTCCTAGTAGAAGCATCGCGCCTCCCAGCAAAAGTGTCACGCCACTTTGGAGCTGATTTTGACTGACTTTTAAGTGCCCATTTGTAAATCTGAGAGTTAGGATAGGTAGCCATGTGTGTCCTCTTTCCATTCCATCTTCAAAAATGAGAAAATACCCCTTGGAAGGCCTTCAAAAACTTAGTCTCCCAACCTCAATCCAGAAGCGTCGCGCAGAGGTAGAATAGATGGCAGAAGCATGAAAAAAGTGATGTTTTTTTCATTTTTCTTCAAAATGGGAGGGTGACATGTTGATCTGATGTCATATGTATGATGTAGAAGTGAAAATCAATCCAAAAATATAAAAATTTCTCCATTTATATGCTCTGAGAAAAAGCGTCGCACAACAAAAAACGCGCAACGCTTCTGCAATGACCATTTTTCCAGAATTTCCAAAAAACATTATGCAAAAATAGGGCTTAAAGATGGATCAATATCTCTCTAACCATAACGTTTTTTGCAAAACTGAGAAAGTTTTTATTTTCTTTAGATTGTTATGAATAAGCACCTCCTCCATTTTTCCAAAATCGTTTTCCAATTATTCAGAATCCAAGTTTGAAGTTGATCACTAAAAATTTGCAGAAGCGTAGTGCACTATTAGCAGAAGCATCGCACAACTTTGAGAGGGATTTTGGAGGCCTTCCCAGAATATTTTTGGGCTGAAATTGGCATGTTTTGAAATATTAGGATAACTTATACACAATGGAGTCATCAATCACTACAAAACCCTTCTCCAAACCCTTGCAAAATTGATTTGAAGACAACCTATCCAAAAGTGTATAAAATGACCTAGAGAAACTATATTTTGAGCATTTCTCTCAAACCATAACACCTATGCATAAAATGAATGTGGTTTTTGTTCTTTGGCATATTATTGACAAAAACCTCTGTCACTTTTGTAAAATTAATCTCCATTACTTCATAAATTGATTTTGAAGCAAAACTGCCCGTGTGTATAATGAAAACCCTAGCAAATGATCATGAAGCTCTAAAAATGATGCCATGGGTATGAGTTGGCTCAAACCTAGAAAATTTCCCTCCTTTATTATACTTCCTCTTCTCACCTTCCATGATGTTTTTCAACAAAAATAAATCCTAGCTTGATGTAGTGGGTAAGGAAAGTGGAGATTTACGAAAAGAGGGAATAGTCGTATGGTGATTTTAGGGATAGAAATGAGGTGGAAGGAAGCTAGGGAAAAATACCTAAAAAATTGGGGAGATAGGGTGATGTGTTGGCTTTACATTGAAGTAAAATTTCTGGAAATGGGCATGAGGAAGGTGCCCAAAAGGTTAAAACACATGGATTTACTAGTTTTTCTGCAAGAATGTAGTGAAAACTAGGGTTTCAATGAAAATGGTGGAAAGGAAGGATGTGAGTGATAGGGGGTGTTAGGATAATGTATATGGATGATGTATGATGGTTTTTAGATGGTGAAATTAGGGTTTTTCCAACTGAAACCAACCAAGCATGGAGGAAACCAAAAACATAATGAAGAAAACCCTAAGGAGGGAATCCACCCTTTTCTTAAGAAATTGACTTGAATGAGGTATGAAGAGCATTCACTTACTGTTTTGGAGGTCTCTGAGCCTTTGTGCTAGCTGATTTAATGGATGTTTTGAAGCTTGGAACTAAAAGCATAGAAAACTACCAATCTTTGGATGGCTGTGGAGAGTTGTGAGCATGAGAGAGGAGCTCTTTTGACCATGTAGAATAATTCTTTGAGAAAAGACAAATTGCATTACTTATTTTCCTATCTTTACTAACTCCCAATGTAAATGATATGTATGGTGAAAATGACAACTTGTTCTCCTTCTTTCATGACATGATTGGACATTGTGGTGCCGAAACAAAAGAGACCATAGACCCTGACCTCGATGGAGGTGTGGTGACTAATCTAAGACCCTAGGTGATAATGTATGACATGACCTTGAAATGATGATTACCATGAATGGAGTGAAGGGAGTAGGATTTCAGACCTAGACAACATTCAGTGAACAAAAATTTATTTGAAATTGACTTGAAAACACAAAATTTTGACCTATGACCACTATTAAGTAAACCTGAAAGAGCACATTTGATCACTGAAAATTTGGACACTAACATTGGCTCCAGCTGGGGATGACAGCTCCTTCAAGAGGTGTCAATAACACTGTAGATCAGGTAGCCTCATCCATTGGGAAATGGAGTAAAAAATAAAACACTAGACACTCTAATGACTAACCTAAACAGAAAATTACTTTGACTCGAAAACTGACTTGACTACTGACTGAACCTACTAAATCTTAGGGCCTTCACCTCGAGCTTCAAATCCTGATGATGATCACCCACCTACTGAATATGTATATACAATCATGTGATATGATCCCTCTAGTGCAACCAATCCAACGAATGGCTACTTACTTGAACACGAGGCATAGGATTTGGAAAGCCAAGGACATGAGACTGATCCATAAGAGCATACCTGGCATTCCTTCTTGCAGTTGAATCCATATTGAAAACAGTGAAGTCACCAAGAAATTCTTCAAGCTACCGGTTTTTAACAATGGAGTCACCATGAAAACTCTAAACTTTTGGATTTTTTGACACTAGAGTCGCTAAGTGAAAGATGCAAAGCCTTCTTGTGCTTGACCATTATTCACCATCAGAAATCAGAGCTAATATTTGGCGTTCTTTCCCTAGAAATATTTAACCTCTGCTCCCAGGCAACAACGCAAAAATTGTTATCACTTCCACCCGTTCCCAAGGCTGAGAATGGAACTGAAGGAAGGTTACCAAAAACCAATCTTTAGGTTAGGTAGCTAGCCCTACCAAAACCAGAGAGGGCTATCTCAATGTCACTTTGGTAGTAATTGAGATGGCTGGATGTATAATGATCTTAGGATATGTATTAAAGTTCACTAAATTGGGGTTTTGTTTGTTTTGAGTTTTTGTTGGATAAGAATGACAGTTAGGGAACTAGGTCCAGGTTTTAGGTCAGATTTCAAAGGTTAGATTGCAGAGGCAAGGATGAGACCAGGTAGGTAAGCTTAGGAACATGCTTAATTTGTCATTGTGTATAGTGTGAACAGAGAGAGAGTAAGAATGAGCATTAAAATGAATTCATTCATTGGAAGAGCAAATACATGTTCATGTAAAGCTTATTAAAACAAAGCATAGAAAGCATGATTTTTGTCTATATACTGATAAGATTAACATAAAGAAGCATATATGTGAAAGAAGGATAACATAACATTCAACTTGATAATATTACAGAGAAAAAAAAATGCTCAAAGGCATACCACTGGAGTCTCAACACTATGTTTGCAACACTGTCTTTGATTTCATTCAAAAAAAAATTGTACAATAGCTCCACTGCAAATAACAACTATCCAACCACTCAAATGACTTGATTTGGACTACATATAGAAAATAGAAGTGATGACACCTCATTGGGTCAAAATCTGATCCAAAAAAATTCATAAATGCATCCTATGAGTCATTACCTAGAATCTAGGGAAGTTAGAAACCACTTCCTCAAATTTAGCTAATAACTAGGAGTTCATGTCTCCATGATTAATTACATTATTCATCCACAAGGAGAGGCAAAAAAAAAACTATCCTACCAAAAAGACACCTCATGGGAAGCTAAACCTCGAATTTTGGAGGTTTTTTTGGCTTAAAAATTGTCCAAGGGAATCCAATGACAGAAGTGTCGTGCCTCCTAGCAAAAGCATTGCGCCTCCCAGCAGAAGCGTCATGCCACTTTGGAGCTGATTTTGAATGAATTTTAAGTGCCCATTTGCAAATTTGACAGTTAGGCTAGGTATCCATGTGTGTCCTCTTTCCATTTCATCTTCAAAACTGAGAAAATACCCCCTGGAAGGCCTTCAAAAATTTATTCTCTAGAAGCATTGCGCAAAGGTAAAATAGGTGGCAGAAGCATGGAAAAAGTGATGTTTTTTGCATTTTTCTTCAAAATGGGAGAGTGACATGTTGACCAAATTTTATATCTGTGATGTAGAAGTGAAAATCAATCCAACCATATAAAAATTTATCCATTTAGATTCTCTGAGAAAAAGCATCGCACTGTTGTGCGACACTTCTGCAATGACCATTTTTCTAAAATTTCCAAAAACAATTCTACAAAAATAGGGTTGAAAGATGGATCAATATCTCTCTAACCATAAAATTTTTTGCAAAACGATTTTTTTTTTTGTTCTTTGGAATTATATGAGCAAACACCTCCTTCATTTTTCCAAAGTACTTTCCTTGTTGTTCAGAATCCAAGTTTGAAGTTGAGCACTAAAAATTTGTAGAAGCGTAGCGCACTCTCAACATAAGCGTCACACCACTTTGAGAGGGAGTTTAGAGGCCTTCCCAGAGGATTTTTGTGCTAAAATTAGTATGGTAGGAAATATTTGGATGGATGATACACAATGGAGTCATCAAGCACTGCAAAACCCTTCTCCAAACCCCTGCAAAATTGATTTGAAGACAACCTATCCAAAAGTGCAGAAAATGACCAATAAACACGAGGCATAAGATTTGGAAAGCCAAGGACATGAGACCAATCCATAGGAGAATACCTGGAATTCCTTCTTGCAGTTGAAGCCATCTTGAAAACAGTGAAGTCACCAAGAAATTCTTCAAGCTACCGGTTTCTTAACAATGGAGTCACCATGAAAACTCTAAACTTTTGGATTTTTCGACACTAGAGTCGCCAAGTGAAAGATGCACAACATTCTTGTGCCTGACCACTATTTACCATCAGAAATCAGAGCTAATATTTGGTGTTCTTTCCTGGGAAAGATTTAACCTCCGTTCCCCGGTAACGACGCAAAAAATGTTATCACTTCCACTCGTTCCCAAGGCTGAGAATGGAACTGAAGGAAGGTAACCAAAAACCAATCTTTAGGTTAGGTAGCTAGCCCTACCAAAATCAGAGAGGGCTATCTCAATGTCACTTTAGTAGTCATTGAGATGGTTGGATGTATAATGATCTTAGGATATGTATTAAAGTTCACTAAATTGGGGTTTTGTTTGTTTTGAGTTTTTGTTGGATAAGAATGACAGTTAGGGAACTAGGTCCAGGTTTTAGGTCAGATTTCAAAAATTAGATTGCAAAGGCAAGGATAAGGCCAGGTAGGTAAGCTTAGGAACATGCTTAATTTGTCATTGTGTAAAGTGTGAACAGAGAGAGAGTCAGAATAAGCATTAAAATGAATTCATTCATCGAAAGAGAAAATACATGGTCATGTAAAGCTTATTAAAACAAAGCATGGAAAGCATGATTTTTGTCTATATACTGATAATATTAACATAGAGAAGCATATATGTGAAATAAGGATAACATAACATTCAACTTGATAAGATTACAGAGAAAAACAAATGCTCAAAGGCATACCACTGGAGTCTCAACACTATGTCTGCAACATTGTCTTTGATTTCATTCAAAAAAAAAAAACTTGTACAATAGCTCCACTACAAATAACAACTATCCACCCACTCAAATGACTTGATTTGGAATACCTATAGAAAATAGAAGTGATGGCACCTCATTGGGTCAAAATCTGATCCAAAACACTTCATAAATGCACCCTATGAGTCATTACCTAGAATCTAGGGAAGTTAGAAACCACTTCCTCAAATTTAGCTAATAACTAGGTGTTCATGTCTCCATGATTAATTACATTGTTCATCCACAAGGAGAGGCAAAAAAAAACTATCCTACCAAAAATGCACCTCATGGGAAGCTAAACCTCGAATTTTGGAGTTTTTCTGGCTTAAAAATTGTCCAAGGGAATCCAATGACAGAAGTGTTGCGCCTCTTAGCAAAAGCATTGCGCCTCCTAGCAGAGGCGTCACGCCACTTTGGAGCTGATTTTGAATGACTTTTAAGTGCCCATTTGCAAATCTGACAGTTAGACTAGGTATCCATATGTGTCCTCTTTCCATTCCATCTTGAAAACTGAGAAAATACGCCCTGGAAGGCCTTCAAAAATTTATTCTCCCAACCTCTCTCCAGAAGCGTCGCACAAAGGTAAAATAGGTGGCAGAAGCATGCAAAAAGTGATGTTTTTTGCGTTTTTCTTCAAAATGGGAGGGTGATATGTTGACCATATTTTATATATGTGATGTAGAAGTGAGAATCAATCCAACCATATAAAAATTTATCCATTTAGATTCTCTGGGAAAAAGCATTGCACTGCCGCGCAACACTTTTGCAATGACAATTTTTCCAAAATTTCCAAAAATAATTCTGCAAAAATAGGGTTGAAAGATGGATCAATATCTCTCCAACCATACATTTTTTTGCAAAACGGACAATTTTTTTTGTTCTTTGCAATGATATGAACAAAAACCTCCTCCATTTTTCCAAAGTACTTTCCCAGTTGTTCAGAATCCAAGTTTGAAGTTGAGCATTAAAATTTTGCAGAAGCGTAGCGCACTCTCAACAGAAGCGTCACACCACTTTGAGAGGGAGTTTGGAGGCCTTCCTAGAGGATTTTTGTGCTAAAAGTAGTATGGTAGGAAATATTTGGATGGATGATACACAATGGAGTCATCAAGCACTGCAAAATCCTTCTCCAAACCCCTGTAAAATTGATTTGAAGACAACCTATCCAAAAGTGCAGAAAATGACCTAGAGAAACTGTATTTTGCACATTTCTATCAAACCATAACACCTGTGCATAAAATGAATGAGTTTTTTGTTCTTTGGCCTATTATTTACAAAAACCTCTTTCACATTTGTAAAATTAATCTCCATTACTTCAAAAACTGGTTTTGAAGCAAAACTGCCCGTGTGTGCAATGCAAACCCTAGCAAATGACTAGGAAGATCTAAAAATGATGCCATGGGTATGAGTTGGCTCAAACCTAGAAAATTTTCCTCCTTTATTATACTTCATTTTCTCACCTTCTGTGTTGTTTGTTATAAAAAAGAAACCCTATCTTGATGTACTCAATGGTAAGGAAAGTGGAGATTTAGGAAAACAGGGGATAGTGGCAGGGTGATTTTAGGGACATAAATGAGGTGGAAGGTGTTAGTCAAGGTTGTCATTGATGTCAATATGGCATTATTGGGATGGCAAATATTATTGTGATGTCATAACCTCATGTATATTACGATGACGTCCTTACACATAATGACAAGTCCCTCTTGCTTGATAGTGATGCCATTATGATGTCAAGCCACTAAGAAGAAGTCTTGTCCTAGATGACTATTGATCATAATGATCCCCTTGAACTAACCATGAAGACACCATAACCTCATGTATCCTTGATCTTGATTAAGATGCCATAGAAATCACGATGATGTCCTTACTCTTGATGAAGGGGTCCTTCTTATTGGTGCCGCATATGGTAAATGACATATCACTGCATTATCTTGATGACATGGATGAAGCATATCATGATGACATTATGACCCTATGACAATAAAGAAGCCAAAAAATGGAGAATCCAAACAAAGAGAAGCCATGTTGTCATAATTAGCTTCAACACTAAATAATTCAAGGGAAGTCACAAAGAAAAAAAAAATTCACCACCTTAGAGACAACCTTTCAACATGGGACCTAGACCATGTTAAAGAGGATTTTTTCCTCTTTCCAATGAGCTCTTACTTGGCCCGAAACTCCAAATATTTTGGGAGATATTGATTTTTTAAGTTAAAGAAATTAATCCTAGCAGTGAGTTGACCCATCCCTGGCCTACAAGTCGGCTTCATAGTCAAGGGACATGTCCCTTCATTTGGAAGATGAAATTCATATAAATATGAGATCCGACTGTCCATTTTTTATCATCATTTTTGTGAAGAATCATTATAGGAAAACATAAATATAAAAGGGGTCGAGGAGATCAGAAAGTAAAATTTGTTTTGGGCTAAAAATTTTTTTTTACTGTTAAAACAGTTTGGTTATCCTAAAAACGCAGAACTGAAGTAATCTAAGTCTAGAATCTCACCCTAATTTCTTGTGGAGAAAACCATGTGAACTAAACCTTATTAAACCACCTTTGGAAGCCTGCTTGGAGCAGATTTAGAATTGTTTGGAGGACTCTCTCTTGTGGGCTTCAAGCAGTTTTTGAAGAATCTCGTAGCAGACTTTGGGGAGATTTCTGAGAAGATATTCTCACCTTTATTAGAAGCCTTTGTTGAAGTAGACCTCAAGCATCCTTGGAACAAATTTGAAGGAGAACTTGAAGATCTTTTGAAGCAGCGTTCTTTGTATCTTTTGAGCATATTTGAAGCTATTCATGTGCAGACTTGTAGACATTTTTGAAGTCTAGGATGATTCTTGAAGTGTGATATTGGAGAATCCTTTTGGAGTGATCTATTGAATCAAATATCGAAAACCTTATCGAGTTTCCCTTGAATAAGTCTTGGAGTATAATTAATGCATCTTAATCTAAGTGTTTTGAAGACATTTTGAAGCAGATCTTGAGCAAACCATGGAGAGAATTTTGAGCAGATCCTGAATACTTTGTAAAAACAACATGTGAAGGATGTCTTAGAGCAGATTTGAAGAGCCTTGGAGAAAAAATTTGGAGTATATATTTTAGTCATTAAAGCAGCCCTTGAAAGTATTTTGAAGCAGCATTTTGGGTTGGCATTGAGGGCAGATTGAAGGATTATCTTTGGAACTTGTGAAGACTTCCTTTGAAGACTAATCTTGGTGGCACCGATTTGAAGTCACTTGGATTGAACATTGTTTGAGATCATACCATTAGACATTTTCTTGAAGGTACCTTAAAGAAGTATATCCTGGAGTGGATTTGGAGCTGATCTTGGAGATTCTTGGGGACCACGATGCATTGTTGAAGGCCCTCATGAGGTGACTTTGGAGATCATTTTTTGGGTGACATGAAGAGTTGTGGAGACACCTTCATGTGAAGACAAATTTGTCATTGATTGACTAAGCATATTGGATATCAATTAAGGGCAGCGTTGGTGAAGATATTGTCACGACTCGTTGCAAATGATATTGAGAGCTGTGAATAATTAGTGAATTTATCTTGACGAATTGAAGCAAAGGGTTGGAGCCCTAGAGGATAGGAGTCCTCAAGAGACCAAGTTGGAGCCTATACCGGAGATAGGGTTGGAGCCTGAAAGTGACAAGGTTGGTGCCTTGGCAAGATAGGGTTGGAGCCCTTGAGGTCGGAGCCTTATGAAGTCCAAGTTGGTGCTTGGAAAAGTACAGGTTGGTGCCTGGAAGGTTTGAAGATTGGTGTCTTCATCTAGGGCTGGAGCCCTAAACATTATTGTATTGAATTTATTATATAGAAGAAATTAATAAAAGTATTTATTCTTATTGTTCATTTTGTGTTCTAATTATAAGTGATCTAACTGGTAAAAATAACAATTGAAAAGAAATATTGATTCACCCCCCCTCTCAGTATTTCCAACAATTGGTATCAAAGCCAGTACCTTCACTCAAAGCCTAACATCTTGAATGTTGATCATTAGAATAGAAATGGTGAAGCCAAGGAAAAAAGTCTCCAATCCTTCGAAAGATGTGTCTTCCTCAACCATCGAAATTGAATTCAATCAATTTGTGAAGGCTCCATTGTTCAATGGGAACTTTGATATATGGGAGGCAAGAATGAGGAATTTCTTAAATACTCAAGGCGTTGAAGTCTAGAAATAGGTTATTACTAATAGCATGATGGAAGGAGAATCCAAGGAGTATAATACAAGAGAAATGAAAGCAATCTTGAATGGGCTACTTGATTCTGTGAAGGCCAATTTGGAAAAATGTTCATCAGCAAAAGGCATATGGGACAAACTTCATGATCTTCACTCAAAAGGGGCTTTGACCATGTCCTCTAGTCAAGAATATGATGGAAAGCAAGAAGGAAATGGAAAACCCATCAAGGAAGTTGAAAATAAGAATGATGACATCGAGGCCAAAGAAGACCTAGAAGAAGAAGAAAGCAAATAAGACCTTGAAGAAGATCTCTTTACTAAGCTTATAGATGTCATGGAAGAGATTAACAGTTTGAAAAAGGAAAATGAGGAACTTAAGAGGAAAGCACAAGATGGTGACAAGGACAAGGCAAGGAAAAAAGTTGACATTTTAAAGCTTCAATTAAAAGAAATAAATGAGGAGCTCGCCAAACTTAAGGAGGAATTCATCAAAACAAAAGAAAGCATTATGAAGAAATCATATCTATGACAAATCAATTGGATAAGGCAAAGAAAAGGGAAGAAGCTTGGTCAAGCCACCTTGAACAAATACTTAAGAGCTTGAACAATATTGAAGCAGAGATTGGTCAATACAAGGAAGAGGTATCCTCTCTTAGATCTCAACTAGAAGAAGCAAGGAAAAAAGCACAAGGAGTCGAGAAGGTGATGGAAACTTTGGCATTCATAGAAGGACAAGTTGATCAAGCAGAAAAGGAGACAAACACCATGCTATGCCAACTAGAAGAAAAGGATGAAGAAATCTTCAAACCAAAATCAGACATCAATCTTCTCAAGGCTGAAACATGTGAAGCACACGAAGCAACAAGGATGATGGAAGAAATGAAGAAGCAACTAGTTATGAAAGATGAAGATTGTGAAAAGTTGAAAGGAGAAATTGTCTTTCTTAAAAATGAAGTTGACTTGCTGAATAAGAACTTGAAAATCTCTCAAACCCTAGATGACATCCTAAGTCATCAAAGGTCTCCCCTTGATAAATCAGGGCTTGGCTATGCAAGTGAATTCTCAAGCAAGAATGATAATGTTTCAAAAAACAAGTGTGTGAGGAAGCCAGGAAGAAATGTTGATGATCCCAATTCCAGCAAAGGCAAGGAGAAGATTCAAGACAACAATGGAAGAAATCCTACTCCAAGGAGACTTGAAAATGATGTCAACAATACAAATACAATGAATATCATCAAAGAATTCGAAAGCAAAAAGACTCCAGAAGTACATCAAGGAAATATTCATCTCCCAGGTACCAAAGTATATTTTTTGGTTATTGCTATTCTTGTACAAACTTTAGGCATGTTGCAAAGGATTGTAGGGCATATCACAAGGAAAAATTTAATGGTCCCCATTAATCTCCTAGAAGAAGCTTTGTAAGAAGAAATCATGCATCCTCATTTATGAGCAGAATGGAATGCTTCAATTGCCCTAAAATTGAAATATTCATCTCCCAGGTACCAAAGTATATTTTTTGGTTATTGCTATTCTTGTACAAAATTTAGGCATGTTGCAAAGGATTGTAGGGCATATCACAAGGAAAAATTTAATGGTCCCCGTTAATCTCCTAGAAGCAGCTTTGTAAGAAGAAATCATGCATCCTCATTTATGAGCAGAATGGAATGCTTCAATTGCCCTAAAATTGGACATATGGCTCGTGACTGTAACTTGACTTGGATCCCTAAACAAGCTAAAACTATGACAACCAAGATAGAGAAGAAAGTTACACAAGTGTGGAAAAGGAAGCAAATTGGATCCGAAAGTCTCTTGAACACTCCAGCCAACAACACACGTTGTTGATTTGATGAAGACATCCTTGGCAGATGTGATATTTCAAGTGTTTGATGATGAGACTCTGCCAAAAAGGAGACCATGCATAATGTTAGGGGGAGATGGTGACTCATGACTATTATTGCAGAAGTCATCTGTGAAAAGGTGCTATGAAATTCATGATGACTCACACTTGGACAATCTTGACAGATCATCTCTCGGGAGTAACTCCATTGAAGAAAATAATGAAATTGTGAAGATTTCTTCCACTTGATCATAAGGCAACAATCTTTCTTGTCTAAAGAAGCTAGAAGAGCTTATGCAGGCAGGGGGAGTTGGTTCATCCATGAAGAAATGTAAACACATCTATCATGGTCCACATTTCCAGAAAGAAGAGCACCATGAAAAGGGGAGCATTGTACCTATGAAGAACTATTATTGACGAAGAAAATACGATAAAGAGAAGTAGCTTGATAGGGGGAGTACTTGAGCAACCCTTTTGCCATTGATGTCAAAGGGGGAGAGGATGTTGAAGGGCAAGAATATTGCCATCAATGAAAAAGGGGGAGATTGTTAGTCAAGGTTTTCATTGATGTCAATATGGCATTATTGGGATGGAAAATATTTTTGTGATGTCATAACCTCATGTATATTATGATGATGTCCTTACTCATAATGACAAGTCCCTCTTGCTTGATAGTGATGCCATTATGATGTCAAGCCACTAAGAAGAAGTCTTGTCCTATATGACAATTGATCATAATGATGCCCTTGAACTAACCATGGAGACACCATAACCTCATGTATCCTTGCTCTTGATTAAGATGCCGTAGAAATCACGATGATGTCCTTACTCTTGATGAAGGGGTCCTTCTTATTGATGCTGAATATGGTAAATGACATATCACTGCACTATCTTGATGACATGGATGAAGCATATCATGATGACATTATGACCCTATGACAATAAAGATGCCAAATAATGGAGAATCCAAACAAAGAGAAGCCATGTTGTCCTAATTAGCTTCAACACTAAATAATTCAAGGGAAGTCACAAAGAAAAATTTTTTTCACCACCTTAGAGGCAACCTTTCAACATGGGACCTATACCATGTTAAAGAGGATTTTTTTCTCTTTCCAATGAGCTCTTACTTGCCCTGAAACTCCAAATAGTTTGGGATATATTGATTTTTTAAGTTAAAGAAATTAATCCTAGTAGTGAGCCGACCCATCCCTGGCCTACAAGTTGGCTTCATAGTCAAGAGACGTGAACCTTCATTTGGAAGGCGAATTCATATAAATATGAGATTCGGCTGTTCATTTTTTATCATCATTTTCGTGAAGAATCATTACAGGAAAACATAAATATAAAAGGGGCCGAGGAGATAAAAAAGTAAACTATGTTTTGGGCTAAAATTTTTTTTGTAGGGTTAAAGCAATTTGGTTATCCTAAAAACACAGAACTAAAGCAATCTAATTCTGGAATCTCACCCTAATTTCATGTGGAGAAAATCATGTGAACTAGACCTTATTAAACCACCTTTGGAAGCCTACTTGGAGCAGATTTGGAATTTTTTGGAGGACTCTCTCTTGTGGACTTCGAGCAGTTTTTGAAGAATCTTGTAGCAGACTTCAGGGAGGTTTCTAAGAAGATATTCTCACCTTTATTATAAGCCTTTGTTGAAGTAGACCTCAAGCATCCTTGGAACATATTTGAAGGGGAACTTGAAGATCTTTTGAAGCAACGTTCTTTGTATCTTTTGAGTAGATTTGAAGTTATTCCTGTGCAAACTTGTAGACATTTTTGAAGTCTAGGATGATTATTGAAGTGTGATCTTGGAGAAGCCTTTTGGAGTGATCTATTGAATCAAATATCTAAAACCTTATTGAGCTGTCCTTGAATAAGTCTTGGAGCAGACTAATGCATCTTAAGCTAAGTGTTTTGAAGACATTTTGAAGCAGATCTTGAGCAAACCATGGAGAGAATTTTGAGTAGATCTTGAAGACTTTGTAAGAACAACATGTGAAGGATGTCTTAGAGTATATTTGAAGAGTCTTGGAGCATAAATTTGGAGCAGATATTGTAGTCATTAAAGCAGCACTTGAAAATATTTTGAAGCAGCATTTTGGGTTGGCATTGAGGGAAGAATGAAGGGTTATATTTGGAACTTGTGAAGACTTCCTTTGAAGACTAATCTTGGTGGCGCTGATTTGAAGTCACTTGGATTGAAAATTGTTTGAGAGCATACCATTAGACATTGTCTTGAAGGTACCTTAAATAAGTATATCCTGGAGTGGATTTGGAGCTAATCTTAGAGATTATTGGAGACCATTATGCATTGTTGAACGCCCTCATGAGGTGACTTTGGAGATATTTGTTTGGGTGACATGAAGAGTTGTGGAGACACCTTCATGTGAAGATAAAGTTGTCATTGATGGACTAATCATATTGGATATCAATCAAGCGCATCGTTGGTGAATATATTGTCACGACTCGTTGCAGATGATATTGGGAGTTGTGAAGAATTAGTGAACTTATCTTGACGAATTGAAGCAAAGGGTTGGAACCCTAGAGGATAGGAGTCCTCAAGAGATCATGTTGGAGCCTGCACCAAAGATAGGGTTGGAGCCCTAGAGGTCGGAGCCTCAAAGTGACAAGGTTGGTGCCCTGGGAAGATAGGGTTGGAGCCCTTGAGGTCAGAGCCTCGTGAAGTCCAAGTTGGTGCTTGGCAAAGTACATGTTGGTGCCTAGAAGGATTGAAGATTGGTGTATTCATCTAGGGCTGGCGCCCTACACATTATTGTATTGAATTTATTATAAATAAGAAATTAACAAAAGTATTTATTCCTATTGGTCATTTTGTGTTCTAATTATAAGTGATCTAACTGGTAAAAATAACAATTGAAAAGAAATATTGATTCAACCCCCCTCTTAGTATTTCCAACAGAAGGAAGCTAGGGAAAAATCCCTAAAAAATTGGGGAGGTAGGGTGCTGAGTTGCCTTTACACTGCAAGTAAAATATCTAGAAATGGGCATGAGGAAGGTGCCCAAAAGGTCAAAACACATGGAGTTACTAGTTTTTCTACAAGAATGTAGTGAAAACTAGGGTTTCAATGAAAATGGTGGCAAGGAAGGATGTCAGTGATAAGGGGTCTTAGGATAAGGTATATGGATGATTTGTGAAGGTTTTTAGATGGTGAAATTAGGGTTTTTCCAACTGAAACCATCCAAGCATGGAGGAAACCAAAAATGTAGTGAAGAAAACCCTAAGGAGGGAATCCACCCTTTTCTTAAGAATTTGACTTGAATGAGGTATGAAGATAATTCACTTACGGTTTTGGAGGTCTCTGAACCTTTGTGCAAGCTAATTTAACACTTGGATGGTTCTTTTGAAGCTTGGAACCAATACCATGGTGCTTTCTTCATCCTTGCTAACATGACCCCAACTCTCGTGGTCACTTGATATGCCACATCTTGTAGAATCACTTTGTTAGCGACAAATAAAGCGAGTTGATGTAGGGGTTTGCATGCTTTGAAAACTCTAATGTATGTGGCATCACGTGGTGTGAACAAATCCACCACATATTGCAGTGTTTCCTTGGTGAAATCTAATATGCAAGGAGAGTCACAGTCTAAGAGGATGCAAAATAATGGCGAGATGACTCCTTCAACTATTCTTCTATAAGATGTTATGTAATGATTTTCCCACAATTCATTGCAATATATGCGTTTTGGTTAAATATCTTGAGAGAAACTTTGTTTCCATCCCAACATATAAATTTTGAACTTAGAGAACACACCATCAAGCAATTATGATTCCATGTAAAACTCTAATTGTCTTCCCGTTGTTGGAGTCTGCACTTCTCTTACTTTGATCTAAATAGAAGTTTCTAGAATTTCTTCCTAGTGAATATTCTTCCTTCATGGGCGCAAGTGCACATTAATGGCACCCAACTTTCTTCAAACATATCTGCATTAGGTGTGTCGTAGATTCGGCAACACATAGACAAGATTAGCTAATATATTATCCTCATCACCTTAGTCTTGTAAACCCAATCGGCCTTAGTCTAAAAAACTTCACATCTTGCCACAAACCTTTTAGGATGTCTTTGCCACTTAGGTCAAATCATCTTACCAACTTACCGTGAGTGCTACTTTATATATGGGAAATTTGTAATATTCAATGATGTAGGGGTATGTGAATGCAGCTATGTATTCACCATGGTTGTCTCAAATGGAGACATATCTAGTATCAGTGCATTTTATAATCCATTTGATAATCTCTCCACAAGGGAAGTTTGTTGGATGTGATGCAGCCCTGTGCAACCAAGACCTTTTGACATTCTGGTATACTTCAATGTATTCTTCTTCATCATGGATCTCTTTCTGGACAAATAAATTATATATTTGTGACTAAGTGGTTGTCATAGATTCATCAATGAAATATGTCGTGTCAGTATATGTGGGGACTAAGGCACTAGAACTCTCCTTTGCCCCTTCTTCAGCAATTTCTTTACCAAGTCTCTTCTTTGGGGGAACCATTTTTCTTAATGATGATGAAGTGTCGAAACACTTTAGATCCATTGAACCATTCATGTCAAAATTATTCAACATGGAAAAAATGTGGGAAAACAAAAAAATAAATAAATTCAAAATGCAAGAAGGAAATACAGTTTGTTATAAGGTAAGGCACTGTGGCGCAAGGATAGGATGCGAACTAGGAATATATTATGCACCGCAAGGTAAGGTACATCACGATGATGTATATTGTGCCACAAATGATTAATATAGACGGTGCAAGAGGATTACGTCATTTTTCGTTAATGAAATGTAGATTAGAGAACGAGCTTGCATGACAAAATAAATGGGTAGTAAGGTATTAACACATAGCGCAATGCAAAGTCACAACATATACTACATATGTGGGATGCGTCGTTGTGCATAAGACAATAGGTAGACTAAAAATATGGTTTGTGTTACGGTGTGGAAGGGTAGCAATTTACAACACAAAGTTGCAATGCAGTCTGTATATGTTGAATGCGCCTTGACACGTAGGAATGGGATTCATGACAAATTATTGTTGCACTATGACAAAAATTTGAGGGAATGCATGAGGATGGGAAGGAAGATAGTAAAGATAGAAGGAAAGACACAAAGAAAGTAAGTTTTAGGAGGCAAATGAAATATTATGAGTATGTATGAAGTTGGAATGTAGAAGGTCAAGAATTCAAAGGGTCGCACAATATTAGGTAATGTTTAAACAACTAACAAAATAAATTATTGCAAGGATCAGGAGCGCAAGGCTTACCTCACACATGGCATGAAAAATCTGAGATCAAGTGCCATGGCACAACTTTGGATCACATGTAACATTATCAGGTCATGCAACATGTATGTTTCAGAGTGAAAATGAAATGGGATTGGGAGTTTTTATAGATATCTTGTGCATTTGAATGCATCAACTGAGTAATAAATGCCATGTTACGAGGAGAAATTTTATAGCGTTGAGAATATTTGACACAATGGGATGGTAAGACATGATGCACTATACTACTAAGTTGCACTACATTGCATTGTAAAGGTGTGATTCACTATGCAATTCTTCAAAGAGATCAAGTTATCATTTTCCTTTACTTACGAACTAGGATGTGAAGAAAGATTTGATGAGTTTGTTCACATAGATGTTTATAATTTGAATGAAAAGGGGACTCCAAAATTTGGCTCTTGTTGAAATTTTTTTGGGTTGTTGTAGCTACTACAATATTTTTTTATCCACTTTATGTAAACACTTTTCCACCTCCTCCAACAAGCTAAGAAGGGTATCTTTTGATTGACACAAATTCCCAAGCTTTCCTCCTACATTAAAAATTTCCTCCTCTTGCTCTAGCATCTTTTCCAAGGAACTAATCAATAAATCACTAAAATGATATCAAAGGCAACCTAAAATATTCCTTCTAATGATAAACCCCTCAGGCTAGAAGGATGAACAACTCTGATACCACTATAATGCTCCCTTATTAATATCATTGGTTTAACTTGTAGATTTTTTTTTCAGATTTTCCTTCAACAACACTTTCCTAGCAAATATTTAATACAATTATTTATATGTGGGGAATGGGAGACGTTGCACAATAAAATCAATAAACTACTACTAATTAAATTTTCTCAATAAATTCACAAGAATAAACATCAAATGCTCCAACCAAATTTTATTAACCAAAACTAAGGATTTTACGTACATAATTATTATTTTTGGGAACCTGGAAATATTTTGGCACCGATGCAAGTTGGCTTCTAGAACGAAGAGAATGGCCTCCAAAATACAACAAGATTAACTCAGCCCCTGCAGATTATTTCAGCCTCGACAAAATATTCAGTTGTACGTAATTTATTCAGCCTCCATAAATGAATATGAACTACTTAGAAAAATCATGGAATTGTTGTTTTGGATAAATCATCTCTATCTGCAATCTCCACAACCTTCAACAAATCAACTGAATTTTTAACATTGAATCCCTATGAATAATATAGGTGGCTCTTCATTTGGATTGACTAGGGTAGGTAATTTCATTATTGAAGCCAATTTGGTTGGATCAACCGTTGAGATTTTGGGTAGCATCGGATGCGCTCTAGCTCCGAAAGTTTGTGGAGGGGCTAGGACACATGAGATCTACAAGACCCAAAAATCGTTTGGAGGTAAAAGTTATTCAAATAATTAAATTTTTTAATGGGGACCCTAAGTCTAACTTGGGGAAATTGAAGAATTAAAGTGAATTAATTTACACATGTGGTGAGAATGTTCTAAGTGATGTGGATCAAGCGTTTTCTAATCTTAATCGTTGATTAGAGATTAGATCATGCACGTTGATTTGACAACGAGAAAAGTATTAAAGGAAGGCTTGGGGTCAGTTGGAGCATGCACACATTGCAGTAGCACTTGAGCTAAGTCGAAATTTTGGGGCGTGGTTTGATGAGAATTCTCGAGTGAGCTTGCAGTGCTGGAGAGGGGCTGACTGACGGGGAATATTTAGATACGAGGCCAAGAATACATACATCAGAGAGGAATATTCGTACAGGCAGCATAAAGGCCAGCAAGAGGGACGCAACTGAGCCAGGCTGACGCAGAGGGTGACACAGGCCCTTCTGGTTGACAGAGAGGCAACACAGAGGCCTTCAGGGTGACGCAGGGGCAACCTGTGCTCCACAGTGGCTATGCTGGGTAGGAGAGGCTGACGCAAAGGCTGGAAGAGTTGCGCTAGAGTTCCAGTGGGCTAGAAAGGGCTTGTATTCTGTAATTCCTGAAGATTTTGAATCAACCATATATTCTGTCTCCGAGTGATAAGGTGCAACTGCTGTGAAATTATCTGTCTGGAAAACCACTACTTTTTCTCTTGATGTATTCATATTTTTCTTAATATTAAAACCCTCTAAGAGTTGTTGCACTGGTTTTCCAGCATTGGGTTTTTCCTGGGATGTTTGTACGAAAAATCATGTGTGTCCTTTGTCATATGTGTGTTATGTTTCAGTAAATGATTTGTATGTATGTGTAGGTTGTAGTTGTGTTTACTTTGTTGTTTTTTCTGAATACTTCAGTTAAATAACTTTTTAATGAAATAAAATAAGTAGAAGAAGTAAATAAGTATATTGCAGTAGGGTTTCTATGTTCATAAATTTTCACATGGTATTAGAGCGATTGCAGATCAAGTTGAAGACATCAACAAGAGGCTAAAGAATTTTTGTTGCAAGAGGGTAGTTGAAGCTCACAAATCCAGGAAGAAGACAACACAACACCGGGAGGGATGCAAACCCAGCAGAATGGTGACACAAAGAAAATTTTCTCATGCAGAGTCTAATGCAGGCCCTAGTGGGTGACGCAGAGCCTGTCAGGCTCATGTTGAGTTGACATAGGCCATAGAGGGTGATGCAGTCCAAGTTGGAGTGACGTTGTGCCAGTTGTTGGGGTTGGAAGTGAAGTTTCTGACCTTCAAAGTTGTTGGTGGGGCATCGATTTTGTCAGTGCAAAACAATGCCTATCAAAGTTGATAAAGTAAGGGGAAACAACCCCTCAACATATTTTCTTGCCAAGAAAGCCGAGATTCGATCAAGAGGATTGATTGTAGAGGGCTGATTCGGCAGAATTGGCGGAGGATTTCCGGGAGGGAAGTCATTTGTCACAGGGAGCATACTCTGTAGAGGGTTTCTATCGCCAAGAAATACAGATCTAGTCTTATGTTGAGTGCAATAATAGTAGAAGGGAGAAGAGAGCGTGCTTTGAAAGTTTGAGCAGAGATGGCCCCATATGGACTAAGAGATCAGGATAGGTTAGATGATGTGTCTAACTTTTCTATCTGGAAAGCCATAATCCTGACTGTTCTTGAGGAGTATGGCATCTGAGATCACCCTGAAAACATCCTAACTATGCCGACCGATGTTGATGCTCTGAAGAAGTTCAATGAAAATAAGGCGTGGGCTAAGCACTTGATCATGGATGGAGTGAAACGTCACGTGGTCTTGCACATTTCCGAGAAGAAGACGAAAAATGAGGTGTGGACAATATTGACCACGTTGCATCAAGGTAGCTTCGTCCAGAGGAAGATGCTTCTAGAGAATCAGATGCAAATGTTCCAGATGCATGAGGGAGAGGAGATCAATCCCTTCCTCTTTAGATTGTACACTATCTGAGACCAGCTGATTGCTATGTGGGTAACCCCTGATGATGGACTCATGGTAAGGACTGCCCTGAATTCAATCATTGATGAGTGGGAGACCTTTGTCCAAAGTATCTTGGGAAGAGCACAACTCCCAAACTAGGGGGAAATGTGGGAAATCCTTCGTCGGGAGGAGATCCGGAGGGTAACCAAGAGGGAATTCAACAGCAGAGGAGTTAAGATAAAGAAAAATGAGGAAGATGCAACCCTGGAATCTAAGGGACACTGACAGAAAGGGAAGAAGAAGAAGGACCTATCTAGGGTCTAGTGCTTCAAATGTGGCGAATTGAGACACTTCACCAATACTTGTCGTAAGAGGAAGGGCAAAAAAGATTCAAATTCCAAGGTAACAACAACAAAAGGGGACGATGGTAGTGAAGATGATGTGGCCATGAGTGCTCAAGTACCTCGACAAAAGATGTGGGGCAACATAGATCTGTAGATTGAGCTACATATGTCGGTGGGATCCTTGAGGTGCCCAAAATCTTGGATCACATACGAGCTATGGGAACCTTAAGATAGTAGCAGGATGATTGGATTCAGTGGGTGCAGAAGATCATGAAGAAGCAGAGGTAGTGCTGGGACGCTGGAGAGTAGAGCAGCATAGTGCAGTGGCAACAAAAACATGGAAGCAACAACGCAGAGGCTGATGGGACTTCAACAACGCAAAGGGGCAGTGCTTACGCAGTGCAGAGTAGCAACAGAGGGTGTTTTAGTGATGAGATATAGCCAAACTGACTTTTCTGTCAGTTGATTGGGTGATTGTCCATCAGTTTCTTACTTCTCAGCGACTAAGTTGCAGTGCAACAATTAGCAGTGGCAGTGCTATACGTAGCGTGGTGCAACAATTTGAGAGGGATTTGCAGTACAGATGTGGCAATAATTGTGGTAGAGTCATGGAAAAAAGTACAAAATGCATCAACGTAGTGAATGGAGGGAAGCAGGCCAAGCATCAGCATCGTAGAGACTGATGCCAAAGATCATGGTGAGTTATTGCAAGAGCACATTCCTTGCTAAGAGGGAGTGTTGATATTTTGGGTAGCATTGGATGTGCTCTTGCTCCAAAAGTTTGTGGAGGGGCTGGAACACATGAGATCTCCAAGACCCTAAAATCGTTTGGAGAAATTCCACCTAGTGTAATTTTTTTTTCAAATAATTAAATTATTTAATGCGGACCCTAAGTATAACTTAGGGAAATTGAAAAATTAAAGTGAATTAATTTACACATGTGGTGAGCATGTTCTAAGTGACGTGGATCAAAATTTTTCTAATCTTAGCCATTTATTAGAGATTAGATCACAGTCGTTGATTTTTCAATGAGAAAATTATTAAAGGAAGGCTTGGGGTTAGTTGGAGCACACACATATTGCAGTAGCACTTGAGCTAAGTCGAAATTTTGGGGTGTGGTTTGGTGAGAATTCTCAAGTGAGCTTGCAGTGTTGGAGAGGGGCAAATCAACAAGGGATATTTAGATCCAAGGCTGAGAATACATACATCAGAGAGGCAGATTCATACCAAGAAACGTAGAGGCCAGCAGGAGTGACGCATCCCAACCAGGATGACGTAGAGATAGCGCAGAGGGTGACACAGGCCCTTCTGGTTGATGCAGAGGCAGCGCAGAGGCCTTTAGGGTGACATAAGGGAAGCCTGTACTGCGAAGGGGCTACACAATGGCTACGTTGGGCATGAGAGGTTGGCACAGAGGCTAGAAGGGCTGCGTTGGGGTTCTAGTGGGCCAGAAAGGGCTCATATTTAGTAATTGCTGAAGGGTTTGAATCGACCATATTTTATGTCTCCGAGTGATAAGGTACAACTACCGTGAACTTCTCTGTCGGACAAACCACTATCGGTGCCCTTGATGTATTCAGATTCTACTTAATAATAAAACCCTCTAAGAGTTGTCGCACTAGTTTTCCCGCATTGGGTTTTTCTGGGGACGTTTGTCCGAAAAATTATGTGTGTCATTTGTCATATGTACGCTATGTTTCAGCAAATGATTTGTATGTATGTGTAGGTTGTCGTTGTGTTTACTTTGATTTTTTTTTTCTGAATACTTCAGTTAAATAACTTGTTAATGAAATAAAAAAGTAGGAGAAGTATATCAATATACTGCAGTAGGGTTTTTGTGTTCATAAATTTTCACATCAACTAAGGTGGATCTCTCACCACTGAAACTAACCCTCCTCACATGGGTTCTCACCCATACTCTCAAGTTACAAGAGCTCTCCAAACAATTATCAAAATCAATAACCAATGGATATCCAAAAGTAAGCTCCAATTCTCCTTTTATAACTTTTATTATTAGAATACCATGGGTCAATAGCATGGGTCATCAGAATACTATGGGTCAATACCATAGGTCATAAAAGTATGATGGATATCCACTTTTTACCTTTTTATCGCTCAATATTAATATAAAGTCACTTTATAATGTTTTATCCTTTAATTAATCAAAAGTCACTTAATAATCCTTTTTAATTTAATTACTCAATATCACCTTATAGATGACATTAAATAATTAAATTAATTGACTCCTATCTTATGTTCTTGAAAATGGACATTACATTTAAGGTGTTTGTCCTCTATGTAATAAATTGTTTTCTCGAGCAATAATCCCTTGGTGGTGGTGCACATTAGGTTGGACCTTATGTTTTGTTGTCATCATGGAGGGATTTTAAAATTGGGAACATACTTATTTACATGGTACAACACTTTATTAAAGGGTACCCCTCAAGTGCACTTGTGTTCATGGTGATTTAATTTGTTGGTGAATAATTGGGAGGAGAAATTGGGTTATATTTGAGCATTAACCTTTGCGCACACATGTTGAGGTTGATTTAACTATTTAAAGGTTAAATTGATCTAGTTTATTCAAATTAAGGTTAATAGCTTGGTAGCCCTATTTTTATGTGCTTCATTTTCACACTTGGAGTGGCTCTTTAGACTTAGTTGAGGATTTCTAATGGTGTGAACTTCTTCTTGGGTGCAATTTTCAAGGCATGTAATATTTTATTCGTAAAGATATTGGCACACTTCTCTTGAGTGCACTCTACTGAGTTGGTTGGATACCTTTCTGAGATGACATATGGAAGATCATTTTATTGAAGAGTTATAAGCACCTAGGCACTCTCCTAGTGTGCACTTCACTTGGAGAATAGTTTATGTTTTCTTGGGTTGTTGAGGTAGTCTTAAATACACAACACACCCTATTTTTTTTTGGAATTTTGGTTACCACTTTGTTTTTATTTCATAGATATTTTTTAACATATTTTGGGTTTGATAATTTTATGCATTTCATATAGCATAGAAAGTGTATTTAACCTTAATAAGAAACAAAAATTCCTAAGAACTAAAACTACATATTTGAATTATACTTGAATTGGAAACAAGTATATCGATGAAGTCAAAAGATCATTAGTGCGAATACTAAAACAAGACACAATACATTTTGGGAGTTCAACGATTGTTACACTGAGGGTGTTCCCTATATGGAATTGGTTGGGTAAACACTTTTCATCCCATCCAATCCCCTCACCCTATTTTCATCTTCCTCTATCAAGTGAAAATCGGACACATGGAGCTTGGGCGACGTTGTTTACCCTAGCTGCTTCTACCTTCCTCACCTCCATACGAATTCACAACATTCACCCTTGCCACTTCTTCCTTCATCACCTTTATACAGATTGTAGTGTTGTGTGTAGTGAACTCATGACCCTACCTACCCTACCTTGCAACGTTATCTGCAGTGAACTCACAATCATCACCCTCCATCACGTTCCGTGGCCCATATGATAGTCACCTCAACAATTTGACTAAGAAGGCTATCTTCAACGACGGTGCCACTGTGCTCATCATGAGAGTCAATGCCATCCCGAAAGTGGATAGGAAAACTAAAACAACAAGCTCTTTCCGATCAATTCACAATGGGTGGGAAAGAACATCCTGGGTTGAATAATTCACTATGTCGCTTTGGTGTTGTATCACAATACAAACATCTTCAAGACGAAAGTAGAAGAAAGTATTGTTAGCATACATGCTCTGAAATGGGTGGCTGACTTGTTATGCTATGCAAGCACATCCCACTTAATTAAAACAAATTAAGAGCTTGCTTATACATGCATGTGCGGAATTGCATTCTTGATTATGTGTTTTAACTGTTTTAATGCTATATGTGTGAGGAATTAAACATTTGTTTTTGCTGATTAAAATAATGTATAGCAACCATAAATTGCGGCAAATTAATCATCGACACATAACATCAAACATAATAAATGAGTTCACGGTATGTCTTGGGCTACGTCTCCTTGAGCCTTCGTCAATTGACTTGGCTCTTTGGGATTAAGATGGATTTTTTTTTTTTTACGAGTTACTACTCAACTCCAATGGTTGTTTGAACTGTACCAATGTGTTTAGAATACCATCATACCCATGGATTGACTGTTAACTCTCTAGAAATGGATCTAGGCTCCCTTGGGCTTGACCTCTTCTATCGGTGTCCTTAAGCTTCCCTGAGCTTCTCTGTGGCACAAACTCTCTTAGAATTCATTTACTGTCCTTGAAACCTTTTCTATTATCTCTAGCACATATCAATCATCCAAAACAAGATGTTCATTTGCTCAAAATGAGCTCTGGCTCCCCAATCTAGGCCTCTAACTCCTGGTGGCGCTGGGCTCCCTGAAACTTCCTTGTGGCTTCTTTGGCTTTAGAAGTCTCCAAATGCTTCTGCAAACCCCATCACTAGATTCATAAGGTTCAACATAGTCAGAAGGATAACTCTCTCTCTCTCTCTCTCTCTTGCACACTTAGATTTTTCTTGGATAACTCTTGGAGGATTTTGGGAATACATTGTATTTGGAGAAAGAAGGCAAAGGAAAAACTACAATGATTTTTTCTTGCAGGTATCGAGTTGAATGTATGATTTCCTTGCTAGTTTTAGCATGCATGGCACATGCATGTGGTTTTCTTGGTTGTGATATGTCATTGGCATGGAGGATTTCCTAGATTGATAGTGGTTTTGAATATCCTTGCCATTTCCTGGATAGCCATGGTGTTGTGGGTTACCTTTATTTTTTCGGGTTGGTGCTCATTTTCCTTATGGATGTGGGTTGAGTTACTAGTTCCTGGAAGCCATAGTTGGAAAAACGATTTGGAAGCCTTGTAACATCTTGGGTTGAGTTACTAATCCTGGAAGCCTTGGTTGGAAAAACACTCTGGAAGCCCTTGGTGGGTTGCGTTACTGGTCCTAGAATCCCTGGTTAGAAAAATGCTCTGGAAGCCCAGGGACAATTGTGGGTTGAGTTACTAGTCTTGGAAGCCTTGGTTGGAACAAATGCTCTAGAGCCCTAGACAACTTGGGTAGAGACCAATATGGTGATGGTTAGTGATGTATGACCATGAGGTGGAATCACTGGTTGAGGTTTGAAGTGGTTTGGACTCTGGAATCCATGGTTTGGTTTTGTTTGGTTTATTCCATAAGATCCCACATTCATGCTTGGAATATGGAATAGGGGTGATTGGCTGAAAGAAATATTTGATTCAGCCCAATCTATGGTCGGGTGGTACGCGGAAGTCCCTAAACTTGTTTCATTTTGCGTATATTAATAAGATATCTTTTCCTCTTGTATTTTATGGGTAAATGTAATTGTTATTATGTGATCTTAATGGCGATCCTATCATTGCTATTCTTCTATGGTTTATGACAAACTTGAATTATCGCTCTTATCATGTTTTGATTAGTAGATGAAATTTTAATGAATGTATGACCTAATAGATGATATTGCAGCTATTATGAGGAGGTATCTATCCTTCTTTACGATTCTCAGATAAGTATGAGACCCCTATGTTCAGATGTGTAATTATGACCTATACATTGCATGTTTATGATATGTTTGACGAAATTCTTGTCATGGCTGGCAGGGTTCAGGTCAAGTCCTTGCTCAAGTGCTTGCATTAATAGCCTTATTTCATTGTTATTTATCATTTCTAGAAGTTTCATGAAGTTCTGGGCAGAGGCTTGAGTCCTAGCCCTAAAAAAGTGACTTAGAATTTAATGTCGTTGGCACAGAACTGCCTGAAAAAGGTTACAATCGCATGGACTCCTTATTTTGCATGCGACTGGAGGGTTTTGGTCACATGGAGGGATTGTCAAGGGTGCAACTGGGGGTCTAGTTCAAAAAAACATCAATTTTTCTCAGGGGTCAGACACCTGGAGTGGTTGGTTGGCTCCTGAAGGTTCTATAGCTTCTGAGGAAGGCCAGATTGTTCTTGTCTTATCAGTTCCACTTCCTTAAATTTACTTAGGGAGTTCAATCATATCATAGTAACTCTTCGTCACATGTTTACCCCGGTGGACCGATTAGCTTGGGTGTGGGAGGAGGGTGTTACTTTTTTTTGTTTTTAATAAGAATGCAAACATTTTGACTCTATAGAATCAACAACTTTGTACAAACGACTGCAACTATTTCACCAAGTAGAACAACAATTTCATAAATCCCACAAGGGCCATCTTAACAATGTCACTAGAGTCTTGAATCCAAGTAGTTGGGCCATAGAACGCGTGCCTTTCCCACTTGTGCTAAGTTCCTTTGACATCCTAAAGGATTATTCCACTCTAAACATAGATCAATATAATTGGGCGTTGTCCTTGGGTTTAATCTCGACAATTAAAAATTAAAAATATATCCGCCTCAACATATTTGGAACTAGAAGTAGATATTTATAGGGAAAGCTATACAAACATCCCATATTCAAAAAATCCTAACCCTAAATGCCATGCATCTAAAAATGTTAATCCTCAAGTTATAAATAATATTGGATACGATATTGAGACAATCTCATATGCTGTATCAAATGAGGAAGTTAATACATTTAGACACATTGCTCGAGGTTATGGAAAGAAAGTGCATTTCTTATAATCCCTAGACCATCCATCAATGTTGCTAGACATTTAGGGCATCAAAACAACAAGGCTTTACTTAGAAAGTGATAGTTACAAGCATTTTTAGCTTATTTTTCACCTTGGAGGTACCCTACATATTTATTTTATCATTTATTAACTACTACTTATTATTTAGGAATTTTTAGGGTTCTTTTGTTTTCTTTTTTTTAGTTATGTTTCTAATTTTCTATCTTCTTTTTCTATGGGTTTAAATAGGTGCTAGCCTACTTGTGGGTAATTAACAACCTTCGTTGCAACCTACAAGTAAATTTTAAAACTTTAAGCTATAAACAAAAACTTGCTAGTAAACCCTAGGTCCTCAACAAATAACAATAAACAATAAACCATGGTTCAAAAAAGTGAGAATCTCAAGGGAGAAGGACTTTGCTTGAACTTTTTTTTTTCCATGGAAAAATCAACAACTTTCTATTAATAAAAATGAAAATTTACATTATGTAGATGCACAAAGTTCATTCAAGAAAATTCCTCAAGGGACCAGATAATGTGCAAAAAACACTCAAAGTAGCAAAGCTACAAAAAAAAAAAAAAAAAAACATTACAAATTGCCAGAAGAACTGGTAATCTCTTTTTTTCCTTTTCTCTTTTGGAATTTTTTGCGAGACCCCAAGAGATGGAGTAGTTGTAACAACTGCCAGCTCATTATTTCTTGGAAGGTTTTGGACTTCTTTATCTGAATATGATCTCTCAAAAACATGAGATCGCTTAATTCCTCTGGGTCCTTGATTGCTTCTCTTTTCTTCATACTGGTTCTTAAAGGTCGAAATCACTGCTATTTTATTGGGAATCTCT
This sequence comes from Pinus albicaulis, assembly GCA_034641835.2. Lineage (NCBI taxonomy): Eukaryota > Viridiplantae > Streptophyta > Pinopsida > Pinales > Pinaceae > Pinus > Pinus albicaulis. Next base: position 1,099,211,818 of record CM076570.1, on the reverse strand, counting down.
GCATGGATATTTTGATCCTTCTGATTCTCTTCTCCCTCCTTTTTTGACCCTTGCCGATTTTGTGTCTATGGATGTTGTTGGGTTTCATCGATTTCTTCATCCTCCTCATCTAAAGATGGAGGTTTTGGGATTTTCCATCCTTTTTGCTTTGGCAGTCTTTTCTTTGTCCTTTTGTTTGCTTCTTTGCATGTGCCCTGCAGGTGCTCGGTTTGATGGCAAATCTGACATCTAAAAGCAGTATTTTCAAAATCCTACCACTGTGTGCACTTGAAATCTTGATGCATCAGATGAATACGATCAGGAAGTCCTTTGTTTAAATCCATATCCATACAAATGCGTGCAAAAGTGAAGATACTTTTTCCATTCTTTCACAATCCATATTTAGGAACCTTCCTAAAGAGTTCGCGATGCCTTCTAGGACCCGATGGTGCCAATAGGGAAGCAGGAGGTTATTTAGACTTACACAGACTGAACCACCCTTCCCCAAAACCATGGTCCTTCATTTATGGCATAATCAAAATCTTTCTGTTTATTAAATTGAACCACAAAAAACCTTTTGCACACAGATAAATGTCACATTCTCTAGTCCAATTAAGGTAGATCCACTCAGTTAGTTCCTCCGATTTGGGCCAGTAACCATTAAATCGAAATATGATAGCTCTTGCTTATAAAATAGTGAAAATACCATTTACTTATGGTATTTCTATTGATAGTTTTGGGGCTTTCTCCATCTCCTCTATGATGTACGACCCTAGTATTGTCATATTTGGATTATGTTTGTCCTGTGTGGCTGCATTCCCTCTCAGGGCATCCTTGAATTAGCTCAGACCTTTTCTAGCTGAAGATGATCCAGGTGGAAAGCTAACACCTGAGGCACCACCTTTCAGTGTTAAGTTCATGATAATTGTGGCATTTCTATGAATACCATAGTCTTCCAAATAGGCCCATTCATGCAACACTTTTCTTGCACAAATCAAAGTTTGTAAAAAAATAGAAATGCTTGTTAACTTTTGGACTCTTTGTTTCACATCTATCACTATATCCATTCCCTAGACCCTTAGCATGTTTAATTTCTCATAAATGGTTTTAATAAAAACCAGAACCAACTCCTCTAGATCTCTCTTAGATTTTTCTTTTGTTTGAATCATGTTTTTCAAAACCCAAGAAAAACACACGCTTTTTGTACAGTGATGAGGAGGTTAAGAGTTCAAGTCTCTCCCACACCCTCTTCCTGTCATCGTTCCACTTCAACCTAGCCCACCCCATCGTCCACCGAGATCTTCAAATGGAGATGCGACAGATTCTTGTAGCTCCCATGATTGACGATCATGCTCACTGGTTGCAATCCTTTGCTTTTGAGAGCCCTCATGCCCACCCTCCATAGGCAGTACAACTCCTCGTCCTTCGAATCCTCCATCATCTCCACATGTCAGATCGACGTCACGATGACGCCCGCCCTCGCTTTGGTGGCCATGGAGCACTATACATACGGATAGTGTTCGCTGAATCCGAACATGGACGTCACGATGAAGCCCGCCCTCGCTTTGGCGGCCATGGAGCACTATACATACGGATAATATTCACTGAATCCGAACATCACACATTCCCCCGCAAAAACCAAACCCACTGCCATCCATGCATGGGGATTCAAAAGCACCATCCACTCATCCCATTCGAGCTTTGCAAGAAAATCATGTTCAAACCTCCACAACTTGAAAAAATATCCAAAATCCAAATCTATCTCTTTGAGGAAACCTGCATAGTAATGAAGGAAAATAAGTTGATCCACCCATTCAAGAGAGGAAAAATTTGAATTCTTCACAGGGCAGGGAGTCATTTAATATGTTTTTCTCTGCATCTGACAGGAGCTGGTGGGTAGTCAGTGGCGGTTATAGGTATTTGTTGTGCGACAGTCCATAAGTAGATTTTTTGGATGGATTTTGAGGGTGCCACCTTTATCCTTGTCCTATTGCCATTTATGGACGATTTAATATCCCAATTGGTTCCATTGAAATGCCTTAATGGGTTGGTGTGGGATGTGAGGGGGATCTGCTAAGGCTGACGTTCTTTCGGAAGTCACATTTATTTTTCGTCAGTATCTCTTGTCTCAAGACATAATCCGATGTTGTGTTTTTGATGATGTGGCGGCTCATGAAGTGGGTATGTGCTGACAATACTTTCAGGAGGTAATAGGATGTAGATCTTCACGTTTTTTATATGTGATGTGGAGAGGATTTTCCCATTTACCTCATTGTGAAGGTGTCTACACGGCCGAAGTTCTCTGACAAATTGGCTTTTTCCAATGTGACGGCCATCCGATCTCACTCATATTTCCTGCAGTGGCAGCTTTCTGTAGCTCAGTAGTAATTGACTACTCGTACACATTGCGGTAATTCATGCATGGTTGGCATTAGGCGGGAGATTGTCATGGATAAGATTACATGCGCCAAGGGGCGAGACGGTGAAAAGGATTTTGAGATTGACGACGGTATTATCAAGCAGGCTCTGCAGAATTGCGCTGTGTCTTAGGATTATCTTCAACATCGACCCTGGAAGCAAAAGCGACGAGGTTGTGGTGGTGGTAAAAAGAATATTTTCAAACATAATATGGATATCAGAGAGGTTTCTCTTGATTATGATGAGCTTTGCTTGCGGGTGGCGAGTTTAGAAAAGAGGGAAATTATTGGCAGGTGGATGTTTCCAGATAGGGAGGATTTTGACACTATTTCATGAATTAATCAAAAATGGAATCCTATAATTGGGTACTCCCCCAAGGTCAGTACGCTTCTAAATGGATGGTTTAGCATACATTTCTTGGACGAGAAGGATGTGTTCAAAATTACTAGCAGGACATGGGTTCGTGGTAGGTGCTATATGCAGCTCATTCCCTGGTTTTTAGGCTTTAATCCTGTCATAGAGGCTCCGAGATGCAAGGTTGTTTGGGTTAAGCTCCCTGGCTTACCTCTGGAATTCTGGACCCTCAAAACTCTTAAGACAATTGGGGATTCCATTGGTTCTACAAAATACATAGATCCAAGTATAGTGGGAGCGTCCGACAAAAGAATTGCATGGCTCCTCGTTGAGCTTGAGTATGTGGGTGGCCTCCCAGGTGATGTCGATCTAATGTGGTGTAATAGGAGGCATAGGCAACATATCGACTACTGGGGAATCTCGTTTCAGTGTCTCATATGCCATAAAACGGGACATTTAAGAGATCATTGTCCATACCGTCTGAGAATCTCGAGGGCGGACATGGCGGGGAGAAATACGGGCATGGATCGATGGAGATATGACATTGCAGGAACGTCAATGGGGAAAAAATCAGGTAATCCTAACTCCTCGTCCTCTGAGGATGATGTTTTCAAAACTGATAATGGTCAATATGAGTACTCTGCTCCTCAAGTAGTGGCTCCCTCAAATATAGCTTCTTTTCATTCTGTTACTCGTAACCTCAGTAGAATCATGGTCCCACAGGCTGAAAACGAAATAAATGTTACCCCTTTATCTCCTCCTATAATAGGGCGGATTACAAACCCTCCGGTTCCATGCCCTTCTTTTGCTCCCTCGGAGACTACATTCTTGAACGATAATCCCAACATTAGTATTTCCCGGGCCAGTTTAGGAAGTGACATCAAAGGGAAGTGCCCCAACACCTCTACGGAGGTTTCTATTCCCTGGGCCCCTATACAGACCAACCGTAAGCAAGACCCTCGGGATGATCCACCACTGTATAAATCATCTAGGCTCACGGGACAATCATCGAGCTTTCTCGAGGGGAGAATGCCAAATGATAAATCTTCTATGACTGATTTCCCGGGATCCTCACTCAATACGCCTGTCCAACCTGGCCCAATTCGATTATCTGAATCTCCAACGAATTCTGTTGGGAGTGATATTGAGGCGCTTATGGGCAACCCAAACCTAGACCTAGCTGCACTTACTGTCTTTGAGAAGCCTGCTTATTCGCCGGCTAAGCAATCATCTGCCTTATCGACTGCTATAATATCTATCAAGAAGAAGGCCAAGGTTGCATGTAGGTTGAACAAAGGCAAATACAAGTCTATGTCACTTTTTTCTGATGAAGAGGCTGGACTTACTGAAGTCCCCATTGCAAAATCAATTTCTCTGAACAATTCTCCTAGGGCGCTTAGAGCACGCCACCCTCCCCTATATTCACCATGACCCACATCATATCCATGAATATAAGGGGGTTGGGCGATGACTCCAAATACCATTGCCTAAGAGATCTTATAAGATCAAAAAATCCTATTATATTTTTGGGTCAGAAAACTATGTCGGACAGGTCAAAAGCAGTCAATTTATTTCTCAAAATTAAGAAAGGTTGGCATGCTGCGGCTATCAACTCATCTGGCAGATCTGGGGGTCTTATTGCAATTTGGGACCCAGGAATGGTATCTTTCAGTGCTTATAGTTTTTTCGGTGGTATGCTGCTGACGGGGCGGATGAGAGGTTTTTCATGCAATTTTAATCTTATAAACTTATATGCACCATATTCAAACAGAGCAGCTTTTTGGAACAGAATGATGATGGCGGGGATATTAGCTCTTCCAAACCTTATTTTGATGGGTGATTTTAATTCTTCTTTGAATGAAGATGAGATTTGGGGTCGTTATGCGTGGATGGATCCTTTTGCTGGCTTCATAAACGATCTATTCACCCAACAGGGTCTTGTCGACATTCGGCCTCGTCCTATCACTCCTACATGGACCAATCGTCGTGCTGGTAATGACTACATCGGCAAGCAGCTTGATAGAGTGGTGGTTCAAAGCTCTGTGATGCTAACTTTGGACGAGCCTAGACTGACGGTGTTCTGTTCCGATATTTCGGATCATATGCCTATCATCCTCACATGGTCAGTGCTTGGGGTTATCTGTGGGCGCCCCTACAAATTTAATCGAATATGGCTTGAAGATCCCAAATACATCAATCTGGTCGAAGGAATATGGCGGGATGATAGTGTTTTGGCGGCGAGGACAGCATGGGGTTGTTTTCATTATCGACTGCAGAAGATCAAAAGCGCATCCAAAATCTGGGAAAGAGATAAAAAAATGATTCTCAGGGCTGAATATTCAGATATACAGAATCAGATGGAGGTGATTATTAATTCTTTTCTATCTGTTTATCCGTCCGATGCCACTTTGGAACTGCTCATGAGGTTGGGTGTGCGGAAAAGGGAAATATTGAGGATCGAGGAAGTATCTTGGCGTCTCAAGAGTAGGATGACATGGTTGGCTGAAGGCGATCAGAATACAAAATTTTTTCACAACTCAGCAAATGAGCGAAGGTGCAGGAATTCTATATGGAGCATTGAGAAAAATGATGGATCTATTGCATATAACAGTAATGACATTCGTCAGGAAGCGCTAGCATATTTTTCTTCGTTCTACAAGCTACAAGAGGGAATTGATGAAAATGCACAGGTATGGCTGCTTGACCACATTGATCGTCTCTATGATGATGATGCTATATCGAATCTGGATAGGCCCATTTCTGGGAATGAAGTCTTTATGGTCCTAAAATCCTTCTCAAGGGAAAAATGTCCGGGGCCTGATGGCTGGCCGGCCGAGTTTTTTATCCAATTTTTCGATCTAATGGGTGAGGAGTTGACTCATATTATTGAACACATTCGGATTAGTGGGGTAATGCCGGAAAATCTCAATTCTACATTTATAGCTCTTATCCCAAAATCGGCAGCTCCCCAGACATTTGCTGACTATAGGCCGATTGTGATGTGTAATGTTTTATATAAAATCTCATCTAAAATTATTGCTGGCCGGCTGAAGGATACATTATCGAGATTCATCTCGGGGGAGCAATATGGGTTCTTAAAGGGTCGTTCCATACATGATGCTATAGCCATTGCTCAGGAGGTATTGCATTCTATTCATACTGAGAAAGAGGATGCCATTGTGATGAAGGTTGATCTTCATAAGGCATATGATTCTATTGACTGGGCCTACATCAGAAGGGTGCTTATGAAAGTTGGCCTCCCTATTCGCATCATAAGATGGATTATGACATGCATAACCACAGTTAGATATGCAGTTATCATAAATGGTATCCCTACTTCTTTCTTCATTCCAGGACGTGGTCTCCACCAAGGCTGTGCACTGTCGCCATTAATTTTTATACTCATTATGGACGGCTTCAGCCGTATTATGCATAGAGCAGAGAAGAGAGGTTTTATAAAAGGTTATTCTTTCTCTAATACGGTATCATGCTCCCACTCTTTATTTGTTGACGATCTTCTGATATTTGGTTACTTGATTCGCAACCACTGGTTTTATATTCATCTGATGCTTATGAGATTCGAATCAGCTACAGGACTGGGCATTAATAAAATCAAATCCTTCATTATATTTGAATATGGGGATCTTCATGAAATTGCATTCATCGCAGGCTTTATGGGAGTTGATTATAGAGAAGCAACGGTGGGGTTCACATATCTGGGTTTTTTTATTAAACCGTGTGGATACAGGATCCGAGACTGGACATGGCTAATCGACAAGATTAGAAGGAGGATGACGAGATGGACTCATTGTTGGCTGTCCATGGGGGGCAGGCTTATTATGATATAGGCGGTTCTCTCCCAAATGATGGTTTATTGGGGACATTTATATTATTTTCAGAGGGGGTCATCAAAATGATTAACCGTATCATTGCAAATTTTCTCTGGGGGGATTCTATGGGCTCTCAAAAATTTCATCTATGCAGATTAGAAGCTCTATGCCGGCCAAAGGAACACGATGGGTGGGGGATCCTTAATACAAGGAACTTCAACTTGGCGTTGCTCATTAAGTCCGTTTGGAGAGCTATTCATGGGAATAGTATATGGAGTGCGGTAATAAACTGTAAGTATATAGATGGAGATTTTTTTCACAAACTTTTATGTATGCAGGTGTCTTATCCGCGTCACATTTCCGCTATATGGTGGAGTTTTAAAAAGGTTATGGTGCATATGTCGAATCGGCTTGCATGGCATTTCAAGGACGGGAGCAGGATTCCAATCACTTTCAACAAGATCATTGCTCTTCCATATGATGCTCGGCCATCACAGGACTTGCAATTCTGTTTGGCTCGCGGCGGATATCACTTTCTTGCCCAAACTATTAGGGAATGGTCCTTTGACGCCCCTGTCTTCAAAACGGCAGAACAGTTGGGTTTGAATGGTATGATGGCGGATGAATGGGACAGGCTGCGAGACTCTTTTTGTGCTGCTGGGTTTTGTTGGGGTGCTGGTGCGGATTCCATTATATGGGATGGACCTATGATCGATGGGGGGTTGATAGTCAAGGATATATACAGAACGATAAACTCCTCATCTTATACGAAACAGATTTCTAAAACTTTTCTACCATTCTGGAGTAGAAGGATTCCCACAAAGATCGTTCTCTTTGGGTGGTTAGTATGGAGGGGTAAGATCCTCACTGGGGAGAATCTTATTAAGAGGGGTTTCTGTGGCCCATTTAGATGTTGCATATGCGGTGTGGATGAGGAAACCATTGCCCATTTATTTTTCCTATGCCCTGTTATTAAAAATCTGTGGGGACTTTTCTCCTCCCATCACATGGGTCCCGGATGGTATCCTGAAGATTTCATATCCTCTGCTCTGGAGTGGGATAAATTGCGAGGTAAATACAGGTCCCTACCTTTTTTCCTCATCTGGGAGGTTTGGTTAGGGAGAAACAAAATGGTTTTCCAAAATGTTCCTTTCCAGATTCCTAGGATTTTTTCTGCAATTAACAGGTGGATCGAAGACCGGCCAGCCCCACAAATGGCTACGGTGGACTGTTCATTTCAATTGAGGCCACACGATATGGACATTCCTGCTATATATTTTGATGGTGCATGTGCAGAAGGAGTTATGGGATGCGGAGCATGGATTAAGCTCTTGCAAAGGGAGAGAATTGTCATATACTGGAATGGGGGCATGGGAACTAATAACAAAGCAGAAATCATCGCTCTATGGGGTGCTCTACTGGCTGCCACAAATTCACAACTGCAGAATGCGCATGTATATGGTGATTCTCAGGTGGTAATAGGTTGGATCACTAATGCTGTGGCTATGAACTGCCCGGAATTGTCTGGATGGGTACAGAGGACTCGTAGATTATGGATTTTATTAAACAGGCCTCCCATCACCCACATCTACCGAGAGAACAACACCAGGGCTGATAGGCTCTCCAGGAAAGGAATTAACTCTGAATATGGGATTATGAATGTCACACATTTTAAATATGGTCTCCCAATCTGGAAAAACCAAATTCAGATTCCATAGATGGTGAGGTTTTCGGCTTTTTTGGCGTACTAGTATATTATATCTCCATATCGATATCTTTTCTTTTCCCGGGATACTACGGGAGTGCTAGATCATATATCGTTTTGGCTGCTGTTTATCTTGGTTCTGATGTTTTTTATGTCTACGGTTTTTCGTCTATTTCACATCTTCACCAAGCGAGCCGGCAATACAAATATGTCAAGCGAGCCTGATTGCGAATATAACGTGTGAGCCCTTTCCGATTATATACTGGTGAGCTGGATTGATATATTGATCTGGCGAGCTGTTTTTAACTACAAGTGGCACACAAACTGCAGATGAATAGAATCAGGCGAGCCGGTTTTACCAAGTATCATTCAAGCGAGCGTGAGATATGACTTTCCAGGTGTACGCGTTTTTGGCTACTTCAGATCATATGCATCATCCAAGCGGGCGCAACATGAATTAACAAGCGAGCGTAGTATATATTATGTTAGGCGAGCCAGGTCTTATCTTTTTTCAGGAGTGAATATGTTGTTTCTATCAAGCGAGCAAGATTCATAAAGCAAGCGAGCGAGTTTTTCTACTCAATAGGAGGATCTGATTGGACCATACAACTACTGCTATTACAATGGGCTCTACAAAAATATTTTAGGTTTCCTTCTCTGTCACTGTCTAATTACCCTTGTAGACACTCCATTCGAGCCGAGAATATATCATATCTTATTCATGCAGCTAATTTCTAATCTATGAATCTTCTCATGGAGATAATTTGTATAAGTCACATCATTTGTAATCTCCATTTTTGTTTTTCCATGTAAGTTTTTATAAGTATCGGGACTGATCTGTCCCAGTATATGGGGATGCCCACAATTTCTTTCACTGCTTCACTTCATGAGCAGTTTCAATTGGGCTTTATGATGAGCTTCTCGCTGAGAATCATTCTCAGCTGAGATTTTATGTTGAACATGTACTGTTTTATGTTTTAATATAAATCGACATTTTTTTCTCCTGAAAAAAAAAAAAAAGATCTGAGGTTGTCGTGGGTTAACCCGACCTCCTCCCTCCTCTGTTGTAAATGCACCTGGTAGTAACCTAGATTTTTCAATGCATGCCTAGATCACGGAAAGATGAGATTCCATCGCCATCAAGGGCTTCAACAATGACGACCAAATAATCCCTACCATCAGGGAGGTATTTGTGGGACGAGACTGAACAACGTCGTTCGCAGCTCCGGCACGTTCGTCGCAAACTCCTTTAACATCAACAGATCAATGTGAAGTAAATTTTCATTCAGCTGCTTCAGAGAATCGATCCCTAGACTCATTTCACAATCTCATCATCTGTCCTCTTTGCTTGAGCTTATTGTGAAACTATTCTAGTTCAATTAAGATTGCATGTAAATTTTGCAAAGATGAATGTATATGTGGTAGTTTTAGATTTAAATAACACCTTGCCCAAATTCAAATACTTATCCATGATATTTTTCCTGCAAAGGTGTTCCCCAAGATGTTAAACATCCATCTAATTTGAACTTTGATGCCATGAATGGGCATAAAGCCAAGAAAGAAATAATAAATGTAGAAATGACAAACCTTGTAGGTGTACAAAATTGATCTTAATACCCCTTAACACATCCATCTATTAAATCCTCAATTTCGAGACCAATTTTCATGTTCCAAGCATTCTTCAATGTCAAATCCAAATGTCATCAAATTCTCCTCCCATTCCTACAAATTTGAGCACAAGAGGTGGAAACGTGCACACTTGTTTTGATCCCTACATAAAAACCAATTCCCAACCTATCTTGGATGGCATGAGTTGGAAAAGAATGCCCATAGTCAAGAGGTCATTGATAATTTTCACTACTATCTTAACATCCCTTTTCCATGTTTCTTGGAAACATGGGTTTAGGGACAGGTGTAAGGACGGGTGCAGGGATGTGTACATCACTTCTTGGGATAGAGTACGTGGGTTTTTCGGGATATATTATATATTTTATAAATTATAATATATGTGAATTTTGAAATCTTCCAACTCACAATAAGAAAAATAAATCATTTAAAGATTTAAATATGAACATTCACTTTAAAATTTCAAATTTAATATCAAGTGGAAATTGCAATTTACATATTGAAATGAAGACAATTGCTACCTTAAAGTAGAAAACCAAAGTAAATTATAAAATTAATATATTTTTTAAAAGAACTTTAAACCATAAAAACACATTGTTCACATATAGATACTATTTAATAAATAAAGAACTTAGTATCGAAGTGTTGTGTTGAGTATGATGAAACATTTATATTATATGGATATTGACATTGTATCAAAGCAGAAGAAACACAAGAAAAATAGCGAACGATTAAGATAACAAAACATAAATTTTTAAGTGCATATATCCTTCAGGCTTTAGATGACTTATACTTAATGGTATTTCTATGTTTTTTTTTTTTTTTTTTATATACATGTATTCTTCTTAAGATGAGTTGTACTTAATGGTATTTATGTAAAAGGATGTTGTATTTAAGTTAGATGCATGCATTACTAATTAGTGATATTATATCATTATGAAATAAAATTCAGGAACTTATTCATGGCAAATAAAAATTAAAAAACCTGTACTTTTGAAATGATGGGACGTTAAGACCTCAAAACTTTGGATTTGAAATGTCTTACTAAGATAGGAATTTAGGTAAAAATCATGGCAAAGAGATTAAAAAAACATGTACTTCTTTCGAAATGATGGGACTTTAAGACCTCATAACTTTAAATTTGAAATGTTTTACTTAGAAAGGATTTTTTTTTCTTGCCTGACGCCACATAAAAGCCCGTAACACACCCATTTTCAGGGTTAATGCACCCATTTTCTGGGTTTGACGAACTTGTTTAAGCAAACAAACCTAGATTGCAAGTATTGAGTACCATATTCTTCCTGGTTCGTATGGGTGTGTCTGGGAAGTAGTCACTCTAGCACCCGTTTCGTGGGGACGAGAACTCGAGACAAGTTTATGAAAACCACCCTTGAGGTCGCAAACCTGTGCTTCATAGTCCCTTTCCATTGTGATAAAATCCCTTATTAACAGTCTATGATTGTTACAATCACAATTGCACGTCCATGGTTCAAAGCATCTAGATTTGAGATATTTGTTATTATAAATTGTTGATTACATCAACCTTATACCTGCTGAGTTTCAATCATCATGGGAAAACATAGGGTGCACCATTATAATTGATGAGTGCATAGATCAAAGAAACAAAACTTTGATAAATTTCCTCATATCTTGGCCAGTGGGAACAACATTTCTCAAATTAGTGGATGCCTTGGACAAAATTAAGAGTGTCAGAATAATTTGTGAAATGATGGAGGAAGTTTATCATGTAATGGGAGAATAGAATATTGTAAAATTGTTACCAACAATGTAGTAAATTATAGGGATACTAGTAAACATTTTAAGCTTAGGCACCCCACCATATTTTACACTTGTTGTCTTGCAAATATTTAATACTTGATGACCTTGGTAAAAATGTATAGATACAAGAGGTTGTGGATAAGGAAAAATTGTAGTCCATATACATTTACAACCATGCAAATGTCAGCAACACCATGCGAATATACATTGAGTGCAAGGAACTTGTTTGTCCTACAATGATTGGATTTGCAACAAGTTTCATCTCCTTGGAATTCATGGCTGAGGTAAAGGTAAATCTCAAGAGAATGTGTTTTTGGGACTATTATCACTTAGACACTCCCTAGAGGAAAATCCCTAACCTCATTTAAGGGAAAAACCTAAGGACTCTATCAAGTGGGTCATTATCTATCACTTGGTGACTCACTCCACTCGTTAGGCTTATAAAAAATCAAGGCCATGATGGGATTCCCTTAACTAATCCTAAGTCTAATCATTGGTATAGGAGAGGACTATAACCTAGGATTAATGTACTTGGACAACTAAAAAAGTCACTTTTGATGTACAAATCCTAAAATATTAAGGGAAAGGAAACCTCCAAGTGTGATTCCTTTAAACCCTAAGAGGTCACTTGAGAATGTTTAATACTAAGGAGACATGTACAAGTATTGATGCAAATAATTAGATAACTAAACAAATGCACATAAATTCCCAAAGTGCATAATAATTTTCATACACAATATGCCTTGTTTAGAATTAGAATCTATGCTTCAACATGATTACATGAAATGTATTTTTCATACATCATAAAGAAACCTAAAAATGAATGAAATCTTGAAATAAATGTGTAATTATGCTAAGCCATTTGAGTGTTATTGAACCATGTGGCTTAATAAGAAAATGTTGTTCAATATCTTATGAACGCATTACAACAAATGAAGTCTAATTAGTACACAAAGATTTAAAAAAAAAAAGAAAGAAAGAAAGAAAGATATCATGTTTATAAAACATGGTACTATTACATTTAACTCGAAACTATGATCACCACATAAGATCATTATAGAGTGTTATTAAAATGTAAACCCTTTGTGTGTTGTGGATTTTTTTAGCTATGAAAATCCAAAAATTATGAGTTAAAAGGCTAAAACGTTCTTTGTTATTAGGTGTGAAATCCAAAAATTACGAGTTGAAAGACTAAAAAGTTCTTTGTTATTGATATTGCTAACTACTAATAAAATCATTATTATGAACCTTATGTATTAATGGTTTAAAAATAAATCCACATTATGCATTACATACCTAAATTAATCTAGGTACCATGGACACTTGTTGTAATCATCAATAGTTTTCGAGGAAAAGTAATTCAAATTCATGAGTATATAAACATGTTGGTAATTATGAGGTATTCTAGAAAGAATCACGCATATTTACCAATTAAAATATTTAATTGACATCGTTATTGTGAGGTATCTCAAATTGAAATCCTATAACTTCAAAAAATAGTGAAAGCGACTTGATAAAAAGAGCTGAAGTCATCGAATTAATTGTATTGGTTGCAAAAAAACTTTTTTGAAGCTAAATTGACAGATTTAAAAACGACCCTAAGTGAAAATTCAATAGTAAAAGTTTGGTTCACGTTTATCGAATAATTCATTGACCACGTAAACCATCAATTTCCATTTGAGTTTATCTTGGGAGCACATTAAAATCAATTGTTGTAAAATAAATAAATAAATTATATGAAATATTAGTGTAAATCATATTCATAGTGTTGTTCTAGATAGTTTTAGGTTAAGGAACTATGTTAAAGCATTTAAGTAAAGTTTTTGGTTTTAATTTTAATTGGATGATCAATGCTTTGAACATTTAATAGATGTAAATTTTAAGTATTTCTAGGAAAATAGAAGGGCCCACTCTCCATCTTTAACATAATTAATCTTCAAAGTGATTTGAAAGAAAGAACTTAAGAAGATATATAATTTACTAAGCATTTAATTCATCATATATAGAGAAGAATCATGCAAAAAATTTCTACAACCAAATAAAACACATTCAAAAGATGACATAAGGCAATAATTAAAATATGTAGATGAGTTATCTCATACAAAATATCCAATAAACTAATCTCTTTAAATGATTATAATGTTTCATGGGATTTTAGAGAGATTGATACTCAATCTATTCTTACACAGATGCTATGTTACTTAGAACATGTGCAGAATATAAAAAAAATAAAAATAAATAAATAAATATTTGAATAACTGGAATAACTCACAAGATACACAAGTTGTTTTAGAACAAATCCAAAATCCTTCTATTATCTTCAAATATAGCTTAAAATTTTACAATCATATGAAGGCTCATCACAAGGGTTCAACCTTTTGTCCTTCAAATTACAAAGTATTTATAGGGTTTCATTCAAAATATTTGGACTTTGAATTTTAGCTAAGTAAGCATTATCAGTTTTGAGTTTATGTTGTTGAAGCTTATGCAACTGCGTTTTAAGTTTGTCAATTTCTTGATCCTTTAGAGAAACATCTCCCATGGCTTTTGACAATTATGTTGCTGCATCATTGGACTGTGTATCCACTGTAATTGTTGTTTCTGTAGATGTCCATGTTGTTGAAGTAACTACAAAAGATGGTGTTTCTACGGGAATGGCAGCTGAAACACTGAGTTGTTGTTCTTTTTCCTTTAAAAGTGTCTCCATGTCAACTTCCATTTTCTGAATTTTTACATTTTATTAAACTATCAATTTAGACATATTTTCCTTTTCTTTTTCTAATTGGCCAACTTCCTTAGCCTGTGGATGTTATGTAGTAGGAAGTTTAAGTTGCTTCCTCAGAGATTGAATATCAACATTCTTGTTCTTTATCATCTCTTCAGCTGCTTTAACATCATTAGGATCATATCCTAATTTGATCACCAAATCTTCAAGTGCTTTAATTCTGGTACCTTTGGCTAAAGATGACATTTTCTCCATTTTAACTGTGTATGAATAATATTGAGGGAAGCTTGTAGTTTAGAGGTTTCCATAGCTGAACTGGTAAGAGTAGAATATATCATCTCACTTGCTTGCTTGTAAAGGTAAATTTGATCAATTGCATGGATTTTCTTGGTATCAAAATAAAAAATAGATGTTTTATAGTCTTCTGCACTTTTAGGGACTGGAATTTTGGGTTCCAAGAAGGCTAATTGAAATTGTCCCTTTTCATTATCAAGTGTAGACATGTGTCTTGTTTAGGGAGTGGAAGAATGTTTCCATAATCCGAAATATGTAGTAGCCTTCAATGTTTCATTCTTTGTTTTAATCTCTTTGTACCTAGCAAAAATATTATAATGTGTTTTTCCCTGAGAAGCAGATGACATAGGAGAATCTGTGGCGATCTCTTTAATTCTTGGAAAGGAAGAAGTATGAAAACCTGTCAGCACCATTGTAGTATGCTCCTGTGAACTCTTTCCTTCTAATGACTCTTCATTAGTGTTTGTCTTCTTCCTTCTCTTGAAAACTGTGAATTTTGTCTCTTGAATTTCTCAGATTGTAAGAGATAGACTTTCTCTTGACATTTTAGTTTTTTTTCTTGAGGAATTGGAGTCTGTGAAGTTGTCTGAGAAACAATTTGTTCCCCAGGCTCCTGCAATGTGTTCTCTTGCCATTCATCTTGATTTGCATATTTTTCTATTTATGGCCTGGTTGTATGTGCATAAAGTGTGGTCTTCTGCTCAACTCTCACCTTCGAAATAATTCCCAAGGGATCATAAGACCAAGTAAAACTTAACTTAAATTTCTTTAGTTTTAACAAATTATTTTCCTCCTTTGTTGTTGCTCTGGTATTTACAATGAAAGGACCATTCAGGCCTTTAAATTGAATTCTGCTTTCTACTTCCTAGATACAAAATGTAAGTCATCCATATTCATCATTTTCCTTGTGTATTCTAAGGCAAAGATCCTTATTGGCACAAATATTGGAAATTTTTAGGGAGGAAATTCATAGCCATATATCTTGATTTCTGCGTAATTCTGGTAAAGATATCAGTCTCCAACTTTAGCTTGATCAGTAAGGTGCAGAATCCTTCCGATTTTAAGTGAAATTCTTAGTATAACATCACCACTGAGAAGACACAAAGACAAATGTAGAAATTGATTCACAAAGTCACTGAAAAAATACTCCTCTGTGTTCTTCCTTACTAATGAGGTCCAGTGAATTATAGACTGAGGCCTTCCTCCTGCATCCAAATTCTGTAATTAGAATTTGAATCTCTCTGTTTGATAAAATAGAAGTAAATAGACAAGGACTCACTGATGTTTAAAAGCACTTTCAGCAGAGAACTTAAGAAATTGATCATGGATAATGTCTGATATAAACTTAATGTAATTGAAAATTAATGATGGTTTGTTACCCATAGAGAAAGCTGACAAAATCCCGAGAATTACTTCATCATCCCACTAATCAAATGGATATCCTAACATACAAGAAACCATAGAAATAATCTTGATCCAGGTGGATATCGGTGGCCGCCCACCTATTCCATTTGGACCCGCAGCATCAATTCTTTCAGTTTTCCAGCTTCAGCACAGCTTACTATTTATAGCAGGTTTTCGGGTCCTGCACACCCGGAGCCGTTTTGGGGAAGTAATAATCCAGGTGGATATTGGTGGTCACCCATCAAGTCCATTTGAACCCCCACCATCAGTTATTTCAGTTTGTAAGTTTCGGCACAACTTACTATTTTTAGCAGTTTTTCGGGTCTTAAACTTCCGGAGCCGTTTTGAGGCCCTAAACGACGTTTTTTGGGAAAACGGAGAGCAACATGGGTCCATGGACCGATGTTGCTCGTTCAAAAATTGTACTCGGATAGATCTTTCTAACGAGCTATTGAGCGCATCAAACGGAGATCGGATGCCAAAGTTACGTCCCCGGGAAGTTGAACCACTCATGTTGAACCACTCACTTACCCAAACGGGGCCTGGCCAGCTTGGCGCTTCATCTCCTACGGTTAGGTTTTGGACGTTCCTAGATTCTACATTGTTTCTCATCAACAACAGGCCCTCGAAAATTGTAAGATGCGTCTGTGGGTCAGGAGCCAAGACATCTTCTTCTCCGGGGAGCAAGCGCGCTCAAATGTCTGGCCGCCTCATCTCATTATGTCTACTGAATACGCCTGCGGGGTCGTAGCCAACACATTCTTTCCTCGAAGATAAGTGCCACTCAAAGGCTCTAGCTCTACCATCTCCATTATGTCACATTGTAACATAGTCTATGGGGTTGGAGCCGACACACTTTCTGTGATAAGCGCGCCCATCCCCAGCTCGCCGCATCTCCATCATGTCCCATCGTAAACACGCTCGTGGCCAGCCGCCACACCCTTCTCGTGATATGTCGCTAGTACTCTGTTCATCTTTTCCATTATGTCTGTAATAGGCCTCCGAGCCTCAATGTAACACAGTTCAGAGGCCTGCGTACGCCACATCTCTTCTCAGAGATACGCTGCCAGCGCCCTAGCTTATTTCCATTATGTTTGTAAGCTTATTGCAGTCATTCATTTATTAATAAAATGAAGCACTATTTCCGCTGCATCTCTGTATTTATGGTTATATTTGTATTCTTTTGTGTTCCTGCATAAAATCCGGATCAGTGGTATCAGAGCGGGTCTGCTCTTTCTCTGTTTTTCTCTTCATGTCCCCAATGCGGCCAGGGTATAAGGAGTTCAACCTCACAACCCCGATGACCCCCCCATGGCGGAAGGAAAGAAAGACGAGGGAGCAGGAGGTCCTGTCAAAATCTTGCTCGAGGATGCCCTCGAGAAACAGAGGAACGCGATGATGGACAATTTTTTTTTCAGATCCTTCAATGGCTGCCCAGCGGTGGCACATCTACATCCAGCACGGCTGCCAACACCAAGTTCAGCAAAATTCCCCCCCCCCCCACCCCCCCCATGGAGGAACTTAACGCAATGGAGACCATTGCTTCCTAAGGAGGGAGGAATGATCCAGGTGGATATCGGTGGCCGCCCACCTATTCCATTTGGACCCGCAGCATCAATTCTTTCAGTTTTCCAGCTTCAGCACAGCTTACTATTTATAGCAGGTTTTCGGGTCCTGCACACCCGGAGCCGTTTTGGGGCATTAATAATCCAGGTGGATATTGGTGGCTACCCATCAAGTCCATTTGAACCCCCACCATCAGTTATTTTAGTTTGTAATTTTCGGCACAACTTACTATTTTTAGCAGTTTTTCGGGTCTTAAACTTCCGGAGCCGTTTTGAGGCCCTAAACGACGTTTTTTGGGAAAACGGAGGGCAACATGGGTCCATGGACCAATGTTGCCCGTTCCAAAATTGTACTCCTCGGATAGATCTTTCTAACGAGCTATTGAGCGCGTCAAACGGAGATCGGATGCCAAAGTTACGCCCCCGGGAAGTTGAACCACCAATTTACCTAAACGGGACCCACAGTTTTGGCGCTTCATCTCCTACGGTTAGGGTTTTGGACGTTCCGGATTCTACATTGTTTCTCAACAATAAATAGGCCCTCGAGCCTCATTGTAAGACAGTTCAGGGGGCTGGGAGCCAAGACATCTCTTCTCAGAGATAAGCGCGACCAGTGCCCTAGCTCGCCTCATCTCCATTATGTCTACATTGTAATACAGTTCAGGGGGCTGGGAGCCAACACATCTCTTCTCAAAGATAAGTGCGACCAGTGCCCTAGCTCGCCTCATCTCCATTATGTCTACATTGTAATATAGTTCAGGGGGCTGGGAGCCGATACATCTCTTCTCAGGGATAAGCGCTACCAGTGTATCACCAGCTGCCCTGCCTCGCTGGTTCTCCATCATGTCGTATCAGAATACGCTCTGCAGGGCCGGTAGCCGCCACATCTCTTCTCGTGATATGCCGCTAGTACTCTAGCCCATCTTTTCCATTATGTCCGTAATAGGCTCCGCGAGCCTCACCGAAACACGGGCCGCGAAGGCCGGCGTACGCCACATCTCTTCTCGGCAGACACGCGCCCGCCCCTAGCTTCTTTCCATTATGTTTGTAAGCTTATTGCAGTCATTCATTTATTAATAAAATGAAGCACTATTTCCGCTGCATCTCTGTATTTATGGTTATATCTGTATTCTGTTGCGTTCCTGCATAAAATCCGGATCAAATCTGCCTTGACATTTATGGAAAAATTGAAGTAGAATAAGGTGGATTAGTTCTAGGGAATTCTGAATTCTCAGGTAGGAAAGTTTCAAAAATACGAGCTCTCTGGGGAAATGTGAGTTTATGATATATTTCCATGAGGGAATCAACAGAAAAAGGATACAGAGGGGCTTGGAAATCAATTTGGAGGGTTTTCATATAGACTCAGGTGTAATTGCAAATAATACTTCATTGTTTTGGGAAATTACAACCCTCTAACTGGGAAGATACCTTAAATGACACCAGGTGACAAATTAAGGAAAATCATGAGTTTGGGGAAAGAGAAATTGAGGTAGAAAGGATTCTGAAATACTTAATTCGTCACTCACATCAAGGAATTTATGGTTTTCCCAGTTGTGAAGTTCATAGAGGTTGAACTCACACTGGGTTTCTGATATTTTGTATTGGGTGTCGACCATGGGGAGCTCATATAAATTTATGACAGTGGGTAGCGTAGGGGTTTCTATGACCAATTTGGAGTTGCCTTTAAGAGTAGACATTGTAAATAATCAAGCTACCAGCTTGAGTATCAAACTACCAGGCTACGATGGTTACTGATGTAGGAGATGACTGCAAATTAGTAAAATTCAGAATCACACCTGTACTACTGCAAGAAGAAATGGAGGAAATAGAATATGCAGAGTGATACAATTATTTAAGAAAAGGTTTTCGATGAATAACAACTTTTAACCATTTTTGGGTGTGTTTAGTTAATTCACTAGACGTTGGTGGGAAAGATTAAATGACTTAAACAATTATTTAGCTGTTGGTGGGAGGAATTAATTGGTATAACGGTTAAATAATAGGAGCGAATGAGGGAATGAAAAGTGGCATATCATGAGCGGGTTTTAGAGTGGCAGTGGGAGTAAAGAGTGGTTTTCATATGGGGGGGGGGGGGGGGGGGAGAGGTAGGCAGCGATACTTTTGAGTGGGGAGGGGGGTTTGAACTCAATGTGAGGTCACCACGTATGGTTTGATGGTAATTTCAAATCAACTTTTCGGATCCCCCCCCCCCCCTCGTTAACCTTCAAAAGCACCAGGGGGGGGGGGTCCCCGAACTCATCCTCCACCATTGATCTGGGTGGGGATGATCACAACCACTTGTTTCAAATCAACCTTTATCGCTATACAAAAAAGTTTCAAATAATTTCTTATTACAATAAAGAAATCCTTAAAAATTAAAAAAGGATTGAGATAAAATTGAAATAAACTATAGCGACATTTTAACAAGCACGCCAACCTTAGGGATTTTATTCATATATATATATATATATCCCTTTTTCTTTCTATTTTTTGATTTTCTATTTATTTCTTTTCATTTCTTTCTTTCTTTCTTTACATTATTCTCTTTTCTATATATTTTTTAATTTTCTTTTTTCAACATAAGCGGACAAAAAAAAAAAAAAAACACTAGGGTGAAAATAAGTTACAATCTCGGCTTCATCTGGGGATTTCTTCCCCCTGCAGTGTGCAGAGAACTTGTAGATGCATGTGCCTTCTCCTCAGGCTATGGAGTCTTTGTTGTGAAAAACACACTTTGATGCTGAAATTTTAAAGAACATCAGAAATTTACAATGATGAAAATGCAAGAACTTAATACTGAATATAGTGCTTGAGGTATTGCCCATTGACTGGAAATGAAGAATATTGTCCTTCTAGGTTCTATAAAACAAATGTATTGTTACCCCTTACTTCAACAATGTTAAAAGGTCCTAACCAAAAATTGTCAAACTTTCCATGCTTACCTCTTTCTTCTCTTCTCGCACCCATCTCAACATTGAGTCTCCTTGTTTGAAATCTCGTTCTCTGGCCTTCCCATCAAAGAAGCTATTCATTTTATCTTGGTACTGTCCAATTTTATACTGAACTTCATCTATGTCCTGATTCAACTCAATGATTTGATTGATTCTTCTAGAAAAATCATTAGCTTCTTCATATGTATCTTGCAATAATTTCATAATTGGAAATACTAAATGTGTTGGAAAAATTGCTTCAATCCCATATACAAGTTGAAAATGATATTTACCAATAGATATTTTAGGTGAAACTTTGTTTGTCCATGATGCATTTGAGATGACTATCCCAAATCCTTTTGTGATCTACCAATACTTTCTTAACGACTTTAACCAGACTTTTATTTGATGATTTTGCCAACCCATTACCTTGAGGATAATAAGGTGTAGAATGATGTAATTTAATTTTATGTTTATGACATAATTATATCATTTTAATACTACTGAAAGCTTGAGCATTATCTATAACAATTTGTCCTGGGCAACCAAATCTGGACAAAATGTTTTCTTCAATGAATTTATCACCACTGTATTCGTTGCATTCTTGACATGAATTGCCTCTACCCACTTGGTAAAATAGACAGTGGTTGTTAATATCCATATATTTTGATTACTAGAAGCTGGAACTATTTCTCCTATGAAATATAATCCCCATTGTAAGAAATGAACTTCAACTGAAACTAGAACAAGGGGAAGTGTTGCTAGCTTTTGTTCTCTAGCAAATATCTGACATGGAATACAACTCCTTGCTTTTTCTCCAATCTGTGAAATAGTTTTGGCCAATAGAAACCTGCTCTTAAAATTTTATATGTAGTTGCTTTCCAAGCATAATGTCCTCCACAAATTCCTTCATGAATCTTCTCAATTACTCCTTCAGTTTCATTCTCAGACAGACATAATAATAGGATATTTAAAGGATATATCCAATACAAATTGGAATTTATAATACAATACTTCATGGCCTTGAGTCTTAAATATTTGCACCGATTCTTGGTGAATTCAAGAGGATACTTAAAATCACGAAGAAAATTCACTATGTTTTTATACCAATTTGAAATTAAAAATTTCTCATCAATATGTAAAGGAAGAGGAATATTATCTTCATTGGAGGAAGGTTCTTGTGGATTCTCCTCTCTTGAAATTTGAGAAGGCTCTTGTGATTCTCCTCTCTTGCAATCTGTATAACAGTATTGATACCAAGTATCTTATAATTTGATTCAGCCAGAAGTTTAGCTAAACCTTGTCCTTTCACCAACTTGGTAGGTATGATATCTAAATCAAACTTAAGTATCTTAGCCATCCATAATCCTCTCTTTCCATATGTATCGGGCTGAGTTAGAACTATTTTTACTGCATTGTTGGGAACATAAGCCAATATAGGAGAATGTAAGACATATATCCTAAATGCTTTCAAAGCTTGACCGAAAGCATAATCTTGTTTATATATGATGTCATATTTTAATTCAACATCCCTCATAACCTTACTAAAAAAGAAATTATTTTCTCCTGTTGATCATCATTTCTTTGCCATAAAACAATTTATAAGGTAGTATCTGTGGCAAAGGAAAATATATTGAACAACTTTGTGTAGTCTGGACTAGCTAGCATTGGGGCTTCTGAAATAGCCTTTTTAATTTGTGAAAAATATTATTGTGCTTCCATTGTCCATTTAACTTATTTATCCTTATTGAGCATGTTATTAATATCTTTCACAATCTCAACATAATTAGGAATAGGCCTTCTTAAAAAATTTATCTTTCCTGAAAATGCTTGAATTTATTTTTATTTCTAGGTAAACCAATTACTTGAATTGATGGAACTCTCTTTAGATCAATAACAACTCCTTCCATTGAGCTTATGTGTCCTAATAGTTTTCCTTCTTTCATTGCAAAAAGTGACTTTTTGGGATTTAGTGAAATTCCATATTTCCTGCATCTTTCAAAAACTTTCCTCAAGTGTTTCAAATGCTTTTCATCAGAATTAGAAAATATAGTTAAATCATCAAGATAGATGACAATAAATTTGTTTATCTTACCAAATAATTCTAAGTCCATTACCTTATGAAATGTTGCTCCAACATTAATCAAACCAAATGGAATTTTGGCATACAAGAATGTGCCCCATGGAGTTGTAAATGTTTTTTTTTCTCTGTCTTCCGGACTAACCAGAATTTGGTTATATTCAGAAAATCCATCTAATATTGAAATCATATTTGAACCTGAAACACTCTGAAGTAATTGATCCATTTTTTGTAATGGATAATTATCCTTTAAATATAATTTGTTCAGATTCCTAAAGTCAACACACAATCTTATCTCACCATTTGTCTTCCTAATAGAAACTAGGTTGGCTATCCATTCAAAATATCTTAAGGAACCAGTCATCTATGCATCCAGTAGCTTCTTTACTTCTTTTTTCTATGACTCGAAGCAAAATTGGATTTATTCTTCTTAATTTATGTTGAAATGGTTTAGCTTCTGGTTTAAGAAGATTTTTATGTTCAATAATAGTTGTGTCATAGGTTTTCAATTCTTCATATGACCATGCAAAGTTTGAAAAGAGTGGTGTATTTATCTTTAATTTCTTGAGGAAATGATGCCGAAATTTTAACATTTTTTATTTCTTCAGAAGTACCAATATTGCAATCTTGAACCTCTTCTTGTTGCGAATTTAACATTGAAGGTTTTGAGACATCATTATGGTCATAAAGTTTTTCAAGATGTTTTAATCCTTTTGGGATGTAGTTGTTTGATAATTGAATGATATCATGATCAACAATTTTTTTGTTTTAAAGGTGAATCTTGATCATTCTCATTTGATTTAATTCCATTGAACTGCTCTCCTTCAAATTGTAAAGTAAAAAATTCAACTAACACTTGTAAAAAGTTTTTTAACTATTCATCATCTTCAAATAATTGCTAATGTTTAACATTTTCAGGAATGGAGGGCCTATATTCACTTCAATATGACATTGCAATTGTAGTGGATCAGGAATTTTGAAAGTACTAGCAGAAATTTCCAAAGCATCAACATGAATGTTTACTTCTCTTGGGATCATATGATATTAAAAGATTGAAAATAATTTTCAATACAATCCCATACTTCATTACCATAAGAATTAAGCCTAGGATGTCTAGTTTGACAAAGGTTTTTGATTTGTTTTACAATCAACTCTGAATCACCATATACTACCAAATTATGAACTTTCAGATTATTAGCTAACTTTAATCCCAAAACTAGGACTTTATATTCTACCACATTATTTTTTACTTCAAAATCTAATTTAAAGGATTGAGTTATATTTATTTTATTATGAGAAATTATTACAATTCCTGCTTGCGCCCCATCTTTAGAAAATTCTCCATCAAAATATACTTTCCAAATATTAATATCTGAAATGTGAGGTGTATTAATTATTTTTTCAATTCTTATTTGAGGATTAGAAATATCATTAGCAATTAATGTAAAGCATCCAAAATCTTGATCAATTGCATAAATTGGATGATTAATTGCTTGAGATGCTTTACAAATTGTATTGATAAATCTTTCCTCTATGTATAACCTTAAATGTTGACCTCCATAGACTCAGATTGTAGCGAATTGCATATCCATTTGTAAACTCCCTCCCAAATTTGCATAACAATATCTTGAAAAAAACTTTCCAAACTTTGGAGGGATGTCTATAACAACTATGTCCAAGACTATACTCTTGCGAGGGATTTGAGCCAATGTAATAAGTAAGTCTTTAATTAATCCCAAGCAAGGTATTTTCTTAGAATCAAAAGTGTACATATCATGATATGGTCTAGTAATTTCCAGTTGGAGTTGATCCATGAATACTTTAGGCATTAAATTATGGAAAGCCCTAGAATCTAACATACAATTGTATAAAAGATAATCATGAACTTTCAATGTGACATAAAAAATAAGAACAATTTCATCAATCATATCAAAACTAGGAACAAAAACAACTGAATGTTTTTCATCTTGTAAAATTATGACATCCCCCTCTGCATCTATACTGGAAGATTGTGTTATCACTAAATTGAAGTTGACGGGTTACTTCAACAATCAACCTAGAGTAATTATTTCATACCACTTTTAGTTGGAACTTAGCCTTTCCAACCTGAGAGGGCTCTCTCAAGGATAAGAATGATATTCAATAAAAAAAGATGGCTAACTCTTAAAGGTGATTTGAATGTTTTTATGCAGGTGAAGGATGCAAATAAATGGCTACCATTGGGCATGGAGTCAGTACGGAAACTCAATCACATATAAAACATCTCTCATGGAAGTTGAGGCATGTGTATTCTCATCAAAACATAACATAAGAAGTATAATAGATGCATAAAGGAAGTTGGAGCATGTTTAACCATGAATACCAAGTAATTACACACAAAGTAAACTGAAAGAAGATTAAAAGATCATGTAGGAAAAACACATACAATAATACGTGATGAATCTCAGGTGAGAAAGAATTTTGCTGCAACTATATATTACTGATAGAAAAATATTACAAAAGTAGCTTATAGCATTACATCAATCAACCCTTTCTTACTCTAAAACTCTCTCATTTATAGAGTAAGGACTCATACAATTTATTTTCCACCTTGATAGCTTTTAATTCCTACCTAAGAGATCAATTTCAAATAGGATTACATCACTTAGAGACTTCCTAGGGATATTTTCTGTTTGGCAGAGTTTGATACAAAAAGGACTCTTCTTTCATTAAATAACTCAACAAATATATTTAATAACCCTTATCAACTACAACCAACTAATTTTTTGAGTGTACTGGACTACTGA
Organism: Pinus albicaulis; assembly: GCA_034641835.2. Taxonomy (NCBI): domain Eukaryota; kingdom Viridiplantae; phylum Streptophyta; class Pinopsida; order Pinales; family Pinaceae; genus Pinus; species Pinus albicaulis. Next base: position 1,099,186,343 of record CM076570.1, on the reverse strand, counting down.
TGTGTCATCATGCCACATGGATGCTGAGATGGACCTCTTCATCGAATTTTACAATTTTTATACAAATCTGGTTAGTGAAAATTTTGAAAAATAGGACTCAAAGATGAGTACATAATTTAAAAACCCTAATGGATTTGCAGAAACTGAGAGAGGTTTTTGTAGATGGGCCTGTGCTAAATAAAAAACTCTTTAAGATTTCCAAAATGATTTTTCATTTGGTCAGAAATTGAAGTTGAAGTTGACTTCTAAAATAGTCATGTACATGAAATTTCAGGAGAGTTTGTAGCGTTTTCATTTCACCACCCTTTGCATAACATTTGACATTTATGACTATTGGAGGGTCTTCCTTGGGTCTAATAAGCTAAATACATGCCTCTATCACCCTCTACCATGTATTTTTTGATGGAGTTTTCGCTTAAGGAAACCTACAACAAGTTCGTAGCGAAAACTCAACCTCAAGCCTGCAGCACGCTACGAACTCACCTAGCTTGGCAGATTTTTTTGTAATTTCTTCTGCTTTGCCCAAAAATCATATTTACAGCCTGCATATGTCTTGTGATGATAGCTTAAGATAAAAAGTGACAAAAAATGTGTGGCTTACCATGTTTAACTTCAACATCTTGCATAATCACTTTAAGACTCTTTTTCTTCAATTCAACTTGTACCATATCCATCGAACCAAACTAACATGCTAAGGTGTTAGCCAACTGATACGCTGGAATTAAGACCTTGTAAACCTGAATTGATATGGTGAGCTATCCAATGGTGAGGTGGAAAAAGTGATGTTCCGTTATGCTTGATGATGTGTCCAACATGATGAGTTGGCAGCCCAATCATCTTCTATGATGAGTGTTCTCACCAACCAAAGTCTCCATTGATACAATTTAACCATTCTAGATGATTGATGTGCTTAAAAAAGACATTTAATGCTTGAAAAACTTTAAAATTCTCTCTCGCTACAAAAACAAAGTTTTTAGGCAAGTTCGTAGCGAATTCTGATTGTTTTACACTGATTTCGCTACGAACTTTGGTATTCTTGTCAAACTTCACTGTAATGACTATATTTGTTCATGCATGAGATATTTTTGGATTTTTCTTTGACATTGACTCCTATCACACGAATGATGAACATTAAGACCCCTCACATATGTACATTTTTTGAAAATTATGAATTCAAAGACCCTATTCAACTCTAAGTGACTCAACCTAATTAACTTAAGACCAACCAACTGTTATCATGGATAACATATTGAATCCATTTAGAAAATTGTTGTTTATAACCTAGATTCTTAGAAAGATCAAATAAAGGTATTGAAATCTTAACTCGTTCTAATTCCTTTTCAACATTAAAAACCACTGGGACATATTTTTCAACAGTGGTTTCTTCTTGTAACTGATTCTGTGGTTGGATTGATGGTGTTTGTGTCTCTGTTGATTTTACTTCAGGTTCATCAAATGTAACCTTTATGACTGGTCTACCAGGTCCTGGTCTAGGTATCAAGTTACACCTTCTATTTAATTCAACAATAAGGAATTCGTAAAAAGCTTGATATTTCGAAACTTGAGAGGTTTCTTAATTTTCAGCAATTGACTGATCTTGATAGTATGGAATAATAACATTCTGAGATGATGGATCTTCAAAAAATTTGATATCATTTGTGAAAACATGAATAGTTTCTTTAGGATATTGATTATCAATCATTAATTGAGGTTGAATTTGTTGATCAGTATTCGTCCTTTGTAGAATTTGAGGTTGAAAAGGCCTTCTATATTGGACTTGTGGTCTATTTGCAATTTATTGGGCTACTCTAGGTTGAGTTTCCATTCTAGAGATTCTGTTAGAGAAATTTCTAAGTAGAGAGGTTATTTCATCAATTTTATGTTTTTCATCTTTAGTTTTTGATGATGATGTACCTTCTTCTCTAGCTTTCATTCTTTTCTCAGCCTTTTCTGCCTTGGCTTTTAGTTTAGCAGATGGTGATGTATTAGCTTCAACTTCGATCACATTAGTTTGCATGTCTACTAAAGTTTCAAATTTTATTTCCCTAAGCATTACAACAAATTCATCTTCAAAATAATTAGAAAACCTAACCTTAGCAGAAATTATTGGTGTTTTGCAATCTGGAGGCATTTTTTTATGAATTTTATTGAATCTTTTAATGAAATCACCCACAGGTTCACCAGGGTTTTTTTTTCAAGTCTTCATATTTTGTTAAGTAGTAAACAACACCCTTTTTTATTCCCCATTGATTTTTGAAAATGTTAACTAGTTCAACCCATGAATTAATGGAATTATATAGAGGTTGTCTAAACCATATTCTAACATTTCCTTCAAGTGATTGAAAAAAAAAGTCTTGTGTAAACATCCTCTTGCTCAATATTCATGCTATCAACAAAATCTAGGAATGCAAGCTAAATGATCTTTAGCAAATGGCCCTATCTCTCCATTGAATATAGGTAAATGTTTTAAACACCCATCAGGAAAAGCATGAAGTTGGGATGCAAGTGGAAGAACTAAGGCTGCATAACATGCTGCGATAATTAGTTGAATACCAACCATTTGATGTTGTGATGGAACTAAACTGTTAGGAGTAAGAAGTTTAGTAGATGATGATTGTAATTGAGTTTTAGGTTTTTAGAAATATTGAGGATTAATGACTAATTTTTGAACTTCAGAATCCTCCTCATCCAAATCTTCAAAAGCTAGAGGATTAGTATAAATACTAAGTTGCTCTTCAGGTTTAGAAGGAGTTGAAGGGAAAGTATGTACCATGGGAGATATAAAATTAACTAGTTTGAATTCAGGAAGGGTAAGTTTCAGATCTTCTTCAATATTAGATAGTTCAAGGTGAGGGAAAGGAACTTCAAAGGCCTCAAGCTAATGAACTATTATGAAACCAACTCACAAAATAGAATAAAATTTAGATCAACGACTTAAAAATTATCCACTTCGAGGGGGAAACCTCCTTTGCATTGCATAAAAGATAATTATTTGATTATTCAACTGAAAAAACCTACTTTCTATATATAGGAGTCTAAGGGGTCACAATATAATCATAGACATCATAACAATGATAATGTAAGGGCCCAACAATAAATATAGTGGGCTTCTATGGGGCACAATAATAACAATATGGGGACTACATGGGCACATCAATAACAATATTAGGGCTACACTAATGATAACAATAGGGGGATACACTAGTATTATAGGGACCTAACATGCCCCTCTCCTTCAAAAGAGTGTTGTCCTCAACGCTTGAGTAGTTTTGGATGATTCTGTATAAAATTCTCATCCTCCCATGCCGAATCTTCAGTGGGTAAGTTCTTCCACTTGATGAGATGCTCTGAATTGATCGATTTCGTAGCTGTTGAGTTCTTGTTTTCGTGATTGCTTCAGGTTCCAATATGATTTTTCCTTCCTCGTCAAGTTTTTTCAATATTGTTTGAACTGAAATTTTGTGACCTATAACCTTCTTTAAGCATGAAACATGGAAAGCTGAGTGCACTCAGGAAGTTGCATGAAGCTCCAATTTGTATGCCATAGTACCAATATTTTGCGACACCTTGTAAGGACCATAGTAATTTTGTGATAATTGATTATCCTTCTTAGCTTGCTTGAGAGAAATTTGTTTGTATGGTTGTAGTCGTAAAAATACTCAGTTGTCTACATAAAAAATTCTTCACTGCAATGCTGATCTCCCTGTTGTTCATTCAATTATGTGCCAAAGTGAGGTTATCCGTTAAGATTTGGAGAAACTATTGTTGATGCTTGATGTGATATTACACTGCTTGAACCTTAGAATTTTCTCTTAAATATTATGTGATGGAAGGTGGATGATATCCATAAAGTGCCATAAATGGGGTCATTTTTGCTGCAATATGTAAGGAATTGTTATTCCACCATTCAACCAGAGGTAACCACTCGAACCATTGTGATTTTTTTATCAAATACAAAGCAACGAAGATATCCTTCCAAAAATTTATTCACTATATCAGTTTTCCCATCAGATTGAGGATGATAAGATGAGCTATGAGCTAATTGAGTATCCAGACAAGCAAATAATTCGTCCAAATTTTTTATGTAAAAACTAGATCTCTGACGCTTACAATAATATTTGGTTTTCCATGTAGATTTTGAATTGTTTCCACAAATACAGTAGCAACTGTGTTGGATTTAAATGGACGAGATAATGCACAAAAGTGTGCTTACTTGGTAAGTCTATCAACTATCACCATGATGAATTTTTTCCTTCAGACCTAGGTAAAACTGTGATAAAATACATTGAAACCTCCTCCCAACGTTGACTTGGAATGGATAAAGGTTGTAACAGACCCAGGGTATTAATTGTCTCAACTTTGTTTTGTTTGAAAACCAAACATTCTGCCACAAACTTTTGAATATCAAATTTAAGGCCATCCCAAAAAAATTCCTTTTTGACCTTGTGGTAAGTTTTTAAAAATCCTCAGTGCCCTCCTAAGGGAGAGGTGTGCAATTACAACAAAATATTTTGTTTGAGTTGGGAATTCTTACAAATATATAAGCTATCTTTGTACGATAATGAATCATTTTTCTAGCTAAATGTATGAGATGTAGTGTGATCTTGCTACAACTTTTGAATGAGTGTCCACACTTCTTTGCCATTCTTCCATTCATCCCTTGCATCATCTATCCAATCCGGTTGGATAATAGAAATGGAACAAAGTGATCTGAATTTGAATGTTAATTTTTTTTTTCTAATTTCATCTTCATATTTATAATTAATTTGTTTATCTTATGCTTCATGTGCACAGGCTTCCTTGGTGTTTGCGAGTGTTAAAATAGGTAAATTATCAAGTTTTTATGTTGAATTCATGAGCATATAACCTAAAAAACAAATGATGAACAACAACAATAACAAGTACAACAAACCATCATAATTGATCTAGTAACACATTGTTTTGATGAAGGAGTTCACCCCTCCTGGGCGACATCTCCTTGGTCCATCTTCCATCGCTCGGGCCTTTGTATTAGCTCAAATGTGAAAAAATGTTGTGTACATTCACCTACTGCTCCTAAAACCTATTTCAATGTGTCCAGAATGTCCAAATCATTTAGAAATGACTTGTATTTCTCTCATTTTGGTCAAATTTTGCAAAAGATATGGCCAAAACAGTTTTGCCTAGTAAACTGCCTCCAAAACTGGAGAAAACTCTAGTTATCCCCGCCAATTCTAGAGTTCTGCCGAACTTGGCAGACTTCGCCTACCAAAATGCTAAGACAATGATAGATTAGTTAATTGGTAAGCGGGTTTAACTGCGTGTTTAGGGAGCATTAAGTGCGTTTAGATGTGGTGCTGCGGTGAGGTTATATGGTAAAGACATATGGGGAGGGGGTTGGCTCGCGTGGCTGGCCCCCTCCTTTCCACCGTCGGAGTAACCAATACAAATTATATATAAAACCTCGGCAACCGCTTTAAAAGTCTCATCTGTGGTCTAACAGTATGGCATTTGGTTATGTGGGGGGAGGTCGAGGATTCGACTCGACCTCCGCCCCTCCATTACATATAATTTGTCAATTGGATTTTAACCAAGGTCTTCAGACTTTGGTTTAAAATAATATGTGCACAAAAATATATATTAAATCCAACCCTTTGTAGTAATGGTTCAGACTTTGAAATTTGACAATTAAAATGCGACCACCATATGATATAGTTGGACCATAGCATAAAAATGCAATTTGGACTTTGGATAGGGTCCACCATAGGGGGCACGTGGTGGCCCATGGTTGCACCACGTGCCTGCCTCTAGTTGGACCATTCCAACCACCAGAGGGGGCATGTGGCGACTCCTGGCTGCACCACGTGCCTGCCTCTGGTTGGACCATTCCAACCATTAAAAAAAATTCAAATTCGACCTTAGGAGAATATTAAAAAAAAAAAAATTCACCTTCCAAACTAGCTGGCGAATCCTACAGTGACACTTATAACAATGTCATTGGGAAAACTAAAAAATATTCCCAGAATATATTTAAATTTGATGACTAGGCCAACCTGTCCTATTTTGCATTTTTTTTAGTTGTTTAGGAAAACGAACAACAGGCTCTATCTTCTTCATCCGGAATCTATTTTTGACAAAATGAATTGCGACGTATTCCTGGCGATGAGCTCTTCGCTGTCCTTCAGTTTCCATTTGATTTCAAGAACTTTCAGTTTTGAGCTTTTAAACTGGGCACCTGATCATTCCTCCCTACTAGAAGCCTTTTGGACCCCAAAATCTCTTTGATTAATGATCATGTGTATGAGGGTACAGTTCCCTCACACTTCCAGTCTCAATCCACTGAAGTTTTCCCATCTTCATTAATTAGATATTTTCACAAAAATTAAGCCTTTTCCTTGACTCTTGAGACCTTCCCTTGCTGTCGTTGACACCTTCATGCTGAAATTTCCCTAAATTTACAGAGAAGTAAGCTATTCTTGCAGAAACCAACTTGTTACTAGCTTGGTCATTAATCAAAGGAAACTTAAAAATTGTCTCACCTTGCACATTGTCATCATGGCGATTCTTAACTGATCTTTCTTTGTACTTGCGTCGACTCTTGACCAAGTATCTTCATCATTTCCATGTACCCTTTGGAAACCAAAAATAAGCACTTGTGGAACCCATGCCTTATTTGTCGCTTTCTCTTTGACCTTTGCACTCTCTTGCATCGGCATCTTGTTTCCAACATTGCTCAACAATGATGTTGACTGCTGCAAATCTGTCAAATCTTGTTCACCTCCTTTCAAAGGAAACCTGTTAGAGTCCTGAAACATCTCATTACAAGCATAAAAAACCTCAATGAAATCAACTTGTTCATTCGATGCATCTTTTTGAAAGGCTTCATTCAAAACATCTATATGTTTGATCATCAACAATGTCAAATTCCAACTTGCATTCACTATCCTCTTCATTTATCCTGCATGTATAAGAGAAAAAATTGTCTTATTCTTATGTGCTATAATTATGTACTCAATTCCATCTTTAAACAAGTGATATTTACTCTCATGGCGATGAAATACTGCTTTCGTATCATAAAGATAAGGACTTCCCAAAACAATACATGATATTTTAAGTGGCACCACATCAAGTTCAACTTCACCAGGAAAGTTTGAATTGATGGCGAATCTTAGTATGCACTTCCTTATTACCTGCAAGTTTGCATTCTTTCATATCCACCCTAAAAGATAAGGTCTTGGATGTCTAACAGTTTCAAGGTTTAGCTGCTTAACCAAGTTAGCTTGAGACCCACTATCAAAAAGTGTGTATATCTTGGTATGTTTAGAGACGACTCAATATGGAAAATTTCAATTCTGGTATCTTCATCTTGAGTGAAATTGGAACAATTTGAAAAACTTGTGCTTGCTATGTTCTTACCTTTCAAACCCATGGATTTAATCTTTGTTTCATCTCTTGAATCTGAACTTAGGTCATATTCAATGATAGCAACAATTTCCCCCTTTTCTTTGGCTTCAAATCTAGATGAAGATGCCAAAGTGGTCTTCATCATGGCCATTCTTCAAACAATGTTTACATGTGAGTTTATCCTTCTCTCTTTTGATAGGGCTATTTCTCTTTCCTCTTCCATAAAACTTGCCATTTCCTTTATCCTCACAATCACTTTTCTCATCTATATTATGTTTCCCTCTTGCTTCTAAATGTGTGGCTTAAATGCAAACCTCATCTAAGTTTCTGGGATTGAACATGAAAATAGTGTGCCTAAGCTAACTGTGCAAATCCCCAATATACTTTAACAAATTTTCTTGAGAATACAAATTAATACCCAAAATTAGAGCTCTTCTCCTAAATTCATGAGTATAATCTCGCACACTTTGTCCTTTCAACTATCTAAAATTTTGCATGTCCATAATGGCCTTTTGCATGTAAGCTAGAGGATAAAATTGCCTTTTAATGGCAATAATAAATCTTGACCAAGACATAGAGATCTTACCGTAGTTTTTAATCTCTTCTTGAGTCCCTGCTTCCCACCATATAAGTGTAGATCCTTCCATCCTCAAAGAAGCCAATTGAATATTTATGTAATCTTCATGAAGGTTCTAAATTCTGCAATACATCTCCAATTGACGAATCCAATTATCCAACCTCTCTGCATTTACCTCGCCATTATACATTGGAAGCTTAAATTTTACATCAAGTTTTAGTAAGGGAGTTTTTCCTCTTGTGGTTTTTGAATGAGTATTGATAGTTTTGGATGTAGAAGTGGAAGATGATGTTGATGGAGAAGATGAGGATGATGATGAATATGGTGGATATGGATGAGGCTTTCCTCCACTACCCTTTGAACCCTTCTCCTCATCCTTCTTGTCTTCTGAGGCTCCCTCTCCATGTGGAGACATAGAATTCTCTCCAACCATCCTGTTGTCCCTCAAAAGAGGATACGAACCCTTTCAATTAGTTCATAGAAAGCCTTCTTGTATGCCTCCTCTTCTGAAAGACCTTTAGTCTCTCCAAAACTTGACATGATGGCTACGGATTCAAGCTCAGATTCTGGTCCAACTTGTACCTCTTCAATCTCAGCTTCTTGAGATAAAATCTAAGGTGCTTCATGTGCAGCTCTGAGTGGAAACTTGGGTGGAGATGGTGCCCTTGTGGCTCTCCTTATTCTGGTCCTAATCTCAGGACTTGCAACCAATAGTTTCCCTTCTCCTCTCTACAACTTTAACCTTGTAAGCATCACAAATTTGCAACCATTAAAACACTACTTGGACAAACTCAAGAAACTATCAAGAAATTAACCTTTGCAACCTTTGCTCTGATACCAACTTGATCTGAATTCGAATGTTATTTTTTTGTGGTAATTTCATCTTCAGATTTATAAATAATTTTATGATCTTATGCTTCATGTGCATAGGTTTCCTTGGTGTTTGTGAGTGTTAAAACAGGTAAATTATCAAGTTTTTATGTTGAATTCATGAGCATAAAACATGAAAAACAAATAATGAACATCAACAATAACAAGTAAAACAAACCGTCACAATTGATCCATTAACACAGTGCTTTGATGAAGGAGTTCACCCCTCGTGGGCTACATCTCCTTGGTCTAGCTTGGGCCTCTGTATTAGCTCAAATGTGCAAAAAATGTTGTTTACATTCAGCTACTGCTCCTGAAACCTATTTCAATGTGTCCAAAATGTCTAAATCATTTAGAAATGACTCTTCTTACTCTCAATTTGGTTGAATTTTGCAAGATATATGGCCAAAATAGTTTTTCCTAGTAAACTGCCTCCAAAACTGGAGAAAACTCTAGTTAGCCCCACCAATTATGGAGGTCCGCCGAACTTGGCGGACTCCTCCAACCGACTGCTAAGATAATGAGAGATTAGTTAATTGGTAAGCGGGGTTAACTGCATGTTTAGGGCACATTAAGCGTGTTTAGTTGTGGTGTTATAGTGAGGTTATATGGTAAAGACATATGGGGAGGGGGTTGGCCCCCTCCTTTCTGCTGTTGGAGTAACCAATACAACTTATATATAAAACCTCTGCCATTGCTTTACAAGTCTTCTCCACGGTCTAACGATATGGCGTTTGGTTATGTGGGGGGAGGTCACGGGTTCGACCCGACCTCTACCCCTCCATTACATATATTTTTTCAATCATATTTTAACCAAGGTCTTTGGACTTTGGTTTAAAATAATATGCGCCGAGAAATATATATTAAATCCAACCCTTTGTAATAATGGTTCAGACTTTGAACTTTGACAATTAAAATGCGACCACCATATGATATAGTTGGACCATAGCATAAAAATGCAATTCATACTTTGGATAAGGTCCACCAGAGGGGGCACGTGACGGCCCCTAGCTGCACCACGTGTTTTCCTTTGGTTGGACCATTCCAAGCATTAAAAAAAATTCAAATTTGACCTTAGGAGTATTTATAAAAAAAAATTCACCTTCCAAACTAGCTAGCGAATCATGCAGTGAAACTTGTCATAGTGTCATTGGGAAAACTGAAGAATATTCCTAGAATATATTTAATTTGCTGACTAGGCTGCCATGTCACCAACCTGTCCTGTTCTGCAATTTTTTTAGCTATTTAGGAAAACGAACAACAGGCTATATCTTCTTCCTTCAGACTTTGTTTTCGAATAAATAAATTGCACCAGATTCCTAGTGACAAGCTCTTGTTTAGTTTCCATTCGATTTCGAGCACTTTCAATTTTGAGCTTTTACACTGAGCACCTGATCACAAAGCAATGATTCCACATCCTCATCCTTTCTTAAGAGTGCATCTACAACAACATTTTGCTTCCCTTTTCTGTAGACGATTTCAAATTCATAGCCTAACATCTTTCTGACCCATTTTTGTTTCTCTTCTAAAGATATTATTTGTTCAAAAAAGTATTTAAGACTATTATGAGTTGTTTTTACCTTGAAGTGTCTTCCCATTAGGTAAGGTCGCCATTGCTTTAGTGCATGTAGTATTTCCAACATTTCCTTCTCATAAATAGATTTGTGTAAATACTTTCCTTTGATTGGATGAATTTCAAAAGCAATGACTCTTCCTTCTTGAATTAAAATGACACCAATTCCATTTCCTGATGCATCACATTTCACAATAAAGGTTTTTGTGAAGTCTAGCGTAGCTAAGACTGGTGCGTGGCACATTGCTTCTTTAAGATGTTCAAAGGCCTTAGTTGCTTCTGAAGTCTAAGAAAATGCATCTTTCTTCAATAATGTTGTTAGAGGTGTTGTTATTCTCTCATAATACTTAACACACTTGTGATAATACCTTATCACCCCGAGAAATCCTCGCAGATGCTTTATGGTTGTGGGAATTTTACATTTCTTAATGGCTTTAATTTTGTTAGGGTCTACCTTAATACCCTCATGAGATACAATATGACCCACGTATTCCACCTCCTATACTCCAATGAAAAATTTGGATGTTTTTGCATATAATTGTTTCTCCTCCAATAGTTTGAGCACTCTGTCAACATATTGAACATGATCCTTCCAAGACTTGTTGTAGATTAGTATATCTTCAAAAAATACCAACCCGAATTTTCTAAGGAATGGTTTGAAAATGGAATTCATCAAACCTTGAAATGTAGAAGGTGCATTGGTAAGGCCAAAAGGCATGACAAAAAATTCATAATAACCTTCATGAGTTCTAAAAGTTGTTTTCAGAATGTCTTCAGTCTTTGTTCTAATTTCATGATATCCTGAACGAGGATCCAACTTGGTGAAGTAAATTGTTCCATGTAATTCATCCAATAATTCATCAATAACAGGAATGGGAAATTTATCTTTAATAGTGATACTTTTGAGCTCCCTATAATCCAGACACATGCGCCATGATCCATCCTTCTTGTGCATCAATACTACTATAGCAGAGAAAGAAATTTGACTAGTTTCAATTATACCAACCTCTAGCATTTCTGCAACCATGCGTTCAGTTTCACACTTTTGGGAATAGGGATATTTGTAAGGCTTGATGTTTAGAGGAACACTTCCTAGAATCAAATGAATATCATGATCATGATCATGAATAGATGGGAGGCCTTTGGGAGTCTCAAAAACCTTGGAACGATTGTCCAAGACTTTATGGAGATATGGAGAAATAGATGATTTCAATGTTTGAACCTCTAGTGAGCATAATTTTGCAATTACACCTCATTGTTCTTTCTTTAGAAGCTTTGTCATGCCATTAGAGCTTATTATCTTTCCTGGTTTCCATGTGATACCCCTTAATTCAACTTCCTTTCCTTCCCAAAAAAAATTCAAGAAAAGTTCTTGAAAATTAAAAGCTATTGTACCCAAAGATTGTAACCATTGGACTCCTAGTACAACATCAACACCACCCATCAGAATGGAAAGCATTGGACTATTAAATACATATTCCCCATGGCTAGGTTGATATTATGGAACTTTCCAGAGAAATTTATAGTTTCTCCATTTACAACCATCACTTGACACTCTGGTGCTGGATATAAAAAGAAATTCAATTCCTTGGCTATCTTACAATGAATAAAATTATGAGAACTACCCGAATCAATCAATGCTATTACCTTTTTCTTCTTAACATGTCCTATCTTGAGAGTTTGAGGAGTTGTAATTCCTGCCAATGCATTACAATATATGGTCAAATTAATTTCTTATTTTTCTAGGGTTGGTTTCTGGTGTATATCCTATTCTTTTGAAGTTTCTTGTTCCTTTTCTTCCTCTTCTTCAAAATCTATGTAAAATAATTTCTTCTCAACATACTTATAACCTTTAGTGTATTTTCCATCACAGCTGTAAAAAAGCGCTTTTGCTCTTTTTTCTTCCAACTGTTGTGGTGTCAACCTTGTAGGTTGTGGAAGGCTAGGAGTAGCAACACATCCATATTTATAGTGGTGAGTGGTAGGCTTCCTTATCGCCAAAATTTTGCTTTCAATTTTTCTTGCCAACCAGAATGCCTTCTCCAATGAATTAGGTTCCCAAAGGCGAACCTCATGTTGGATGTTATCCTTTAAAGTCCCTATGAAGACATCAATATAATTCTCCTCTGGAATATAAATTACTCTTATATTCAATTTTTTGAAGTCCTCAATGTGCTCCACCATTGAAACCTTTGTTTGAGATTTATCAATTGGATAAAGAAGGTTTTTCTCTTTGTATCCTCATAATGTGCTATCATTTACTTCGTAAAAATTGACCAAGTGACAATTTGTTTACGAGATAAAAGCCATCAATACAATACAAACTGATTGGGTTCTAAATACAAAGTTGCAATGCGTACCTTTTGTGTGTTTTGCACATTATGGAGATCAAAATATTGCTCCATCTGTAGTATCCATGTTACAGGATCCTTGCCATCAAAATTCCTCATATCGATATTTGGAATATGGTGGGTCTTTAATCCACTGTTAGAGTCTATGAAATCATGATTAACATTTCTTTTGTTCTCATCACGAGTTTCCTCTACTACCTTTTCACCATTAGGAAGATTTTCTTGTAGCAACTTTGTCAAACATTCCTTCAAACCTTCAAGTTTTTCTTGTATACCATTGATATTAGCTTCCATTCCATTCTTCAAACCATCAATCTTATCTTATATGTATGTTTTTAAACCATCCATGTCGCCTTTTAGTTCATCTTTGGTTGCTCTTTGTGAGAGCGAAATTTGTTGCGCTTGGTCCCATAATTTTGATATATCATGCTGGAAGTCTTCCTCTTCATGTGTCATAGTAGATATTTCTGAGTTATTAACGGGTGTGGAACTAATTTTTTTTGGGCATTTTAGAACCCAATACTGATATATATTCTTTAATATGCCCTTGGAATCACTTCAAATTTATTTTTCAAACAACTGTTGTGCAAATTTAAAAAATACACACATTTTTCTTGCTTTTTAGGAGCTATATATTGAAACTGTTGTATATCAGTGATTTCAGATCTAAAAGATCTGAAATTCCGTCCTGTAGTAGCCCTCTGAGTCTTATTTCCAATACAATATGTCATAACCTATTTGGATTCTTCAAGAAAAAATAATTCCAAATCTCTCACGATGACCCAATTATGGATTGCTTTAGTAGAGCGAAGATGTAAGGGGTGCCACGTGTCACTGTTTAAACATTCAACTTTGAAATTGATACAGGAAAAACTAAAATTTGTGTAATTTTGGACACTTTAGACATATTTCAAATCCAATGTCTGAAATAAAAGTTATGACGATTTTATCTTGGTCACCTATTTGAGACTGAATTTTGGATCCTGCAAAAACCATAACTTCCTCAGACAATATCTCCAAAAATATAGCGAACCAAGATTTGAAATTGATATGCGAAAAACTAAAGTCCTTGCACTTTCGATCACTTTTTACAGAATTCAAATTTGATGTATTAAATGAAATTTATGACGATTTTCCTTTGGTCACCTATTTGAGACTGAATTCTAGAGCATGCAAAAACCCTAACATCCTCATATCATATCTCTAAAAATATTGCGAACCAAGATATGAAATTCCAACAAAAATTTCACCAAGATTTCAAATCCACGTGGTTTCAATTTCATCTTCTGAAGCTTCATAGGAAAAAAGTTGTAGCTAAAATTCCAAGATGGCCTGTTTGAAGAAGCGAAACCCTAGAATCCAAAGCTTTGATACCAAATGTTATGAAAGAAACTCACAAAATAGAATAAAATATAGATCAACGACTTAAAATTTATCCATTTCGAGGGGGAAACCTCCTTTAAATTAAATAAATGAACAATTCTTGGATGATTCAAATGAAAAAAACCTACTTTCTATGTATAGGAATCTAAGGGGTCACAATATAATCAGAACCAACATAACAACGATAATGTAAGGGCCCAACAATAACAATAGTGGGCTTCCATGGGGCACAATAATAACAATATGGGGCTACATGAGAACATCAATAACAATAAGGGGCTACACTAATAATAACAATAAAGAGATACACTAGTATTGTAGGGACCTAACATGAACTAATAATGCATATTCTAGATCTACTGCTTCAGAAATGAGTTCTAAAACCTTAGGAGGAAGATCTGATTATTCAACAGGTATTGGGCTTAACTGAAAAGGCTCATATTGTGAAGGTACATAAGGTAAAACAGAGGCAGAAGCAACAATATAAGCCTCTAACCTTTGTCTAATAGATGCAACCCTTACTAGTTTCTCTGGATCTGACAAAGCAGAGAGAAGCTTTGAATATGATTGTGATCTGGTATGCCTGTGTGAAGTCAAATTTAAAAGTGTGAAGTTGTCAGGTGAATTATTTCAGCCTACTAACCTCTTATTCACCATTAATAGGTAGGTTTAATCGTTTTCCTAGGAAAAAATGATCTTCAATCTTTAATCCTCGACAACGATGCCAATCTGATGTTGTTCATTTGTAGACAGTTCTAGGCTAAGGAACTGTGCCAAATCATCTAAGTTGAGTTTTTGGTTTTAATTTTAATTGGATGACCAATGCTTTGAACTTTAAATATATGTAAATCTCAAGTATTTATGGGAAAATAGAAGCGTTGACTCTTCGTCCTTAACATAATTAGTCTTCAAATTGATTTGAAAGGAAGAACTTGAGAAGATATATAATTTATTAAACATTCATAAAGAGCATTTAATTTGTCATATATAGAGAAAATGTGTGCAAAAAACTTCTACATCAAAACAAAACACATTCAAAATATGACAAAAGGAAATAATTAAAAGATGTAGAGGAGCTATCTCAGACAAACTGTCCAATAAACTAATCTCTTTAAATGATTATAACTTCGAAGGGGCTTTTTAGAGAAATTGATACTATCAATCTATTCTTACCCAGAATCTCCTATGTTACTTTGAAGATGGGCAGAAAAAAAACTTAAATAACTGGAATAGCTCACAGAGATACACAAGCTGCTTCAAAACAAATCTAGAATCCTTCTATTATCTTCAAAAATAGCTTAAAATTTTACAATCATATCAAGGCTCATCATAAGGGTTCAACCCTTTGTCCTTAAAATTACAAATTACTTATAGAGTTTCATTCAAATTATCAAGTCTTTGAATCAAAAAATTATTACAAAATATGTCATCCAACTAATTTAAATTTTTACAAAAATAGAACTGAAAATTAGGAAATCTGAACTGATTTGAAATTTTGCACATATTTTGAGGACTGTTGTTGATGACTATAGTTGGAAATCTGCTTTTATGTTTGATGCTCCTATAAATTCGTTGTTTTCTCTTGAAACTTGGCATTCTACCCCTGAAAATTTGTTGTCTTTTTATTCGACGAGTTCACATAATTTGTCCCATCTCTTTTAATTAGGGATATAAAATTTTAGTAATTTTCTGTATGACTCGTCAACTTCGGTATATTTCTCAAAAGGCTTAGTTATGAACATATGCTTGAATTCATGTTGAATTAATAAATCATAACTTAAACCTTCAATGAAAGCCTTTCCTATTATAACTCCTCTGATTTTAGTAAATTTAGTTTTATCCACTGCTATCTCATGTAATCTATGCTGATAATCTTCTAGTGGAATTAATTTATCACCTATACCCTGCAAACTTGGAAGTTCTTTCTGATGTAGTACATTGAATTTCCTGTGAAACTTTTTGATATAGACTTCTAAATTTTGACACTTGTTTTCAAGTTGTAACATTAAACTTCTCTTGGTGAGCACCTTTCTTACCTCTAAGACAGTTTCATTTCTGTCTTCAATACCAAATTATTCAACCTCTTCTTTTGTCTTGATATTTAGAGCCTTGACTATCCTTGTCGCATCTCCTAGTTTGTGGTTAAGGTCTTCCTTTATTTCTACCACTACTGCTTTTGATCTCTGTAGAAAATCTTCATGTTCAAACATAATTTTAATTGAAGGCCATAGTTCAGTCACTGATGCATTAATATCAATCCATATATTTTCTTTAGCCCGGGAAATAGACTATGCTATTAAAGATTCATTTTCATAAATATCTAATTGCTTGGTTAACTTAAAATTATTTTGAATTTCATCTAAGTAAGCATTATCATTTTTGAGTTTATGTTCTTGAAGCTTCTGCAACTACAACTTAAGTTTTTCAATTTCTTGATCCTTTAGAAACAAGTCTCCCATGGCCTTTGACAATTCTGTTGCTGCATCACTAGACTGTGTATCCATTGTAATTGCTATTACTGTAGATGTACTTGTTGTTGAAATACCTGTAGAAGATGGTGTTGCTATGGGAATGGCAGATGAAACTCTCAGTTATTGTTATTTTTCTTTTAAAAGTGTCTCCATGTTAACTTCCATTTTCTGAATTTGAACATTTTGTTCAACTATCAATTTAAATATATTTTCCTTTTCTTTCTCTAATTGGCCAACTTCCTTAGCCCATGGATGTTCTATAGTAGGAATTTTAAGCTACTTCCACGGACCTGAATGAAGTATGTTAGTGTTGTTGTACTAATTACTCTTTTAGATTCTAAAAACAATGACTTGTGTGCTTAAGGGTTCAAGTTCTCTTGCAAATTATTGAGTCTCATTAGTGTTTTTCATGTTAAATTTATGAACAATTTAACATCAAACAAAGGATTAAAAACAAAAAATAAAAGTATAATACATCACCATACAACACATAAACATGAGAATTTGATGAAGGAGTTCACCCCTCCTAGGCTACATCTCCTTGGTCCAGCTTCCATGGCTTAGGCCTCTATATTATGCTCAAATTTGAAAAATGATGTGTTTACAATGCTTTTCTGCTCCTGATACCTACACCAATGAGTCCATAATGCCCAAAAATGGTCATCTAGCCTCTTTCTAAACATGATTTGGTCGAAAAATCCAAAAGTTATGACCATTTCCAGTTTCTCCACAATTTCTGGCCTAAATTTAGCTAACTGGAGCTAAATCCGGTTAGCTGGCACTAAACTGGAAGTTCCGCCAGATTTGGAGGACCGCCAAAATAATCTTGTCTAGTTTTAACTAAGCCACATTAACTTAATTAAGTGTGCTTAATGCTTAATCCCGCGCTTAACGTTAAATCCAGTTTAACATAATTATGTGTAGAATTTTCCGGATTTATCACATCCATTTTTATTAGAATCAACGTTTCGAACCAATCCTCTGTGGTTCATCATTAGGATAGATCAGTGAGTTTAGTCAGATCTCAACCCAGGATATAAATAAAGGAGGATGAAATTGAACATAATGAAAAAAGCAGACCAACTTACAATGACAGAAAGTGAAGGAAAATTAATCACACAACAATATTAAACGTTCTCTTTTTAATTAATAATTTTAGAATCATTTGTTAGTTTATTTCCAACCTTAATTAAAAATTCTAATTAATAAATAAACTGACAAATGATTCTAAAATTATCAATTAAAAATAGAACAATTAATATTATTGTGTGATTATTTTTCCTTCACTTTCTGCCATTGTAGGTCAACCTCTTTTTTTGCTTCCGTTTAATTTCACCCTCCTTTATTTATATCCTGGGTTGAGATCTGACTAAACTCACTGATCTATCCTGATGATGAACCACAGAGGATTGGTTCGAAACGTCGATTCTAATAAAAATGGATGCGATAAAAAAAAAAAATTATAAACATAACATAGATCACAGAAGCCTCAAATTAACATAATTAATTAAGGAATAGTATTAATTAATGGCGCTTATGGCTTAACTTCCACTCTTAAAGTTTAGCTCCATCGGTGGTTATGGGCTATGGTCACATGCTGCGTTGGGGGCTGGCCTACTCTCCCCCAGATGACATACATTATAAAACATAAAACAATGTGGAATGAGTTATGGTTAAGAACTTATGGTGTGGTGTGGAGATAGTGGGCATGCGTGTTGTGTGGGAGGTTGCGAGGTCAAACCTCGGCGCCTCTGCCCAGAATTCAAACAAAATTTTGACATCACGGTGGGTGGGGGGGGGGGGCATGTTGCGGCCCCAGGCTAAGCCATGTGTCCTCTCCCCATTGGTCCACACAAAAACCAATAAAATTTTTTCCAGACTATAAATTTCGAAAACCAATCAGATGTTGCCACTTGGAAGACTGCCATTCACCGGAGGATTTTGACCAAACATTGACCCTACCCAGTCAGCATGCCACCTAAGTAGTATAGACTTTTGACTGGGCTCCCTATCACCATTTTTTTTCCTGTTTGTTCAAACAGACATAACTGATTTCCGGGAGCATACAAAGTCCATTTTTTATGAAACAAAGTGCATCAGATTCAGAACGACGAGCACTATGTGTTCGTTCAGGTTTCCCGCCATTCTAAGAAATTTTATTTTTGAGCATAAAACCAAGCACATGATCATTCCTTGCCACTGGAATCCTTTTGGACCCCAAAATCTCTTTCATTACTGAGCATGTGGATGAGGGTACAATTTCCTCACCCTTCTAGTCTCAATCCACTGGAATTTCCTAATTTCAACAATCTGAGCTTTTCATAAAAACTAATATTTTTCCTTGATTCTTGAGACCTTGTCTTGCTGATGTAGACACTGCCATGCTGCAATTTCCTTGAATTTGTAGAACAACTTACTGTCCTTGAAGAAACAAACTTGTTTCCACCTCGGTCGTCAATCAAAGGAAACTTGAAAACTGTCTCACGTCTAACATTGTCGACATGGTGAATTTTAGCTTGTCTTGCTTTGTACTTGCATCAAATTTTGACCAGGTGTTTTCGTCAATGCCATGTACCATTTTGAAACCAAAAACAAGTACTTGTGGAACCTATGCCTTATTTTTCAAATTGTTTTGGTACTTTATCTTTGACCTTTTCACTTTTCACAAGGGAAAAATTCGTAATCTTTCATTATGTAGAAAAATTACATGTTACATTTTACAAGTATGCGATCAAGTAGCTGCAAATATAAAACTAAATTCATGTATAGTCAGTGATAGTACAAAAATAACAGTGTTCCAGTAACCATAGTAAGTTCAGTGCATAACTTACTAGCTTTGACCTTTTCACTCTCTTGCACTAGCATCTTGTTTCCATCACTGTTCAACACTGATGTGGATTGCTGCAAACCTTTCTCATCTTGTTTACCACTTTTCAAAGGCAACATGTTAGAGCCCTGAAAAATATTATTACAAACATTAGCAACTTCAATGAAATCATCTTTTTCATTAGATGCATCTTTTTGAAAGGTCTCATTCAACACATCACTATGCTTGAACATTAACAAAGCCAAATTTTGACTTGCATTCACTATTCTCTTCATTTCTCCTGCATGAAAAAGAGATAAACTTCTCTTCTTTTTATGTGCTTTAACTATGTACTCAATTCCATTCTTGAACAAGTGGTACTAATTCTCATGGCAATGAAATACTTCTTTCTTGTCATAAAGATAGGGACTTCCCAAAATAATACCTGAAATCTCAAGCGACACTACAAGTTCAACTTCATCAAGAAAGTTTGAATTGATTGCAAACCTTATCGGATGCACTTCCTTGTTACCTGCAAGTTTGCATTCTTGCATATCCAGCCTAAAGGATAAAGTCTTGGATGTATAACAGTTTCTAGATTTAACCTCTTAACTAAGTCTTCAAAAATTAAATTAGCTTGAGAACCACTATCAAATAGTGTGTCTATTTTGGTATGCTTTGAAACAACTCTAATATGAAAGAGTTCAAATATTGTATCTTCATCTTGAGCCACATTAGAATAACTTGACGAACTAGTTCTTTCTATGTTCTTACCTTTCAAACCCATTGCTGTAATCTTGGTTTCATCTCCTGAATCTGAACGTAAGTCATGTTCAATGATTGCAGTTGTTTTCTCCTTCTCTTTGTTTTTAAGTTTGTTTGGCTTCAACTATGGATGGAGTTGCCAACAATGGTCTTCGTCATGGCCATTCTTCGAACAACATTTACATGTGAGTTTATATTTCTATGTCTTAATTGAACCATTTTTCTTTCCTCTTCCATTAAACTTACCATTTTCTTTACTTTCATACTCAAGGAAACTATCACTTTTCTCAGCTACACTATGTTTCCCTCTTGCTTCTAGATGTATGGCTTGAACACAAACCTCATATAAGTTTGTGGGATTGAACATGAGAATAGTATGTCTAAGATAACTGTGAAAACCCCCATTATACTTCAACAAAGTTTATTGAGGACAAATTAACACCCAAAATAAGAGCTATTCTCCTAAATTCATGAGTGTAATATTGCACACTTTGCCCTTTTAATTGTTTAAAATTTTTCCAGTCCATAATGCCTTTTTTTCATGTAATCTAGAGGGTAAAATTTCCTTTTAATGGAAGCAATAAAATTTGACCAAGACACTGAGATCTTACCATGGTTTTTAATCTCATCTTGAGTCTTTTCTTCCCACCATACAAGTGTTGCACCCTCCATTCTCAAGGAAGCCAATTGAATCTTTATGTCATCCTCTTGAAGGTTCTGAATTATGCAATAAACCTCCAATTGACGAATCCAATTATCCAGCTTCTTTGCATTCACTTAGCCATTATACATCGAAAGCTCAAATTTAACATCAATTTTAAGTAAGGGTGATTTACTAGCTCCTTTTGAAGTATGTGTATGAACAAATGGAATGGTTGTGGTAGTGGAAGATGATGATGAGGAAGGTGATGGAGGTGAGGATGATGGTGGCTTCTTACCATCTCCATGGCCTCCTCCTCTTGGAGGCCCAGAACTTTCTCCTTGCATCCTTATTCCTCTCCTCATAGAGGACCTTAACCATCTCAATCATATTAAAAAATGCCTTTCTGAATGCTCTCTCATCTTCTATCATGGTAGGTTCTCCTTCATGAGAAATGCTCACTGAAGACTTAAATTCAACTTGAGGATGTGCCGGTGTTTAAGACTTTGGCAACGTTGCCCTTATTTCTCTTGACCCAACTGCAGGGCTTTTAACCAGCTTCCCTTCTACTCTTTTGAGTTTTAACTTTGTAAGCATGAATCAAACTCGCAAACAATTAGATCCCTTCTTGCACAAAAAAACCTAAATATCTGGTACCAAAAATGATTTGAATGAAGTATGTTAGTGTTGGTGTGCTAATTACTCTTTCAGATTCTGAAAACAATGACTTATGTGTGCTTAAGGGTTCAAGTCCTCCTGCAAATTATTGAGTCTCGTGAGTGTTTTTCATGTTAATTTTATGAACAATTTAATGGCAAACAAAGGTTGAACATCAGCAAACAAAAGTATAGTACATCACCATACAATACATCAACACAAGATTGATGAAGGAGTTCACCTCTCCTGGGCTACATCTCCTTGGTCCAGTTTCCATGGCTTGGGCCTCTATATTATGCTCAAATTTGAAAAATTATGTGTTTACAATGCTTTTCTTCTCCTAACACCTACACCAATGAGTCCATAATTCCAAAAAATGGTCATTTAGCCTCTTTCTACACCTGATTTGGTCGAAGACTCCAAAAGTTATGACCATTTCCAGTTTCTCCACAATTTCTGGCCTAAATTTAGCTAATTGGAGCTAAATCCAGTTAGCTGGCACTAAACTGGAAGTTCTGCCGAATTTGGCGGACCACCAAACTAATCATGTTTATTTTTAATTAAGGCACATTAACTTAATTAAGCGCATTTATTACTTAATCACATGTTTAACATTAAATTCAGTTTAACATAATTAATTAATGGCGCTTATGGCTTAACCTTCACTCTTAATGTTTAGCTCTGCTGGTGGTTATGGGCTATGGTCACATGTTGCGTTGGGGGCTAGCCCCCTCTCCCCCTGACGGCATACATTACAAAACATAAAACAATGTGGAATGTGTTATGGTTAAGAACTTATGGTATGGTGTGGCAGTAGTGGGCATGCATGTTGTCTGGGAGGTCGCGGGGTCGAACCCCGATGCCTCTACCCAGACTTCAAACAAAATTTTTACACCATGGTGGGGGGAGGGGGGGCACGTGGCTGTCCCAGGCTGAGCCACATGTCGTCTCCCCACTGGCCCACACGAAAACCAATAAAAAATTGCGAGACCATAAATTTTGAAAACCAATAAGATGCCGCCACTTGGTAGGTTGCCATTTGTCTGAGGAATTTTACTAAACATTGACCCTTGTTGTTATAAGGTTGTCATTGATGTCAATATGAGGATCAATATTCTTGTAAAGACCTAAAAACCTTAAGGGAAAACCTTTGGAGTGATATCATGCAAACCTCGTATGAAGAGGTCCTTGCTCATGATGACAAGTCCCTCTTGGTTAATAAGGATGCCATTAATGATGATGTGCTTACTCTTGATAAAGAAGCTTGGAACCAACATGATGTCAAGATGACAAATATTCTTAAGGTGCCAAGTGTCAATCATGTACCTTGTTTGGTAACCTATAAGACTACACTTGATGATGTCATTCGATGAAGGTCTTGATGACATGGTTGGAAATTATATGATGACATGGAGGACCATTTGATGACATGGACAATGATTGGGGACATGACATGGAGGAATTGAAGAACACTTGATGGCATATGATGACATTGTTGGAAGATCTCATTTAATGATCTAGATGGTGGTTGGAAAACTCTTTGAAGCTCTCCAAATGGAAAATTATGGATTCACTATCATGATGACCTTGTTGGATACTCGAATGATGACACTCATAATAATATTATTGGTGCAAAAAATGGAGAAGCCATCAATAACCACATGCTGTCCCAAACACTCATTCTGTCCCAAATATTTTCTGCACAGAATTTCAAGGTTAGTCTCATTAAAAAATTATTTTCCCTACACTAGAGGTAGCTTCTCAATTTGAATCTTGTACCATCTTTTAGGGCATAATTTTTCCTTTCTAATGAGCCCTTACACGCCCCAAAACTCCAAATAGTTTGTGAGATAATGAATTTTTAAGATAAAAAAATATAATTTTCTCCCCAGCTGACCTATGCTCAGTTATTCATATCGGCCTACATCCATAAAGACATGTCCCTTCATCTTGACGTCAAACTCATATAAAAAGGAGGTTCGGACTATTCATTTGCAAAAAGAAATTTCAGTGATTCCATAGAGATATATTTAAGACACCGAAGAGAGAAGCTTAAGGACAAAAGAAGGAGTTGTTCTATAATTTGTTTGGGCTTAAAGATCAATAAACTACAGAAAATTAATTGGAGGTTGATGAGGACTTGAAAACCTTTTGTTTGGGCTAATTCTTCTTACAGTGGTGCACTGTCACCTTCAGCAGCTTGTATTGCAGATTTTTGTGTAGCTCACTAAACTCTGATCAGTGACATATCTCTCTGTGATTTTAGTGTGGCATCTCCCTGCGGATTGTAGAAGTAACACTACAAATATGTGGAGAAACTACAAGACAACATACTTTGATACCTTTCATTGCCTCTGACCTGAAATTGTTTGACCCATAGCAAGCTATTATTTAAAGCTTGAAACTTGTGTTTATAGTCTCGGACAGGGTCATTATTCCTGTGATATACCTTCCATACCTCAGACCGTCCTCATAAACTGAAGCTCAAACAGGTGCAGAGCTGCAATTCAACTTCTCCTTTGAAATAGAATTAAACCTTCAACTTAGCCTTATTTTCAGAATTCAGACCTATTACCTTGTTGAATATTTCAAGCCTATCCTTTGTGTTCGAACCTGGTTGATCAGTTGAATAAAAGTGCAACATCGTAGTTATGCAATAGAAACGGATTTGGAACTAAGGCAGAAAATAAGGTAGTAACTGTGGCATTTGCAGACATTGATTACAGACCTTGAATTTGGACTAGTCCACCTTAAGTAGCAAATATTTGAACAAGAAGAAAACAATTTTTGCAGTATTTTCAGTGGTTGGTTGGGTCTATTGATTGTGACCTGGATATGGTCTGAAAAGAAGACCTATTAAGGTGACAAGTAGTTGTTCTAAAAGATCCTTTATTTGTAGACTATTGAAAAGCATTTGAAAAAAATACTCTTGAAGAGCCCTTGGAGAATTGAAGATTTTGTTGAGTCTTGTTGAAAGCACTAATGGCCTAACAAATTTTGAAGCACCTACTAAAGAACTTGTGAAGAAATACTTTGTTGGGCAAGTAAAGTGAAGACTCCCTTGAGAAGTTCTTGAAGAAGTCCTTGAAGAAGTTTGGAGTAGGTGCAGAACTTGGGCTACCTATTGAATACATCTTGAAGGCACCCCTAGAGATCATGATACATCGTTGATGTCATCATGAAAAGTAAACTTGGAGAAATTGTTTGGGTACGATGAAGAGAAGTGGTGACACCTTCTAAGAAGAGAAGGTTGTCATTGATGATGTGACGTGAAGACTAAGTGTGACAGGGATTGTTGAAGAAGACTTTGGGAGCCGTGAAGAATAACCAAAGATATTTTGATGAAGTGAAGTTGCGGGTTGGAGCCCAAGAGGTTGGAGCCTCATAGAAACAAGGCTGGTCCCTTGGAAAATAGGGTTGGAGCCCTAGAGGATTGGAGTCCTCAAGAAACCAGGTTGGAGCTTGTACGAGAGATAGGGTTGGAGCCCTAGAGGTTGGTGCCTCAAATTGACAAGGTTGGAGCCTTGGAAAGACCAAGTTGGTGCTTGGCACAATACATGTTGGAGCCTGGAAGATTGGATTCTTCATCTAGGGTTGGTGCCCTATATCATTATTGTACTCTACTTATTGTAAAGAAGAAATTAATAAAAGTATCTATTCGATCATTGTTCATTTTGTGTTCTAAATATAAGTGGTCTAACAGGTAAAATTAACAATTGAAAAGAAATACTGATTCACCCCCCTCTCAGTGTTTCCAACAACCCTGCCCAGTTAGAATGCCATGTCAGCAGTACGGAATGCCGACTGGGCTCCCTATCACCATTTTTTTGGTTGTTTGTGCAAACAGACATAACTCATTTTCAGGAGCACACAGAGTCCATTTTTCGTGAAACAAAGTGCACTAGATTCAAAATGATGAGAACTACGTGTTCCTTCAGGTTTCACGCCATTGTGAAAATTTTGATTTTTTAGCATAAAACTAAGCACCTGATCATCCACAATGCTTAGATATCAACATTCTTGTTCTTTATCATCTCTTCAATTGTCTTAACATCATTAAGATCATATCCTAATTTGATTACAAATTTTCAAGACTTGCTTTAATTTTGGTATCTTTGGCTAATGATGACATTTTATCCATTTTTAACTGTGTATGAATATTATTAAGGGAAGCTTGTAGTTGGAGGCTGCTATAGTTGAACTGGTCAGAGTAGAATATATCATCTCACCTGCCTACATAAATGAAGGTCAGTTTGATCAATTACATGGATTTACTTAGTATCAAAAGCAAAAATATATGTTTTATAGTCTTCTGCACTTTTAGGGACTGGAGCTTTGGGTTCCAAGAAGGCTAATTGAAATTGTCCCTTTTCAGTATCAACTGCAGACATAAGTCTATGCTGGGTAGTGGAAGACTATTTCTAGAATTCATAATATGTAGTAGCCTTCAATGCTCCAGTCTTTCTTTTAATCTTTTTGTACCTAGCAAAATTATTTTGTTGTGTCATGCCCTGATAAACATATGACATAAGAGAATCTGTGGTGATCTCTTTAATTCATGGAAAGGAAGAAGTATGGAAACCTGTCAACACCGTTGTAGCCTGCTCCTGTGAATTCTCTCCTTTTAATGGCTCTTCATTAGTGTTTATCTTCTTCCTTCTCTTGAAAACAATTAATTATGTCTCTTGAATCTCTAAGACTGTAGGAGATAGAATTTCTCTTTACATTTTAGTTTCTTTTTCTTGAGAAATTGGAGTTTATGAAGCTGTATGAGTAAAAATTTGTTCCTCAACCTCCTGCAATGTGTTCTCATGCCATTCTTCTTGATTTGCATACTTTTCTATTTCTGGCGTGGTTGTATGTGCATAGGGTGTGGTCTTCTACTCAACTCTCAGCTTCGAAATAATCCCCAAGGGATCATAAGACCAAGTAAAACTTAACTTAAATTTCATTAGTTTTAACAAATTATCTGCCTCATTTCTGCTGCTCTAGTATTTACAATGAAAGGACCAATTTGGTCCTTTAACTTGAATTGTGATTTTTGCTTCCTGGATACAAAATGTAAGTCATCCATATTCATCATTTGCCTTGTGTATTCTAAGGCAAAGATCCTTATTGGCACAAATATTGGCAATTTGTGGGGAGGAATTTCACAACCATATATCGTGATCTTTGTGTAACCTTGGTAAAGATACCAATCTCCAAATTTAGCTTGATTAGTATGGTGCATAATCCTTCTGATTTCAGGTGAAATTCTTGGTATAACTTCACCACTGAGAAGACACAAAGACATGTGTATAAATTGATTCACAAAGTCACTAAAAGAATACTCCTCTATTTTCTTCCTTACTAAGGAAGTCCAACAAATTATAGACTGAGGCCTTCCTTCTGCATCCAACTTCTGCAATGGGAATTTGAATCTCTCCACTTGATAAAATAGAAGTAAATAGACAAGGAATCACTGATGTTTAAAACCACCTTCAGCAGAGAACTTAAGAAACCGATCATGGATAATGTTCGACATGAACTGACTGCAATTGAAAATTAATGATGGTTTGTTACCCACAGAGAAAATGACAAAAACCTTAGAATTACTTCATCAACCCATTGATCAGTAGGATATCCTAACATACATGCAACCATAGAAATAATATACCTTGAAATTTATGGAAAAAATGAAGTAGAATAAGGTGGATTAGTTCTAGGAAATTCAGAATTTTCAGGTAGGAAGGTTTCAAAATTATGAGCTCTCTAGGGAAATGTGAGTTTATGGTAGATTTCCATGAGGGAATCAACATAAAAGGGATACCGAGGGGCTTGAAAATCAATTTGGAGGGCTTGGCATATAGACTAAGGTGTAATTGCAAATAATACTTCATTGTTTTGGGAAATTACAACCCTCTGACTGGGAAGATACCTTAAATGAAACCGGGTGACAAATTGAGGAAAAACACGAGTTTGGGGAAAGACAAATTGTGGTATGAAGGATTCCCAAATACTCAATTCATCATTGACATCAAGGAATTTATGGTTTTCCCAGTTGTGAAGTTCATAGAGGTCGAACTCACACTGGGTTTATGATATTTTGTATTGGGTGTCGACCATGGGGAGCTCATCTAAATTTATGATAGTGGGAAACGTAGGGCTTTCTACTACCAATTTGGACTTTCCTTTGAGAGTAAAAATTGTGAATAATCAAATTACCATCTTGAGTGTTAAATTACCAGGATATGATGGTTACTAGTGTAGGAGATGATTGCAAACTGGTAAAATTTGGAATCGCACCTATGCTGCTACAAGAAGAAATGAAGGAAAGGGAATATGCAGGGTGACAAAATTATTTAAAGAAAATATTTTTGATGAATAAAAACTCGTAACCTTTTTTGGGCGCATCTAGTTAATTCACTAAACGTTGGCGGGAAGGATTAAATTACTTTAACGGTTATTTAGTTGTTAGCGAGAGGAATTAATTGCTATAATGGTTAAATGATAAGATCGAACGAGGGAATGACAAGTGGCATATCATGAGTGGGGGTGAGAGCGGCGACGAGAGTGAAGAGTTGGGGGGGGGGGGAGTGGGTAGGCCGTTTATGGTTTTCGAGTGGTGGGGGGGGGGGGAGTGGGTAGGCAGTTTATGGCTTTCGAGTGGTGGGGAGAGTGGGTAGGCAGTTTATGGTTTTCGAGTGGTGGGGGGGGGGGAGTGGGTAGGTAGTTTATGGTTTTCGAGTGAGGAGGGGGGGGGGTCCCTATCTCATCCTCCCTCATTGATCTGGGCGGGGACGATCACATCCACTTATTTCCAATTAGCCTTTTTCGCTATACGAAAAAATGTCAAATCATTTGTTATTATAATAAAGAAATCCTCAGAAATTAAAAAAGGATTAAAATTACATTAAAATAAACCATATTGGCATTTTAAATAGCATGCTAACCTTATATATATATATATATATATTATCCATTTTTCCTTCTATTTTTTATTTTCTATTTTTTTTTTTTTTTTTTATTCTCTTTTCTATATTTTTTTAATTTTCTTTTTTCAACATAAGGGAAAAAGTAAAAAGACAACTAGGGTGAAAATAAGTTATAACACATATTTTGATATATACCCAACATCCACTAGTTACCTCAAATTTATCAGATTTTTTTAACAAAATGTGTTGGATAATCGAGTTGCTTGTAAGTGCCAAGAGTTGTATGAAATCAAACCAAGAATAACAAGACTTGAATCACTTACATGAAATCAACCACTTTCAATATTGGTAATTTAAACCCTAGGTTGATTTATCTTAACCCAAGTTAGATATAAGGCTTGAAAATAAAACCCTAACTCAAGTAGATAAAGCTAATTAAAAGATTAAACTTGAAATTTCAACTTTTATAAAAAAATTTAAATGAAAAGTGAAAAATTAGATTTGATTGGAGAATACCGTTAAAATTGGCCTACCATTGGGCCATGGAGTCCTCCTTTACCCTATGGATACTTCCTTGTTGATGTGAAGAAGTTCTCTCCCACTTAGAGTTAAGAGAGAAGCACCAACCTAAGAACAAGAACAACTAGCAACTCCTAAAGAGGGTTAAATCTAATTTAGGAAAATAAACTAAGTTAAGAAAATTTTCTCTATATATTCCTAAAGTAATAAGACAAAATATTCAGCAATATTCCTCTCAAATACATATTAGAAATTTATCTAAATAAATTTCAAAGATGCCAAAAGATAGAAAGGAAATTCTTACTCTTTGGATGCCTACACCATTTACCAAACCTTTTACTACTTGAAAACACCAATAACTATTCGAAATCCCTTAGAAATTATGAAAAATTTGTAAAATGGGAAGAATATTACGAAATATGAATAATAAACGTGCTTCTCTTTATTCTCTAACAAGTAAAATGAGTGAGAGAAACCTCTTTTATAGGACAAGAGATGCTTTAAACACATCTTACAATACAATGTGCTTATGTGATACCATGAGCTCATGCTATGTGCTAGGTAAAACCCTGTGCCCCAAGTTTGTTACAAAAAACCCTTAGTCGAAGGAATGCCCTCCTTAGAGTGAGAAAATTCCACATGTGTGGATGTCAATTGGTCAAAACACACGATAAAACAATTTTTGCAGCATCATAACTTGGTTAATTTTTATCCGATTTTTTAATCCATTTAAAAAATCCCATGGCTAATCTACATCCAATGTAGTGGAATTTTGGGCACTTTGATAACTTCCCTTAAAGTTGGTCACACCAAAAAATGTGCTCTAACCACCCGCACATGTGAGAATATTGCTTCAAGTGGCTCAAGAAATAGAGATGCCCCTCACATGTGCTAGATAATCATAGTACAATGTCATGGTACTTCATGTGACTGATGTAAACAACTTGATGATGTGGTGCCTATGCTATTATGTATCCCAAGCTAATGTGCATGGATCCTAAGGTACAATGCATCAACTCCATTGTGTAGTGCCCCAACATATCACAATAAATCAAATGTCCAACAAGTTGTTAGGCACCAAAAAAAAGAATATATATTTTAACATAGATAACTTAAACTAATCTTACTAAATTACCCAAGCAAACCATGGTGGTACAACCTTATTCCTTTTACATGTGTCTTTTGAGTCAAACATAAGGTATTCCCTAAGATTCTTGCTTAGAATATAGGCAAGGGTGATGTAATTGGTGGAAGGGGAATGGGGAAAACCTATGAAATAACCTTCAAAGCCATGAAATGATGTAATAAGTTTGTCTCTAGTCCAACTAGTCTTTTTGAATAAGAATCTTCAATTTATTTGTTGCAAACCATTGAGAGGGAACCCATTTTAATTCATTTTTGCTACTTCGACACCATTTTCTTCCCCTTTTTTGTTATTTTTCTTTAATTTCTAGCCCCCTTTCTTTTGATAAGCATTCAACTCTAGGATTTTTGGGGGTGCACCTTTTATTG
Organism: Pinus albicaulis; assembly: GCA_034641835.2. Classification (NCBI taxonomy): domain Eukaryota; kingdom Viridiplantae; phylum Streptophyta; class Pinopsida; order Pinales; family Pinaceae; genus Pinus; species Pinus albicaulis. The sequence goes on along the minus strand of CM076570.1, from coordinate 1,099,155,922 downwards.
AAGCAATGAAACTTTCTTTTTTCTTTTCTCCTTACTTTTCATCCTTTCTTTTGACTTTATTAATTTACACTTGCTTGGTTCTCTCTTCAAATTCTTCATTTAGACCTTTTAGGTGACATTTGATAGGTTATTCATAAGTAGGGAATGTAATTTTTTATTTGGATGGAATGAAAATGTAAGCGGATTTGCAAAAAGTGTTAAGTATGGAGATGATATGATCATGCTACCTGCCTTGATTCCTATTAGTACCTAGTGGCATGGGCTAAGACACACTTATTCAAAGATAAATGCCCCCCCCCCCCTTGGTTAAAAAAGGTAAAAATCTAATATTTTTATGTAGTTATAAATGATAAATGTTCATATCTAATGTCATTTCACACTTATAAGTCAAAACTCAACACCATTTTAAAGCTAAGAAACAACACATAGAATCATATAAACCAAAGGAAATCATCATGAAGTAATGTTTGCCAACACATATGACATGAAGTGTCTAGGGAGCATGCACTGATATACCACTATAAAAGAACAAAAGTGTATGATAGAATGCATAAGAGAAGCAAGCCTAAATCTGAGAAGTTGGAATAAGAACCTCATATAAGCAACAACATCGCACTCAATAGAGTGTGTTTCTATGGTAGTTACCCTAAAGGGGCAACAAGGGTTTGAGTGAATGGCACCTAAACATGGCATAAATCTTGAAGGTGTTGAAATTGTTGCTTTTGTGTTTAATGACGGTTTTTGGAAAGATTCCAAAAAGGTTATTCTTGTTACTTGTCAAAGTGCTTAGGTACTTAATTCTTAAACTTTTTCAATGGTCAACTTTGAAGGCATACATTGTTTCATTTTCAAATTTCATTTATATCAAGATTCAAATGTTTAACAATTGACTTTGATCTTCGCCGATATTGAGGTGAAAAACTTGCTATGGGTTGCAACATACATTTATAAGGCGATGGATCTTGCCAAGGAGGCCATCAAAAGAAGGTGTGGGGATGAAAAGGCCACATATAGGCCTCTTTGGGATATTATTGATGAGTATTGTGATAGATAATTACAATTTTTATGAGAAAAATAGATTTAATGAGGATAGAAAGGTTAATAAAAGGTTTATGACACATGTTAAAAGGCGTTTTTGATTAAGAACACAAAGTCATGTCCTTGCTCAATTACAAAAATATAAGATACTTGCAAAGTTATTTGCCTATAGTAGTGCTATATGTAAGAGAACTAAACTATTTCTAACAAAATTCATTAAATTTTCTTTATTTTATTTATTAATTCTTTTAACTTTTTTATTATTCATTGTCTTTGATTTGAACTCGTAAACCTTTTATTATTAACTAGGCTTGAAGGAAAAACACACCCTCTTGTTATTTACTAGGTCTACACTATGGGTTAAGTCTAACAAATTGTAATCGACATGTTGAAAAGGTTGAACGATGCTCTCCCAAATGGAACCGTTACCAACCATAAAGCTTATAAAATTGTTTTTGTGGTCTAATTTGAAGAAATTGGGAATAAAGATTTGGACAAGGGCAAGTGGATTTCAATGTTAGAGAAGCTAGTTTTGCAACACCTAGCCATGTTAAAGAGTATGGAAGAATTATCAAAACAATGGGGGCGGGGAATGAACAAATACTGCCAAAATATCATTGCCCATCTTTGAAATATTTCCAATAAGCATGAGAACCTACGCAATTTGAGTACATAATGTAAAGAAATAAATTCTTTTAGATAATGTTTTGCGAAGAGAATAAAGTGAAATCGTGCTTTAAGAAAAAAAAAAAAAAAAAACTGTAACTGCAATTCATATTTTATTAAATTTCAAAATTTTAGCTTGTAGATGTGTTGGTGAATGCGTAAGATTTTTTTATTGTACATGACCTTCTCTTATAAATTTTGGTTAACGATGGTTCTACAGGAAACCATGTTGGTCCTAATGAAGACGAGGAAGAGGGGCCATATTCTTCGGAAAAAGATGCTCGTGGCAATCGAGATCTGCTGCAGCGCCTCACTTACGGGAAAAAAACTGAGAATTTCTTATTAGCTCCTTCTCAAGAGGTATTTAAAATTTGTCATGCTAGTATGAGTAAGATGGCCTTATGGAAGGTGCATAGCACTAAAGTTGTATATATTAGGTGAATTTCTTTCAACTTGGAATGTTTTTTGGACTTCATTTTACGGGTACAATGCATGTTGTTCAGCTCCAAATTGTCTGAATTTGTTTGAATTTGCATGATCGAAAAATGTAGCTTGGATGATGCTATAGGCACATGTTTACAGAAGAAAACAGGGACTGCTTGTTGCTTTTCTGTCAGACAAGGGTGCCACCATTCAGAATTTGAGTATGATTTGTCTGCATGGTCTGTCGACATACTTCCTGATTGCAAAAATGTGGTTTTCAATACTGCAAAGGTGAGTTGCTGGTTTTCCTGGGTTGCACAAAGGTTGATTGAAGTGCTATTGAACTGCTACTCATCTAGCAGTGTCCGTAATCGACATTTTGTGTATTGCATGATAATCTTATATTTCTGAAAAGTTCTACTCCTGACTGTAATAATTTTGTTGGGCTATGATAGGGATTATATTATGCGTCTGACTGGTCAGGTGTTCAGTTTTTAGAAAGTGTTCTGTTATCTATTGGTAGAAAAAATTAGGATACAAAACAAAAGTTATCAAGCAACCACAAAAATGGTGATGCTGAAAACCAAGTAGATACAATGGAGAATCCTGCAGAAAAATAGTCACAACATTCCCTATATTTGCTTAAGGGTCCAAGGGTTTTTCCCTTGTATTATTTTGAAGGAATATAGGATAGAAATTTCAATGAAAGGGTCCAAGTGGTAAGTTTCCTTCATAGTGAGTAGCCAGGTAGTATTGGACTGAATTCTGCCCGTTAGTTGTACATGGTTTTCCTTTGAGGTTTGCTACAACAAAATCCAGCACGCCGGAATGATGTAAAGTCTCAAGCATCAAACGGTTAGTTTCATGCAACTTACAAAGACTGCCCACTGTCACCTTAGTAGCTCTTCCTCTTTCTTTTGGTTGGATCTTCTTCAATTTAAGGGGCTTACCTAAGTATAGGTTTATCAAGGCTATGGAGTGGAGGCTCAAGGTAAAAATGAAGAATTAGCCATCATAAAACAAAGTGGTTGCAGTATGTGGAAGTGAAGTGGAAATGGAAAACGGGGTATGGGAAAGAAAGGAGACGAAGGGAGAAGAGAAACAATGGAATAAATTGATAAGGGACCAATGCCTATCAATCCAAGGGCTAAAGGAGTCATGAGACATTGCAAAATGAATGGACTAATTTATCACCATCAACTATTTTGAGCTAGGCTATGAGGTAGAAAGACTAATTTCAAACCTTCCACCCTCTTAGATGAAAGATCTAGTTTGAAACCTTCATCAATTAGTTTCTACATAAGGAAAAGTGAACTTGTTTGATACATAAACCTTGAGTAATAGGACATAACCCCCAAGGGTGTTGTGTCTGTATCTTGTGTGTTGGACACATGGTGTACTAGGACACCTGCCCAACAGGTGTTCTAAAATAAGACACTTGTTTGACATGTCCCCTAAAATAAGACACGTGTCTAACAGGTCTCCTAAAATAAGACGTGTTTGACACGTCTCCTAAAACAAGACACATGTCAAACATGTGCCCTAGATGTGTCCTACCCATTCGACTCTAAATTTTTTTGTTGCCATTTTCTCACTTTTAGTGGTATGGAAAGAGCTCTTACAGTCTCTCATTGTGAAAGTGAAGGGTAAAATCAAGATTTGAAGGGATTCCAAGTATTTTGTAAATGTTCCATTTTCTAAAAAAATTGGATCATTATGTCTACATTTAATTTTTGTATTTGTAATTTGTAAAATATATATATATATATATATATATATATATATATATATATATATATATTCACGTGGGAAATACCTTTATAATCCATATGAGGAATATACATGTTTATTTTCAACAACAAGGCTCAAAAGCCATTGCTTCAAATCTCATCATGTTAATTGTGGGAATTGAACCTGGATGGGGGATCCCAATCATTCCTCCCAACCACTCAAGATAAACCCAATTGAAATATATATATATATATATATGTGTGTGTGTGTGTGTGTGCCAGAGAGAGAGAGAGATGTAATATAGTTTTAAAGATTGAAACTGGGTTTTGAACCATAATTGGATCAAACAGGACCGCATAGGATTCAATGAACTAGTGTTTTAAAAAATACATTAAAATAATTAATTTTTAATGAAAAACTATTTTTAAGATTTCAAACCATGATTCCAAACCATTAGACATAAAATACACAAATTTTGCTCTTCTATATACCATGTAAGGGTGCATATATCAAAATGGCATCGAGTGCAAGACATCTTGTCAACAAAATACATAATCAATGGGGCTCTAAATGGCCTCTAAAGTCCAAAAACAATGCTACAATATATGGGGCCACTTACATACTACAAATCACTGATCAACATGATCACTATTCACCACTACTAGACATGGGATCATCACTAGGAGCTACATAAAAATTATTTGGCTCAGAGTTTAAGGGCTCCCCAAACTCCTCTGCAACCTCAGTAATAGTAGTAGCAACAACAAAACTAGGTCTAGTGGAAGCACGTGTTTCCTTAGAAACCACTCAAAATCACTACCTACTATAGCCCCTGGTCTCCTCAAACTCCTCTACAACTTGAGTAATAGTAGTAGTAGTAGCAAAACTAGGCCTAGTAGAAGCATGAATTTCCTCAGAAACCACTCAAAACCACCACCTATTACAATGCCCGATTTCCTTATAAACCACTAAAAACCTCTAACCGCGAGTCCCACAGTGTTGCACGTGTAGATGGAGTTTCTTGGAGCTGGCTGGTCTAATTTATGTCGAAATCGACTAATTCATGCTAGTTGGTACCAGTTAGGTACCAAACTGGCTAGTTTGGTACCTAATCGGTATCAAGTTGGTTTGGTACCTAGCTGGTACCAGCGTTGATAATATCGGTATCGGCAAAATATCGGCGAGGGTCCAAAAAATATCTTATCGGGAATATCGGCAAATATCGGCAAGCATAAAAAATGCATAATATATTCATTTTTTTTTCAGATTTTTAAACATATAAAGCAATAACAACATGAAATAAACACATTGACACATAAATATGAAGAAAGCATTGATATATATGATGTAGTGGATGGAAAATAAAAATGATACATCAAAGGCAATACCAAATCCTGTTGATCCTTGATAATTGTCCAATCAAGGACTCAAATTTGGAGAACCAATACAAAATAACATCACACAATAAAAGTATTTCATCATCATGAGTTATATGTAGCAAAACAAATAAAAATAGTAGTTATCTATCTGAAATCAATGCCCTCTCCCCCTTTTACGGGAAAACATGAGGGGTTGTTTGTCAGGCCTGCCTCTAGTAGTAGAAGGCCCTGACCCTGCACCTAATGTCAAATACTGACTACTGGGTGTGGAGTTCTGCTCTCCTATATCTATAGCAAATGGTGCAGATGCTGATGCTCCCACAGTGTCCTCCTCGTCGTCCTCCTCCTCTTCCTCCTCCTGCTCCTCCTGTTGCTCCTCCTCCGAGTCCTCCTCCTTTTGCTGCTCCTGTTCTAATGGTTCCTCTAGCTCTAACCATATAGGTGACTCCTCCAAGACGGGATGCTCAGTATCCACCCTCTACTGAGACAATACATCAATATTGTCTAAGGAAATGGCATCTGGATCCATTGGTGCTTGTATTTGCTTTACTCGAAGGCGGATATTGTAATGCACATACACTAAATCATTGAGATGTGCGAACTCCAACCTGTAAGAGTGTCAAAAAAACTAATGAGTCTTCCCTCTTGACACTTGAGAATCATAAATCACTAATTGCTCAATTGAAGGATGAAGGTCAAATTTATACCTGTTGCGCTTTTTCGAGTGTATTTTCTCAAATACACTCCAATTGCGCTCACATCCTGAAGAACTACATGTTTGACTCAGGATTCTTATGGCCAATTTCTGCAAATTTGGTGCCCTTGCACCATAGGTTCGCCATCAAATATCTACAACAAAATAAATAAATAAAAATTCAAAAACATAAAACATAATTGAACTTTCAAATGCAAGTTACATAATTTAATTTTAAAAATCTAGAATTATAAATAAGTAAATTCTAAATTGAAAATTCTGATGAGTGATGGCTTGTCACTTACGTGGCATGAAGAGGGTCCTTTCCCTAATAGCATCATCAAAGCCAAATAGGCCAACACAATCCTGATAAAAATGTATCTTGCGGTTGATTTTGCTATGAAGCTCAGGATCGGGTACCATCCTCTGAATACAAGAATGGAGCCCTTCCATCACCTCACCATCAAAATCAAAGGCGCATTTGTATGAAAATGCAGGGTTGAGGAAGAGTGCTGTTGCATGAATGGGTCGATGAAGCATCCCTGTCCACCGATTATCATTCACATCCCATAACATCATAATGCCCAACAGAACCCTTGTCTGCATAATAAGAATGAATGGCCTCCTTGGTCCTATCCATGGCCTCATACACATAAGCCATTGCAGGCTTCTCCCCATCTACCAAACTCAAAACCTTTACTATAGGTTCACTAATTGAGCACACTTCTTCTACTCCCTGCCAAAATGTCTCAATGTACACCATTTTTGCAATGGCTCTCCCGTCCTGTCTCCTATTGTATCTACAATCACGCCACTCATCAGAAACAAACATTTGCTTCAACTCAAACTGACATCGAAGCAAAGACTGAAGAGTAATAAAGTTGGTGGCAAAACGTGTGATTGTAGGACGCCGCAACTCCTTGTTTCTGGTGAATCTCCTCATGAGGATAAGAACAAAAGCATGGTTATCCTAGCCATATCAATCACCTCTTTCATGAAGGAGAGTTTTCCCATATCCTCAAGGAGCAGATCGATACAATGTGCTGCACATGGAGTCCAGAACAATGTGCGGTGCCTCTCTATAAGCATCTTGCCGGCAGCCACATAATTAGCTGCATTATCTGTTATGACTTGCACCACATTCTGCATGCCAATCTCCAGGATGAAGCCATCTAATAGCTCACATATCATTGCTGCATCTTTTATGTGTGCTGATGCATCCACTGATTTAATAAACATGGTACCTTTAGGACAATGTGCCAAGAAATTTAGAAGGGTCCTACCCTTCCTATCTGTCCAACCATCAGACATCACTGTGCATCCAAACACTTCCCATGTCTTTTTCAACTCTGTCAATCTAGAGTTGATGTTCTGCTTTTCTGCTTTAAGGATTGGCCCCCGCAACTCCTCATATGTAGCACTTTTGTAACCTGGGCCCACAACAACAATAACATCACACATTGGCTACCAATATGGATTGGTTTTGGTGATGCTGAGAGGCAATTCATTCCAAAAAAGACACTTCCCCATAAGTCTATCTGCTTCTAGCTTCTCTTTTTTTTTAACAACTGATGTTATGGAAGGTTGTGTTCCATGTCCTATTCATGGAACGAAAAATGATGACCTCCCACTAGCTATTGCAGGTGATGCTGTGGAGCCCCTCCCATTACCCTCAGCCTCAAAATCAGAGGAAGATATGCCGAAAGATCTACCTGCATGTTCAACCTTGTTTCTTTTTGCCTCTTCTTTCTTTCTGTCTTTTTCATCAATAGATTCAAGAGCTTTTTGTATAAGATCCGGACTAGAAACTGTACAAAGGGCAACATCATGTCCAAAGAGTTTAGCCAAATGGTATTTCAATCTCATAACCCCGCCTATCATTTTTGTCCCACACAATTTGCATGATAAATATGCTCGATTTGTCCCACCATTAGGCTCCCCATACTCCCAAAATGGGTCCAAGGCTTTTGGCATATTTGACTTTTGTAGTGAACTAATTCAAACTTAGGGCACAAAAAAACAAAAAATTGGCATTAAACACCCATTCATAAAAATTTAAAAATAATAAGTAATAAGCATGTCATTTAAAAAAAAAATTCCTACAAGAATACAAATACATTATTTGGCATTTGCAAGTTGCAATGTGAATAAAAAATTGGCAATAAGAGGGTGCATAATAATGTTTTAAAAAAAATGAAGTTTGCTGTCCAAATATGGTCAAAACCCTTGCATTGGTTCATGGTCATGAAAATCATAGTAAATAGAAGAAAAACAAAGTAGCATAATGTTGGTAGGCAAAGAGGCAAGGATGCATAGCCCTAAATCTATACAAAAATTCATTAAAATATGGGTTTGGAAGAACATACCTGTTAATGGAAGAGATGGATTTTGTCTCACTGTTCTTCAATCTTTGATGATGAAAAACTTCTTAGGTGCTGGTGATAATGGTTGTTCGATCACCAATTCCTCGTTGACAACCTCCACAACGCTTTAGCCTTCCTTCTCAGCCACTCACAAACAGAAATGAAAAAAAAAGAATCGTTTTTTCCCTTTTCTAGCCGCGGCCAGGAGATGCCCGGCGATATTTTCGGGGAGAGAAAATATCAAATCATGATGCGGGTAGTGGGCTGACTGGTTGATTTGAGCAATTATCAATTCAAACCAACCCATTTTTAAAAGTATGATCTATATATATATATATATATATATATATATATATATATATATATATATATATATATAACATGTCCTCCAGTTCCTTTTCCGAAGTCATTGTTTTCCATTTTGGACACCTATATTTCCGTGTCCTTAGTGCCCCATGTCCTTGAGTCATGTGACTTAGATTAAACCTTGAAATGCTTGTTGGAAATTATGATGTGGAAACTAATCTTTGAGGGCTTACTTTGCCACACATCAAATTAACATAAAGGTATTGTTTTATTAATTGAACTATTAACAAATAAAAAACTAGATATGATAGAAGAAAGGAAACAATGCAAAAATGAGACAACAAATATGACAAGAGGGAAAGCCTCCTCACATTGCTTATTCCTATATGAGTAGCATTTTCATAATCATGCCTTTATGTTAGAAAGAAAGCGAGAAGTTTCTATAACTGATTTACAACAAATAAATATCATAGAACATAACCAAATTCTAAAAGAGCAATATCTCATTTTTTCATTGGCTTCAAATTTGAACAGAAGGGAGCCCAACACTATCCCCAAGCTTCAATATTCAATCACTTCTCTCACTCCACAATCATCCATTTTCCAATTACAAATCAAACAAAGAGAAACTCTTGTTTGTATATAATGAGTTAAATTTATCTTCCTAACTAACTCCATGACAAGTCAACAAATTATAAAGTATTGGAGTAGATAGATCCATGGTTGACAATATCAAGACACGTGGACTCTAGTCTCCTCAAGAGAGGATGCACCATCCAAAAATCGATATTATACCAAGTCAAATGCTAAATGGGTCCACATAGAATTCAACCTCCAGTAATGGATGCATGAGAGATATAACAAAAAAATATTCCTCCTAAGAGAATGCTCCATAACCAACCTCCAAAAATAGAAGGTGGCCCACAAGATGCATGTGACCAATCGACATGTGTAAATCCCAAGGCAACCAACTCTATGGATGAATGTGCAAGATGAAGTATTTAAACCCCAAAACAGTAAGTTGCGGCCTCTAACAAAATAAATCAAAGGAAATAAGGGTGAGTTTGGGTTTTGACCCTGCCAAAACTCAATGAAATAAGTAAATATACACCTTCAAGAACAACAAGAAGTTTCTCCACTAGTTCTTGCTCCAAGGATATGCCTATTTCCACACAATCTAGTAGGGGTCCTAGGAGGGGTACCTAAGGGACAACTACTAGACCAAATGATAATAATGGGACAAAGACCCACTATCACCTCAGTAGTGTCCCCTGCTCTTTACATACTTTCACCGATGGGACGAGTCTCGGTATGAGGGAAATCACCAATAATGATAGATCAATGACAAGTTATGATGTGATTTCCAGGGTCCATTCAAAGGAGAGGCTCAATTAAGGCTCAATGCTTCAAACTAAGGGCTCTCCAAGAAAGACCTATGAAGAAACCTAGAACTAGGGTTAAGGATATCCAATAATGACAAGGATGCCAACGATAAACGCTCCAAAGATGATTAGGACCTCTCAAGAAGCTTTGTATGATGATTATATGCCTTCAAATAGGCTTTCGCTATCCTTGTGAAGCCTAGATGGGACCACATGAGACTTAGGGTTTATGAATAAACATGGGAAGAGACCCTCCAAGGAGCTCACTAGGTCAAGGTAGCGTAGGGAAAGGGTTTAGAATGGTTTATTCCACCGCGTACTATGTCCAAAAACCCTCAAGAAGACCTCTCACTATGATGTTCAAGACAAGCATCCAAAGTTCGAGCTAGGGCTTGAGTTTTCTCTCAAATGAATTGTGGGAATTGTGTGAAACCTTGAGGATTCCTAGAGGAGACACCAGCGCAGTAGCCTGTCCAAGCGGAATAGAAAAATTTCTCCTCTAAAGGAATTCACATGCAGCTCTATATAGGTCATCTAGGAGAGAGGCCAAAATTTTTTAGGAGAAAAATAAAGGTAAAAAAGGGGGGACCACCAAATTTGCTTGGATTAGTGTCTTACCCTTGGGCTTATGGAGTCTATGTGATTTGAAATTCGGCTGAAATTTGTCTTCAAGGAGGCTAAATTGTGATGCCCTAGCTATCACCCTTAAGCATTTACCCACCCAAGATCAATGGACTTTTATGAGAAAAAAAAAGTTTTAATACACCATGAACATTCAACTACTTGTTGTTTAATGAGTCAAGTAGTTGCATGAGTAACATGTACAAAATTTCAGTCTAACAATCTTTTCAATGATATTCAATGATTAGGGCACAAGAAGAACTAGCTAGTTGCAAAATTTGCACACATTAGACATTATTACAATGAAAATTTCTTCAACAAAACAACTTACGATATAGCAAGAGATATATTCAATCCAAGATCAAGATAGTGGCTCCAAGAAAGAACAAGACTTTAGCTCCCAAAAATATCGTAATGCATCAAAAGAGCTCCAATAGACATCCAAGAAAAAGTGTGAATTTCTCAAGAGAGCGATCCAAGTGTGATGGTGATCTTTGATACAAATGACTCATGAGACTTAACTTTATTTATATGAGCCTCTAAGAGTTCGAATTAGCCTAAGATACACCTAAAAATATTGTAATGTGCAAATTAACATCACTTTAGTGACAAGCCCAACAAATATCTCATAAAGTTTAAGATAAACCATCCAAATGAAGCCGAAATGATGAACAATGGTGTAGGAGGGTCGTTGGAAGGCCTAAGAGAGTCCTCAAGCTGCCATGATGAAGAATAGGGCTCCATGAATGATGGTCAAGGGGGTGGCCCCTTGATATCCAAGTAAAACATCTCGTGGTTCTCCAAAGTGGCTCTGTGGCACAAGTAGTTGTATCATGGGTCTCCTGGTGTAAGATAAGCCTGTAGAATGCTCCAAATGAGGGCACGAAAGATGGTGCATGCCCTCCCATGTCTCAAGGATTAGACAAACCTCCTCTGGGCCTCGGATCAGTTGCCAAACCCTGTATACAATGTTAAGCCGGTTGGGGGCACTGCTGGTCCAAGTGCATCATCTCGCATATAATGAGGGGCAATGAACAAGTTGTTAAAGGTGTTGAGGCTGCCCATGGCATGAGAGAATTCTTTGTCACATGATGGAAACTCATGTCTCTCAACGCTTCCCCTACAAGTGTCAATATGATCCTCTAGCGGGATTGGATCTTGTATAGGGAGGCTAAGCCCAAAATGAAACCACCTGCCAATCTTGTATAAGATCCAATGTGTCTCTTCACCTTCAGATATAATAATTATTAGTGCAATTGAGTGAATAAGATTGTTAATCAAGGGTAGAAAATGGACACTTCATAGTTGGTTTCCCTTCCAAATTTGGGGATTTGAGCATGTAATGGTGTTACCTCCCTTGGTAGGAGTAGTTAATAAACCACCCTATTACGTGTTCCCAACCCCTAAAGGGAAGGACATGTCCAAGGTACATCCTTCAAGTGGTAGGTTTCATGTGGATAGTGATGAGGTGGATTGGGACACAAGGGTCCCAAGGCTAAATGACGTGGGCTCAAGGGCCCATGTGCTAATTTTTATTGTCCCAACCATCTTTTGCATTTTGTGGTATATTTCCTTTTGTATGTGGCCATATTATGATTTTATCTTATTTTTTCTAGTTGCATCAACATTTGGGGCATCGTTCTAGGCCCGACCTAGACATGTGGACAAGGGGAGGGGGATACCAGAGCTTTGTGGACCTAATGGTCATGTAGACCCAGAGAGGGAAGATGATGAAATAGGGCATGTACTGTGCGGAGGGAGTGAAAAATGTGGAACGGGAAAATGGGACCGCGCTACCAAAATCAGGGTCTCCCAAGTAGTGCCCATCCTAAAGCTGTAAGCCAATATGGGAGATCCCACATGACTAAGGTTGAAGATTAACCTCCCAGTTAAGGTAAGGGAACAAGACTACAATTAGAGCCATTCCTCCTTCCAAGTCACCCATTAATCCATACCCAAGTGTGCCCAAGAAAAACAAGCATAAACACCTAATTGCACAATGAAAAATCATACCTTCATGATTGGATGACCCACCTTCAAACATACTATCTCGACAGATAGGCGAGAGGACATATGACTGGCTTAGGGAGCGAAGACATTCGACACAACATCGGCTACATTGGTGGCTGAAGACAAATCTAGGAGAAAATTTCTCCTATGGGGTCACCCATTGGTGGTGGGTAACATTCGGCTCCAACTGGGACATGATCTCTCTGTAGAGTGCACAAACCATGTCCTCGAACGAGGGGGTCATGAGAACGACAACAATCCTCTAGGACCGCAGACCTGTTATCCTGCACATCACAAACAAACATTGGAAGCATATGTCCTAGGCATACTTTGATCGCCCATGTTTTCATCAAATAATAACAAAACCATACGGGAAATAAAATCTACTCTAAATGCAAGTCTAATCTAAAAGCACCTAATCTAGCATGAGAATGTGATATGATGATGTTAGCTATGCAAAAATCAATATGCAATGCATCCTACCCTAACATGCATGTCTACATTATGCCAATGCTAAGTGTAATCATAAAGCTAATGCAACCAACATATCATCCAATCAATACTATATTTGTATTTCTATGATTTATCATGATATGTATTTGAGAGAAAACATGACAATCATGGTACTCATGTGCTAGGTCACAAGGGTGGGAGGTGGGAAAATAAAATGACCATATATGAAAGATCATGGACGAAGAAGGAAAAGAGGGATGCAACTTGCTCCATTGGATTCTCTCTTCCAGCCAAAAGATAGAAATATCAACAATTAAGCTTATGAACCTCTGATGAAGGGCTACCTCAAGAATATCATCCTCATCATTGTCCCTTTTAATGATTTCATGCTTCATGGTCGCCTTATGGTCATGACGGGAAAGAAAAGGAGGTAGTTGGCATGAAGGATCATGGTCAATGAGTTGTTTTTCCCAATGCTCATACTTAGGACGGGAAAAAGACATCATCATTAGCGACCGTAGGAAAAGGGGTGAGGTAATGGTTCATGGATGAATCGAATATATTCCTAGGATCATAAGGAAGGCAGGGAGAAACAAGTCCCCTATTGATGTCATCATCGGTATCATAAATTGGACCTTTGTTAAATAATAGTCAATCACATCCCATCATCCTTCTTCCCACAAGAGAATATGATCATCCTCCCTTTCAAAGTTATCGGTAGGTATATCATTGTAAATAATGTCTTGGAGAAAAGGAAGACTAACCTTAACCTCATCTTCCCTGTCAGTGTCATAAGTAGGGTCACTGTCAAAATGATGGTTTGTTGTATCCCATTTTTCCTCTTTTATGTGGAAGAAGACACAAATGTCAACCTTAGGGGAAGCCATAATGTCTACATCCTCTAGATCTTCATGAAGTACATTATTCAACACCCCTTCTTGAATGAGAGGTCCAACTTTATTAGGTTTATCATTGTGGACTTGGGCTTCCATGGGACTTTCATTTTCACTATAATCGTATCCAATTCCCCAATCTGCAACCCAAAAGTCATCCCTAGATTCCTCATTTACTTGATCATCATGATATTCTTTAGAATCATCCCACTCTTCATTATCAGGTAGGGAGAGCTCCTCTTCTTTCTCTTTTTCTTGAACAATATCACATAATGTGTTTACTACATAGTTCTAGTAATAGATTTCCGTGAAAAGGGCGTCTGGAGGATTTTCTTTATATTCTTGTTACATCTCACAAAGCTTTCCTCCTTGTTCACAAAAAACGAAATAGGAGATATTTTCCTTTCTACTTTTCTACTAGCTTCTCGCAATACTTCTTATATTTATCCATTCTTTCTTGCAACATTTGGAGGCTTTCAGGATCTAGGACCTCGCCATCATCTTGGGAGAACATGCTTTCGAGTTCATTATTTTCTTCTTCAATATAGTCCTTGAGGTTTTCATCGATGCTCTCATCGAGGTCAGCTTGTTGATCCTCAACTTCACTCGCATCATCAATGAGGTCTTCTTCTTGGAGGGCTACATCCAAGCTTTGGCATGCCTCTTCAATGGTTTGAAAACTTGGTCCTCTATACAAAAGGAAATATAAAGCCAACATAGAAAAAGAGGAAATGCTTCTATTCTCACATGACACAACCTAATCAGCAATAACAACCATAGGTATGATAAACTATAGAAATTATGATGTAGATTTGCAATTGCTTATGAAATTTTAATTGAAATTACAAGACACGAACCTACTCTACTGCTCTTCGGAAATCAATTCACAATTTAAAACATCAATCACAAACATGCAATGAGAAATAACACACATGCACACAATATTTTTCCGGGGAAAGCAATCTGCTAAAAACCCCAATGCCTGCTTGCATTAATCTAATGAATAGAGATGTATTACAATTGATTTGCTCAATTGAGCACAATGTGCAAGTGAATAACCTATCTCTCTACTCACTGAGAAGCTCTGACCCAGACTTAGTCAATTTCTTCCTCTGCTTGAGCCCCTATTTCCTTGTTCAATTCCTTGAGAAATTAAGCCCCTATTATTTAGGAAATTCTTCAAATTGATTGTGCAATTCCCAAGGTTGATCATATGACTGCATGCAACACTTGTACACTCAAGACTAGTCTACAGCTGATGTTACACTACCTTGGAATGTCCACCAAAGCTGGGGAACTCGAATTATTTGCATGCACTAGCTATTTTGGGCTGATTGTTCAGTTAACTGGATGATCACTGAGTTTGACTGAAGTCCCACTGCACAACTGACCTTCCACTAGTTCCTCCAACAGTTTGAACTAGTTTAACTGAAAACAACTTGAAATAATTGACCTTGATTGCTACAAATTAGAAATCACACATGCTTAACTGAACTCTAACTCCTCCAACTTGAATTCACTGAGCTAACTAAGTGACAAGAGCCATGTCACCTTAGTTAACTACATCCAAGTTGTCTGATGATGTGGAAATTCAAATTTTCTCAATTTAATCAAAGAAAAATCAAATTGAGAATTTCTTGCTGCATTTTTTCAACACTCCCTCTCAGCAAGAAAAGGATTATCAACCACCCCTATCCTGCACCTGTGGAACTCAAACTTCCCTCTTGACAAGGCCTTTGTCAAAATGTCAGCATCTTATTCCTTTGTCAAAATGTCAACATCTTATTCCTTTGTCAGAATGTATTGTAGAAACATTATTTGCCTCTACACACAGTCCCGCAAATGGTGATACCGGATATCTATATGCTTGGATCGATCGTGAAATATAGGATTTTCAGAGATCTTGATGCAACTTTGATTATTGCACTAGATCACAGTTGGATCCATCATCTGACCAAATAGTCCCACAAGTATCTTTCTCATCCATATCGCCTCACATGTTGCTTGACTTGCAGCCATGTATTCTGCTTCCACTGAGCTGAGCGCTACAAATCTTTGCTTTCTGTTGTACCTGGAAACAACTGCAGACCCAACACTGAAAATTCCACCTGATTTACTCTTTCGGTCTGATGGACTCCCCGCCCAATCTGCATCTATGAAACCACACAAGTTCACTCCCTCTGTCCATCTGTACCATAGTCCAAACTGGGTAGTGCCTCTAAGGTACTGTGAAACATGTTTAGCTTCCTTCCAAAACAATTTGGTCGGCCTAACCATAGCTTGGATCAGCTGGTTGACTGCATAGCACATATTTGGTTGTGTGTTCACAAGATACATCAGTGAATCCACTAGTTGTCGATAGATGGTAGCATCCACTTCTTCACTTGAAGTGGCATCCTCCTTCCTCTAGTTGGTCGCTAGAGGTGTCTCCATGGGTTTGCAACTCTCCATGCAGAATCTCTATAGTATCTCATTTGCATACTTGCCTTGAGAGAAAAACAATTCCCCATTGCCTTGCCATACTTCCAACCTAAGTTGCAGGAAACGTAGGGTAGGGGTCCGTTTCTGCCCTGAAACGAAACGAAAACGCGTTTCCGTCTGTACTGGGCCGTTTCCTGTGGGGGAAACGTGCCCAGTACAGACGGAAACATGTTTCCAGGCCGTACGGGCACGTTTCCGTCGTTTTAACTTAAATTATTTTTTTTCTTTTTTTTGGGGTTCGTGTGTTTTATTATTATTTTTAATTGTGGAAAGTGTCTTTTGTTGCATCTAGATGGCTCTCTCAACTTATAAAAATACTCTCGCTTCTAATGATCAGGCCTATGGCCATAGTATTTATATGCGATTCATGGTAATGTTAAATTCTTAAAGTAACATTTTTTCTTAAATTTTTAACATTACCATGAAATGACTCGGGATGTTTGAGAGTGGTTCCAACCTCATTGGATTTCATATGGAGGAAGTAGAATTTTAGATCTCATTCAAAATCCAGCAGAATTATTAGTTTTTCAGGATTTCAGGATTGGGTGATTGCAATGTTTCCATCGAATTTTGTCATGTATTAGGGTATGGAACTCGTATTTAATCAAGAGCACTAATCCCTCTATGTACCTTGATGTTAGTGACATTGGTTGTCAAACTCCTCTATCATGACCCTACTAAAAATGTATCCATCACTCAAACAAAACCTTGACTTGACATGCTAGCCTAACGTAACCTTTCTTATGAGAGGTATACGATGGCATGGATTCCATGTTGAGAAAACTATGGAAATAATTTCACAGTAGTCTCCACAGGTTTTGTTTGTAGATGGTCAATTTGTCGAATTAATCAAGAAAATCATTGTTGACAGGTGGAACAATTTCAACACTCCATTTCATACTTTAGCACATGCCTTGAACCCAAAATTTTATGATGAGGAACTTATTGCTCAAAGCAATGGGAAGAGGAAGGCACCCCACAAGGATAGAGAGGTGGCTAATGGGGTGAAAAAATCCCTTATGAGAATTTTTCCAGCTCATCTACATAGGGAGGTGAAGAAATAATTTCACAGTTTTGCTGCAGGAATAGATGATTATTTAGATATATCATCTTTGGAGAAGAGAAGCACCATGAATCCAGTTAGGTGGTGGATTTGTCATGGATCAAATGGTGTACATTTGCAAAACCTTGCCATTCACCTCCTTTCACAAGTGGCAAGCTCTTCATCAGCAGAAAGGAATTGGAGCACCTATGGTTTTATTCATTCTGTGAAGCGCAATAGGTTGGGCTCACAGATGGCAGAGGATCTTGTTTATGTGCAATCCAACCTTCGGCTTGCATCTCGTAGGGGTCTGGAATATGGCAATGGTCCTTCTAAGGAGTGGAATGTGGATCCAGAAAATCCTGATTTGGATCTCTCTCTTGCTGCCTTGAATATTGAGGACCAGGATCATAGAAGTGGAACTGGCCAAACAACTTCTTCAGCTACACCATCCACTGTTGAGCATGCTTTTGCTGCTATATTTGATGAGGATCTTGATAGTGAGTATTAGTCTTTTGACTTTATTATACTTGCAGCCTCATATATATAATAAAGGCTGATTTTGAGATTTTGATATATAATAAAGGCTGGTTTTGGATATTCCGATATTGCTATTTTCATTGTGTATGTTATCAATGATCATTCATGAGTAAATGTGTTGTAACTTGTAAATTTGTAATAGTTTACGCTTTGAATTTATGATTTATCATGTATGTTTTAAACTTGTATGATTTCACATAACATTTCTTAAATATCCTAAATTCTAATATAAATATAAATTATATATATATATATATATATATATATATATATATATATATATATATATATATATATATATACCGCGTTTCCCCGTTTCCAAAATTTGGGGAGGTCACATTTTGTATCGCTTCTTGTTTCGGAAACTCGTTTCCGTTTCCCCATTTCGTGCAACTTAGCTTCCAACCAAAGGAATTGGTGCAGGAGACCCATGTACTTCACTTCAAATTCTCTTGCAAGGTCCTCCTTGCAACATTTGATCAACTATTCATCACCAGTTAAAATCAAATCATCAACATATAGGACAATAATAAACAATTTACCTTCTACCAAGATATGATAGAGGTTTGCATCCGCTTCACTTTTGGTAAAGCCCAAACCGGTGATATAGCTATCGATCCTGGTGTACCAAGAACGGGGTGCTTGTTTGAGACCGTACAATGCTCGCTCGAGTCTACACACATGAGACTCCCGATCAAATGTCTCAAAACCTTCTGGTTGCTTGATGTACACCTCCTCCTCAATAACCCCATTGAGAAATGTTGTTTTTACATCCATTTGGTGGTTCTTCCACCCCATTTGCGCAACTAGAGCAAGGAGTGATCTAATCTTGCTACAAGAGCAAAGGTCTCCTCATAGTCAATTCCCTCAACTTGACAGTATCCCTTGGCCACAAATCTGGCCTTATACTTCTCTATGCTTCCGTTTGCTGCCTGCTTAACCTTGAAAATCCATCTCAAACCCACAACTGATTTATCTGTTGGTCTTGGGGCCACTTCCCAAACACTTTTCTTTATAATGGATTTGTATTCCTCCACCATTGCATCAACCCATACAAGTTTCTCTAATTCTTTCTCGAAAGAGGATGACTCAGTCTCTACAAGCTCAGTCATTAGAACCATGTAGCCAGTGTACCGATCAGGTGACCGTCTCTGCTTGCGCAAATTTGAAGGAGCTCCCACATTGTCCCTTGCATCTTGCACAAGTCTTTCAACTTCCCTGGTCCTTTTTCTGCCTTCTCTGGATGGTTCTGCTTGAGTGGTTGTCTCCACTCTCTGCTCCTCAATTTGTGGTTGCTCTGTGAAAATTCGCTCTCTCGAATCTTACTGCAACAACTGATATTATTTCTTCTATTTGTTAAATTGATTAAACAAATTATTTGCAGTTTTCTGCGACAAATATTGAAACATATACATTGCAGCCTTTACAAATAAAATAATGGGGAAAGTAAATGCAAGGAAAAATACTAACACACATATAACCACAATGACACAATTATTTTTGGACAATCGTCCCCGGAAAAACCCAATGTGGGAAAACCGGTGTAGCAAATGAGGGTTTCTTTATTAATCTTCAACAATAATTCATGTACAAGATACTAGATAGAAAAATAGAAGAAGAAGCATTGAGAGAAATTTATTGATGAATTTCTCACACTACACAACGTTTTTCTGACGTCGAAGAGGGCCTTTTGCACTTGTGCTAGCCTCACTGATGTGAAAATTCCTAACTCCTGGAATCCTATTGCAACAAACTAGTATTACTTCTCCTACTTGATAAATTATTCAAGTTATTTATTGTGTTCTAAAAGTAAATAATGAAGCAAATACATTGCAACCTTCACTAAATAAACTGCAGAAATTAAATGCGGAAACAAGATTTGAGCAAGAAAATTAAACACACATGACATCGTTATTTTTCGACTAAGTCCCCAGAAAAACCCAATGTGGGAAAATCGTTGCAACAGCTGAGGGTTTGTATTATTAAGCAGAAGTTTCTGAATACAACTGGATGCCCAAATTTGGCTATCCATAGAGAATCTGACTGACAGAGAAATAGTGAGGATTACCTCACACTAACACTAGAGATATGGCACTGACCCAACACTGAACTGGACAACCCCACACTGCCTCTGCGCAGATCTGCATCACTCTGGCTGGGGACTGCATCAGCTCCTTTTGTTGGTCGTTCTGTTGGTTGGATGTTGATCTTCTGCCCCTCTAGTCTCACACCCTGGCACTCTGGCACTGGATATGACTGATTCTCAGCAAAACTTTGGATCTCTTCAAGGCTTCAGCGTTGCCTCTGCGTGGCATTGTGCTGCCCAACGTAGCCTCTACGCTGCCTCTTCTGCGTCCTTTTCTCTGCCTTCTCTGTGATGTATTCCCAGATCAGGAAAAAATCTTCCAATCAGAACTATCACTGTCCCCCACTGCAATCGAATCAACTCGATGATCTCTTTGGCTGCTCTGCGTTGCTCACTTGAGAAATTGATCTCTAGACTCACTCGGTGTGTTTTCCAATTGCCCATCGAAGTCCTTATAATCTTCTCGTTGGGTAACCAATGCTTCAGATTAAAACATAATCAACGACTTAGATCATATTGACTTGATCTCTGTCTTTTTCTAGAAGATTCACACCCAGTTATATTAATACACTTTAGGCTCCCATTAAAAATAATTAATTATTTAATAAAACCCCATTTGGGTGGAATTTCCCAAAACAATTTTTGGGTATTTTGGAATACATGTGTCTAAGCCTCCCTGCAAAATTTGAGACTTAGAGCACATTCGATGCTACCAGAAATCAACACTCCCTCTTAGCGAGGAATGTGCTCTAGTAATGCCTCCTGCTGAAGCATTTCACTGACTCTGTAACATCTCCCTCTGCACTGCTGATGCCTGACAATGTTGCCCATCAACTACTACGCTGCTGCATCTATGCTGCTGTTGACCTTGCATACTGCTGCCAATTGCATCTACACTGCAACTCTGTTGCTGCTACTGCAACAAAAAAACATCCAAAATACCGAACTTAGTGTTCAGCATGATGCATCTGATACTGAAGATTTGACTGCTGCTAGTCTCTGCACTGACCATTTGAAGTTGTTGCGCTGCTACTGACTCTGTGTTGTGCCTTACTACACTATTGTCAACTCTGCGCTGCACTGCTCAGACTCTGGCACTCTCTAGCCACCACTGTCACTCCTTTGCACCAACTTACACTGGTCCATCCTTCTACTTCTGATTTGGGCACCCGTAGCAAGGTATTGATCCAAGACGTGGACTCCTCAAGGATCTCGACCATCTGTAGCTCTTTGGAACTACAATACTAGATCACTCCACCTCACTCTTGGAGGTATGTGGGAAATCATGGCAAACTCTTCCTCCTCACTCCTTGCAGTTGCAGCTTGCAGATCATGTTTCTCATCCTTGTCCTTCTTCTTGAGAGGACACTGCGTAGCGTAGTGACCCATTTCACCCCATTGAAAACACTTGATCTTTGAGACGTCCTTTTTCTGCATCCGCTGCTCCTGCTGCCCCTTAGATGCAAGGGTTGCATTCTCTTCCTCTTCCTTGGGCTTCGACCCACTGTTGCTGCTGTGATCAAGTTTTCACTTGATGATATCTTGCCTCATCTCTTCCTGCTGAAGGGCGGCCCAGATATGTTCCCAATCAGGCAGCTTTTCTCTACCCAGGATGCTCTGGACAAAGACTTGCCATTCATCAAATACAAAGTTTAGGGCCAATCTGACCATCTTGGTGGCCTAAGGTGATGATCCGACAACTGCCAACTGATCTCTGGTTTCCTCAAGCTTTGCAAGGAATGGATCAATGTGTTCTCCCTTATGCATCCTCATAGATCGCATATTTTCTTGCAAGAACATCTGTCGCTGCTCGGAAGACCTTTGATACAACGTCGCTAAGACATCCCACATCTCTTTGGTAGTCCCTTTGCCAGCGATGTGACATACTACATGATTCCTCACCCCATCGAGGATCAAACGCTTAGCCTTCGCCATATTCTTCATGTAGGATTTCAATTGATCTGCATCTACGGGGACAACTACCACATTCTCGATAAAGGCCTTGAGATCATGCTCATCTAACAGACACGCGATCCTTGCTTGCTATATCACATAGTTGGAGGCACCCTCCAACCGATCTTGATCTCTCATTTGCTACCATCTCTACTATCTAAATAATGTCGAACTACTCCCTCTCTCTCCTCTGTGCAGCTGCTAGGCTGCCTACGTACTCCCTGCTGGAGCTAGTAGATCTTCTCCTTGCTACTACTGCTCAGAAACTGAGAATTCCTTGGCAAGGAATTCACTAAGGAAGAAATTCCCTCAAGAAGTGTCTCCTTCCTTCTGGCGCTTTTCTGCCCACAAAATGCTGCAGAAAAACTGCGTCCCACAAAAAACTGCTCTGTGTTGAATATTTTGTTGCGCTGCTCCCTCTGTCGCTGACAAATCATGAACTAGAAAGTCTTACCTCTCTGTCGACTCACTCAGAGAGAGACTTCCTCGCAAATCTTTCCCTTTCTGGCCTGGACTGCGCTTAGGAATTTGATATGCTCCCTACGTAGCTATTCGATCTCCCTCTTTCTCTTCAACGCTGAGTTTTTATGATATGCTCTTTTGCTTCACATGCACTTCTCTAATTACATGTGAAAATTCCTAACTGATATTACTTCTCCTACTTGATGAATTATTCAAGTTATTTATTGTGTTCTGCAAGTAAATACTAAAGCAAATACGTTGCAACCTTCACTAAATAAACTGCGAAAATTAAATGCGGAAACAAGATTTGAGCAAGAAAATTAAACACATATGACACCGTTATTTTTGGACTAAGTCCCTGGAAAAACCCAATGTGGGAAAACCTATGCAACAGCTGAGGGTTTGTATTATTAAGCAAAAGTTTCTGAATACAATTGAATGCCCAAATATGTCTATCCACAGAGTATTTGACTGACAGAGAATTAGTGAGGATTAACTCACACTAACTTTGGAGATCTGGCACTGACCCAACACTGAACTGGACAACCCCACGCTGCCTCTGTGCAGATTTGCGTCACTCTGGCTGGGGACTACGTCACCTCCTTCTCCTGGTCATTTTGCTGGCTGGATGCTGATCTTCTACCCCTTTGGTCTCACACCCCGACACTCCGGCACTGGATCTGACTGATCCTTAGCAAAACTTCGGATCTCCTCAAGGCTTTAGTGCTGCCTCTGCATGGCACTACGCTGCCCAGCGTAGCCCCTTCACTGCCTCTTCTGCGTTCTCTTCTCAGCCTTCTCTGCGATGTATTCCCGGCTCAGGAAACGATCTTCCAACCAGAACTATCACTGCCCCTCATTGCAATCGAATCAACTCGATGATCTCTTCGGCTGCTCTGCGCTGCTCACTTGAGAAATCGATCTCTAGACTCACTAGGTGTGTTTTCCAATTGCCCATCTAATTCTTCTTATAATCTTCTCGTTGGATAACCAACGACCCATATTAAAACATAATCAACGGCTTAGATCATATTGACTCGATCTCTGTCTTTTTCTAGAAGATTCACACCTAGTTCTATTAATATGCTTTAATTATTTTAATTCCCTAAGTTTAGCCTTAGGCTCCCATTAAAAATAATTAATTATTTTAATAAAACCCCATCCGAGTGGAATTTCCCAAAACGCTTTTTGGGTATTTTGGAATAAATGTGTCTAAGCCTCCCTGCAAAATTTGAGACTTAGAGCACATACAATGCTACCAAAAATCAACATGCGTTACCCTCTGCGCAGTGCCTGCGTCACTCCTCTGCGTTGGTGATCTACGTCCCTCCTTTGCGCTGCCCCTTCTACACTTCCCTCTCACTCTTGGACTATTGCTAATCCCTCTCTCTCCCACCTGCAACTCACCCTCTTATTCTATTTTCTCTTGCCGAACTTTAGCCACTAAGAAAACCGATCTGCTTGGGCAACTGAGTATCTGCACTAGCGTGTCCTCCAAGAGCCCATCGAGTTTCTTCTTATAATATCTCATTGAGGTATCAACAACCAAGATTAAAACATAATGGATGGCTAAGATTAGCTTTGGACTCAATCCTCGTCTTTATCTAGAAGATTCTCACCAGATTTAATTAGTACACTTTAATTAATCACATTTCCTAAGTTTAGACTTAGGAATACATTAAAAATTATTAATTATTTCAATTAAATCATCTCCACGTGGAATTTTCCCAAACGATTTTTGGGTCTTGGAGAATGCATGTGTATTAGCCTCTCTGCAAAATCTCGACGCTAGAGCACATCCGATGCTACAAAAATCAACACTCCATCTTAGCGAGGAATTTGCTCTAGTAATGCAACCCACTGAAGCATCACTCTGATTCCGCACCATCTCTTGCTGCGTTGTTGATGTTTGGCGGCTAGCCCCTCTGCCAACCAACTACTGCACAACTCTGATTCTGCGCTGCATCTATGCTGCTGCCGACCCTGCATACTACTGCCAACTACTGCATCTGCACTGCAACTCCCTCTCATCTACTGCTGCTGCAACTAAGAATCCATCTATTCCTGCTACTGAAACGAGTTCTCTACCATACCCATTTGTTCCCTGAACTAGATGAACTTATCTCTCCCTAGAGCTTGCGTGAGTACGTCTGCTACCTAATCTCTTGTGGGAACATATTGTAGTTGGACTGCCCCACGCTGAACACAATCTCTGATAAAATGACATTTGATATCAATGTGTTTCGACCTGTCATGAAATACTGGCTTCTCAGAGAGCTAAATACAAATTTGATTATCATAGTAAATAGTGGTCTCTCCCATCCTCTTCCTGAACAAACTCATTAGCAATTTCCTAAGCCAAATCGCTTCACACGTAGCTGTGTTGGTTGCCGTGTATTCAACTTCTGCTGAGCTCAGTGCTACCGACTTCTGCTTCCTGCTGCACCAAGAGATCATTCTTGATCCAATGTTGAAGCAATACCTGGAGGTACTTTTCTGGTCTACTGAACTACCTGCCCAATCTGCATCTGTGAATCTGTTTAATTTGACTTCATCTCCTCGAGTATATTTCAACCCATATCTGACTGTCCCACGCACATATCTAAGAATGTGTTTAGCTGCTGCCCAATGTACCCTTTTCGGTTCCACCATGCACCGATTAAGGGTGTTGATAGCATAACATATGTTTGGCCTAATGTTGACCGGATACATGAGAGACCCAATGAGCTGTCTGTACAAGGTGGGGTCGACTTCCTTGTCTCCTGATGCATCTATTTTCTTCCAATTGGTGATCATGGGAGTTGCCATGGGTCGGAAATCCTGCATTCTGAATCTCTTCAGAATCTTTGTAGCATATCTTCCTTGTCCAAGGAAGATCTCTCCATTCTTCTACCATACCTCCAATCCTAGAAAATAATGCATCAACCCCATATCCTTCATGTCGAATTTTGCTTCAAGGTTTCTTTTGCAATCCTTTATGAGCCCTGATGATCCTGTTAAAAACAGATCATCCACATACAAAACCAAAATGAGAGGCTCATTCTCCATCATCAGATAATAGAGATTGGGATCTGCATCACTCTTGATGAATCCCAACCACTGCAAATAACTATCAATTCGACCATACCATGCTCTGGGTGCCTGCTTGAGCCCGTATATGGCTTTCTTTAACTTGCATACATGAGTGCGTTTCTCATGCATCTCAAAGCCTTCAAGCTACTCGATATACACCTCTTCTTCTATCACCCCGTTCAAGAATTATGTCTTGACGTCCATTTGGTGAATCTCCCATCCCATCTGAGCTGCTAGGGATATAATGGATTTGATAGAGGTATATTTAGCAACTGGGGCGAAGGTCTCCTCATAATCTATCCCTTCCTTTTGTGCATACCCCTTTGCCATGAATCTAGCCTTTTACTTCTCTACACTGTCATCTGCAGCATACTTGATCTTGTAGATCCATCGCGAATCTACAACTGATCTATCCTCTGGTCTAGGCACTACTTCCCAGACATCATTAGTCATGATAGAACTGTACTCTTCTACTATGGCATCTACCCACACCTGATGTTGTACGGCTTCCTGAAAACTAGAGGGTTCTTCGACCTGAGCTACGAAGGCTTGGTATCGGTCAGGTTGTCTACGCTGCCTTTTGTCGGTTCTAGGAGTTTCGACAAACTCCTTTGCGTCTCTCAAGGTCTGATGTACTTCCCTACTGGTTCTATCACTGGTGGTGGGAGGCTCAAACAATTCCTCCTCCTGTTCACGCTATTTCGTCTGCTAAGAATTGCCTGGATCTCCTACTGAGGAAATATGGTATTGGTCATTGTACTCGATCCTTGTGACTGTTCTTCTGCTTGTCCTACCTGTTGTACTTGCTGTTGTTGGACTAATGGAACATCTCCTAACTGATCACCTGCAGGCATCTCTCGAGATTTTCTGAAGGCTCTATCTTCCATGAACTTTGCATCCCGCCTTACTACAATCTTCCTGCTGCTAGGAATGTGGATCCTATATGCCTTTGAGGTCTCGTTATATCCTACGAGGTACCCCTTATCTGGAGTTTGATCCAACTTACTACGCTTCTCGTCTGGAATGTGGCAATAAACTACACCCATGAATATCCTTAGATGACTTATTTCCGGCTTCTTCCCTTTTGGCGTTTTCTTCTCCAATGCTCTGTGAACAATTATGTTTTGAATGTACACTGCTGTGTTGCATGCCTCTACCCATAAGAATCTAGGAAAATTCTGGTCATATAACATAGCCTTTGCTGCCCAGACTATTGTTTTGTTCTTTCGCTCTGCTACTCCATTTTGCTGTGGATTATATGGAGTTGTCCACTCCCTTTTGAAACCCTCCCTTGCGCAAAAGTGTAATATTCCCAATTAGCAGCAGCTAATTGGTAATATTAATTTTTGGCCATTTTACTTTATAAAGTTAAAGTCAGTAAATAAAGTGGGTTAGGAGATACTCAACCCACACTTAGGGAAATAAAACACTTCCTAAAGTCACTTGAGCACCTTTAATTAACATTGTGGGGCCCAAGGGTTCGAAGTGACTGCGTGGGAATAGTGGCAGTGTGGGCAGCGTGGGTCCTAGGCAGTGCAGAGGTGGATGGACAGCGTGGCCAAGAGGGACAGCATAGTTTTAGTGGGGCCTAGGGGAGAGAAAGGCACTCCAAGCATAAATAGGGAGAGAGGCCCTTCATTTGCTCATTCTATTATGCATCTTTGTTTTGTCTATTAACATTGAGCACGCTTTTGCTGTTGAGCAAGGTCTGCAAGTGCTGTTTAGCACACCGGGTGTCTCCGAGCAGAGATCCCAACCTCAGCCCCGGGGGACTTTGAGTGCCTGCTTGGGTGAGGAGTTCTATCATTGTATTTTCAGGTTGGAGCTATAGCATCTACAATAGGGATTACGCACTTGCTTGGGCAGTGCAGTCTTGAGGAGAGACCACGCAGTTCTTGGAGGTGGTAGTGCCGGGAGCTGAGATTTATCAGGAGGTTCAGCCCGTAATAGTGAGGAGGGATCAACCCTTAGCTATTCTACCATTTTTTCAGAGGAGGAGGCCACCATTTGCAGAGACATCTTCAGGGCCAACGTATTCCACTGGGGTAACGTGATTTCTCTAGGGAGGTGATTTTTTGGGTTCATCCATTCCGGAAATCCTTTCTAGGATTTTCTGGGTATTGAGTGAGGAGATCATTCCCAAAGTCCCATATTTTTCTGAGCAGGGGAACAATCCCAAAGAGTCAGCTTATTCCAATAGCAGCAATAGTCCGTCAGTAGTAGTAGCAGCAGTTTGGAGATAATGTAGTCGTTGCTAGAGCAGCCATTCTGGGAGTATTTCTAAGAGTATCTCTAGCTTGCCTTGTGCAAGCCAAGGTGCCATCATTCTGATCACCTTTGTACTCATTTCACTTTCAGTTATATAATAAAATGGCTCAGTGTTTTCCATGTTTTGCATTCTACGTATGATGTCTCTCTATTTGCTGTAGTTTCATGTTTATGTTGCTTTATATTGTTGTTTATTTCTACTTGGAATATTACAAGAAGTCTGTGAATTCTTTATTTGTATATTCTCCACCATTATTTGAACGCAATACCTTGATATTTTTCCCTGTCATGTTCTCTACGAGAGCCTTGAACTCTCTGAACCGATCCAAGACCTCATCCTTGGTCTTTAAGAAATAGATCCAAGTTTTCTTGGAGTGATCATCAATAAAGGTGATGAAATACTCGCCACCGCTAAGAGCTCTGGTGGACATTCATTAGAGGAAATTTTAGCCTAAAAGTTTCTATGGAATTTTCATGTAATTTCCATGTCATAATATGTAAACCAATGAAAATCCTTTCAATTTTAAAAAGATGTACATGTAAATATTTTGGAGGAAAAAGGAAAAAACTATTTTTTTAATTATGTTTTTGGTTTATCTCCTTATAGGTTTACTGAAATTTCAAGTGTAGACATCCGTTGGATGAAAAATTAAATTCCACATCCAACGAGTACCCATTATGCATACTTTTCAGAAGACCAATAATGATAAAAATTGAAGATACATTAAAAAAATGTGTTCAACACGTTTTTTTAATGTATCTTCAATTTTTATCAATATGGGTCTTCTCAAAAGTATGCATAATGGGTACTCGCTGGATGTGGAATTATTTTTCCTTACGAGGCCACTTTTAGGCTGAAATTTCCTCTAACGGGGCCACAAATATTTGAGTGTATCAATCCCAACATGCCATTGGCTCTGTTGTCACTTCTGGTAAATGCTACTTTTGCGTACTTTCCAAGTACGCATCCTCAACATACATCATTGTGCTCGGTGTTGAGAACTGGAACTCCTGTTACAGTCTCTTTGAGCATCCTAAGTGCTCCATGGTGCAAGTGTCCCATCCTCCTATGCCATAACTCGTTCAACTCCTTCCCACTGTTGTTATCTCTGCCTATTAGTGCCATTGGAGAGTCCATTTGCAACCTATATAGCCTGTTGCTTCGAGCTCCAAATTGTCTCACCTTCTTCCAGCTGGGATGCTTGACATATACCTTCTTTCCCATGAAGTATACATTGTACCCCTTGTCCTGCAACTAGGACACTGAAATTAGGTTCATACCCAATCTTGGCACATGTAGTACATTAGTGGCGCTAGTGCTGGTTCCTACTTCCATCTGAAAATCTATGGTGCCTCTCCCTACTGGAGTACACTTAGTTCTGTTGCCCATAGTGATTTAAAAGTCCATCTGTTCTTCTTGATAACTAGAGAAATATTCTCTTATTCCAATCATGTGAGTTGGAGGTCCGCTATCAATATACCAAATACCAGCTGATGCCGAACCTTATAAACACTCAAACTCATCTTCCAACTTGGAAGATAATTCTAAGGCTTCTTGACTATCCATAATTTTTCTGTGCTATTTCTCCTTCCCAATACTAATTTCTCAGCTGCAAACTGCTGCGTCCAAGCCGGAAATCAGTTCTGCATGGAAACTGTTGCGCTACTCCCTCTGCCTCTAACAAATCTCGATTCAAAAAATGTTATTCTCTGTCGGCTCACTCATAGAAATAATTTTCCCGAAAATTTTCCTCCCTGGCTTATGAAGTGCACATCTCCTCTGGGGTTTCGAATTCTTGTCTACGTAGTGCTTTCAAAATCCCTCTTCTGTCTACAACTGATCTTTTCCAGTGTTAACCAAGCTCTGATACCATGTGAAAATTCGCTATCTCGAATCTTATTGGAACAATTGATATTATCTCTTTTATTTGTTAAATTGATTAAACAAATTATTTGCAGTTTTCTACAGCAAATATCGAAACATATACACTGCGGCCTTCACAAATAAAATATTGCGGGAAGTAAATACAAGGAAAAATACTAGCACACATATAACCACTATGAAACAATTATTTTTGCACAATCGTCCCCAGAAAAACAAAATGTGGGAAAACCAGTGCAGCAGATGAGGGTTTCTTTGTTAATCTTCAACAATAACTCATGTACAATATACTGGATAGCAAAATAGAAGAAGAGATGCTGATTGAAATTTACTGATGAATTTTTCACACTCCACAGCGTTTTTTGGACCCCGAAGAGGACCTTCTGCCCTTACGTTGGCCTCACTGCGTCACCCTCTGCGCAGTACCTGTGTCACTCCTCTGCGTTGGTGATCTGCATCCCTCCTCTGCATTGCCCCTTCCAGACTTCCCTTGCCCTCTTGGATTATTGTTGATCCCTCTCTCTCCCACCTGCAACTCACCCTCTGATTTTATTTTCTCTTTTCAAACTTAAACCATTGAGAAAATCGATCTGCTTGGGCAACTGAGTATCTGCACTGGTGTGTCCTCCAAGTGCCCATCGAGTTCCTTCTTATAATCTCTCGTTGAGGTATCAACGACCAAGATTAAAGCATAATCGATGGCTAAGATTAGCTTGGACTCGATCCTCGTCTTTATCTAGAAGATTCTCACCAGATTTAATTAATACACTTTAATTAATCACATTTCCTAAGTTTAGACTTATGAATACATTAAAAATGATTAATTATTTTAATTAAATCATCTCCAGGTGGAATTTTCCCAAACAATTTTTGGGTCTTGGAGAGTGCATGTGTCTTAGCCTCTCTGCAAAATCTCGAGGCTAGAGCACATCTGATACTACAAAAATCAACATGCTCCACAACCTCCTGAGGCTCCTCCTTTGGAGCTAAAATCTCCTCTTCTGGTGGGATTTGAAGCTTCCTCTCAAGAGAGCACCACATCGCTTTCTCCTCATCAAATTTTACATCCCTTTGCACAATTGTCATGTTGAGGGATGGCAAGTACACACAGTAGTTGTGGGGAGTTTCTTTGTAACCCACAAATACCTCCAATTCTGCTGTCGGCTCAAGCTTCTTCCTTGATTCTTTGGAGACATGGCAGTAGACAAAGGCTCCAAAAATCTTGAAGTGCGACACATCTGACTTTCTCCCCGTTAAAGCCTCATTTGGTGTAATCATGCCCAAAATCTGATGAGGACTCCAGTTATGCAAATAGACTGTTGTGTTGCATGCCTCTCCCCACAAACGCAGTGGTAGGCCTTGGTCATGCAACATAGCCCTTGTAGTTCCCACAATGCTACGGTTATTTCTCTCAGCCACCCCATTCTGCTGTGACTCGTGAGTTGTGGGGTGATGTCAACCCTCGTCGAATGCCTTATTTTGCACAAAAATATTTGAATTCATTCGACACGTACTCACCTCCATTATCTCTCTTGAGATCCTTCACCTTCCTTCTGGTTTCTTTCTCAACTAGTGCCTTGAATTCTACGAACTTGAAGAATGTCTCATCTTTCTTCCACATGAAGAAGATCCAACACTCCCGTGATAAGTCATCAATAAAAATGACAAAATATTTGTGTCTGGCAGTGGAGGCTGTTGAGAAAGTTCCACAGATATCAGAGTGGATCCTTTCTAGGATTGCATGTGCTTTGCTGTCCTGATCATGGAATGTGGATTTTGTTTACTTCCCCAAGGTACGTACTTTGCATACATCATGTTACTCAAGTGCTTCTTTGGGGAGCCCTGTGGTTATTTGTTGCATAATCTTTAGGGCGCCATGATGAAAATGGCCATGTCTTTTGTGCCAAAGTTCACTAACATCGCAGCTCTGCACCTTCTCTGCCTTTGTGCTTAATGTAACACCGTCTTCCACATCTAGCTTATACAGGTTCTTCACACAAACCCTGATCTGCTTCACCTGTCCCGTGGCTATGTGTCTCAGGAATGCTTTTCCTTTGCTGAAGATCACATCATAACCACGATCTTCCAAAATTGCAAAAGAGATGAGATTTTTCTTTAGGCCTAGAACGAACATGACATCCTTGAGCCTGAGAGGGGAGCCCGACTCCCTCTGAAAGGTGATTGTACCAACCCCAATCGCATTGTACCTTCCGTCATCCCCCAGTTCGATGTGCATCTGCAAAATTGAAAAACTCTCTACACCTTGTCATGTGGAACGATGCACTTGAGTCTAAGTACCACATGCTCTCCATCATTGTGTTGGTCATGCATGTGATAAGGGTGAAGTCAAGCTCGAATTGTGAAGCCAAGGCTTCACTTGTTGCTCCTCATGAGGTCTTCTTGCTTGCCTTTTTGTGTGGACACTTCGTGGCATAGTGCCCGAATTCATGACAATGGAAGCATTCAATTTTGGACAAATCTTTATTCTTGCCCCCTTGGTTGGACTCTGGTTTGGAATGAAATTTCTTCCCTTTTCCCTTCTTTCCCTTTCCAACCAGTGCAAATTTTTCTTCATCCTCGCCGTTGGATGAAGTCTCATCTCTGGTATTTTGCCTTATTTCCTCCTGTACCAAATCAGACCATAAGCGTTCCTAATTCGATAGTTTTTCCCTCTCGTTCACTGAATCTTGGTAGCGATGCCAACTCTTGGGAAGGCCTAGAAGGGCTAGGTTTACCAATTCATCTTCTGCAACATTAACACCAACCCCGCCAAGTTCATCACGAACTTTTGTGAACATGCTCAGATACTGCGGAATAGTATCATTCTCTGCATCTTGATATTTCGAAGTTTATCTTTGAGCGTGAGCTTCCTGTGGTCGCCACTATTCTCAAATAATTTTGTCAGTGCTTTCCACTTTGCGAACGAAGTTTCTTTTCCGTGGATTTTTGAGGCATTGTGATCCCATGCTCCCTCCATGATTCTTCTCCTCGCCTTGGCTACATCTTTCTTCCATTGAGCAAGGTTCTGGGCATCAGATGCTCGTGGTTTTGCAACATCTGTCTTGATGTATTCTAGCAATCATTTTTCATCCAATACTGCCTCCATGCGATGAAATTAGAGCTGCCTTCCAAGGCATACTCTAGCCTCAGCCCGTTGAAGGTCATCTTCTCAGCTTTGAAGAGATCCTGCTATTCTGAAATTCAAAATCGAACCTCCTGAGAACCAACTTTGAAATTCCTACTCTAATGTGAATCCTGCTCTAATACCATGTAGAAATTATGATGTAGATTTGCAACTGCTTACAAAATTTTAATCGAAATCACAAGACACAAACCTACTCTACTGCTCTTCGGAAATCAATTCACAATTTAGAACATCAATCACAAACATGCAATGAGAAATAACACACACGCACACATTATTTTTCCGAGGAAAGCAATTTGCTAAAAACCCCAATGCCTGCTAGCATTAATCTGATGAATAGAGATGTATTACAATTACTTTGCTCAACTGAACACAACCTGTAAGTGAATAACCTATCTCTCTGCTCACTAAGAAGCTCTAACCCAAACATAGTCAATTTTTGTCTCTGCTTGAGCCCCTATTTCCTTGCTCAATTCCTTGAGAAATTAGGACCCTATTATTTAGGAAATTCCTCAAATTGATTGTGCAATTCCCAAGGTTGAGCATGTGACTGCATGCAATATTTGTACACTCAAGACTAGTCTACAACTGATGTTACACTTCCTTGGAATCTCCACCACAGCCGGGGAACTCGAATTTTCTGCATGCACTAGCTATATTGGGTTGATTGATCAATTAAATGGATGGTCACTGGGTTTGACTAAAGTCCCACTGAACAACTGACCTTCCACTAGTTCCTCCAATAATTAAAACTAGTTTAACTGAAAACAACTTGAAATAGCTGACCTTGATTGCTACAAATTAGCAATCACCCATGATTAACTGGATTCTATCTCCCCCAACTCGAATTTACTGAGCTAATTGAGTGACAAGAGCCATGTCACCTCAGTTAACTACATCCAAGTTGTCTATTGATGTGGAAATTCGAATTTTCTCAATTTAATCAAGGCAAAATCAAATTGAGAATTTATTGTTGCATTTTTTCAACATAAACAAGTAAATATTCTGATTTTGTTGGGTTATGTTGAGTCTTGAAGCATACCTCATGAATCTCACAACATGATTACTTGTTGAATGCAGATCCCCATTGAACATTGGCATATTCTCTATGTATTCTGATTTGGGGAATTATGGGATCGATGCTATATCCAAGGCGGGAAAATGTTTGAGCAACATGTTGTTGGTTCTTGGATATCAATGACATGGGAGTCACCAGGGTGAATAAAAATGTGTTAACAAGTGCTTGCTTCACCTTACAAGCATTTGACTTTAGAGCTAAATGAAGAACAAGGGCTTCATTCTTCCAATGGAGTTGCCAAAAGAGGATTTATTTTGTCTTCAAAGGAATCACCTCTTCAAATATTAGACCAAGGAGATAGACCTGCTTCCTCCCCGACAATGGCGCCAAAATTTTTGCCACACATTCTAGTAGGGGTACCCAAGGGACAACTACTAGACTAAATGACAACAATGGGATAAAGACCCATTGTCACCTCAGTCAGTGTCCCTTGCTCTTTACAGACTTTCATTGATGGGAGGAGTCTCAGTCTGAGGGAAATCACTGATAATGATAGGATCAATGACCAGTTATGATGTGATTTCCAAGGCCCATTCAAAGGAGAGGCTCAATTAAGGCTCAATGCTTCAAGCTTAGGGCTCTCCAAGAAAGACCTATGAAGAGTCCTAGACCTAGGGTTAAGGATATCCAATAATGACAAGGATGCCTAAGGTCAAGGCTCCAAAGATGATTAAGACCTCTCAAGAAGCTTTGTATGATGATTATATGCCTTCAAATAGGCTTTCGCTATCCTTGAGAATCCTAGAATGGGACCACATGAGACCTAGGGTGTATGAATAAACGTGGGAGGAGACCCTCCAAGGAGCTCACTAGGTCAAGGTAGTGTAGGGAAAGGGTTTAGAATGGTTTATTCCACTGAATACTATGTCCAAAAACCCTTAAGAAGACCTCTCATTGTGATATTCAAAATAGGCATCCAAAGTTCGAGCTAGGGCTTGAGTTTTCTCTCAAATGAATTGTGGAATTGCGTGAAACCTTGAGGATTCCTAGAGGAGAAACCAACGTAGTAGCTTGTCCAAGCGGAATAGAAAAAGCCCTCCTTTAAAGGAATTCACATGCAGCCCTAGATATGTCATCTAAGAGAGGGGCCAAATTTTTTAGGAGAAAAAGAAAGGTAAAAATGTAGGAATTTACAGGGTAAGTTCCTTAGATCAAACACCAAAGGTCACCGCTCACAAACAGATCACAAATTAGTACACCAGTATTTGACGTGGTTAAAACCCTCGAAGAGGAAAACAGTCCACGACTTGAGCCAACAAGACCACTTCAGGCAATTTATTAATATAAAGAAAGAAAATTTACATAAGCTTCTCTCATAAACAGTTACCTGACAAATGACCCTCCATGCTCTTTAAATAGAGATAATGGACCAATCGAGTGTTAAGCCATGGATCAAGTGTCGGTAATACTGAGGAGAGAGTGAACCGTCGGATCACTACATATCGTGACCACCGGATTCTAAGTTACAAATGTACATAGTAAAGAAACACACTTTACCTAACTCTACGCTAGACCAAGTTATACTTGACTATTTCTTATGTGTCGGAATATCCTAACATCCCCCCCTTAAGAACAATTTGGGATAGGATTGAAGGATTTACAAAGGTGACACAATAGGAGACTATTTCCTATGTGTCGGAATATCCTAACAGCCCCCCTTAAGAACAACTTGGGATAGGATTGAAGGATTTACAAAGGTGACACAATAGGAGAAGGAAGGAGGCATTAGAGCCTATCCCCCCTTAATGATAACTTTCTTGAACTCCAAGCATAGATCGAAGTTTGGTAAACTTCGCTTCTGTGAGAGCCTTTGTAAATATATCGACAAATTGATCATTGGTTGAACAATACTGCACTTCAAGAACACGATCATGAATGAGCGCTCTGATGAAGTGTATGTGAAGCTCAGTGTGTTTCATACGCTGATGCTGAACTGGATCTTAGCATAGCTGAATGGCACTCTGATTATCACACGAAAGTGTAGTTGGATGCTGCTGATGAAGACCAAATTCGGTCAGGACTCGGGATCTGACGAAGCCACAGGGCTTCCTTGCTGGCTTCAACTGCACCACGATACTCTGCTTCTGCCGAAGAAAGAGAGATGGAACTTTGTTTCTTACAAGACCATGTAATAGGTCCTGAACCAAGAGTGAATACGTAACCTGCAGTAGACTTTCTATCATCAGGGTCACCAGCCCAATCAGAATCAGTGAAACCAATCAACAATGGAGATGCTTCTGCACTGTAATGAATCTCGAACTGAACTGTACCTCGAATATATCGAAGTATTCTTTTCGCTGCTTTCCAGTGACTTTCATGAGGTTGGTGCATAAACCGAGCAACAAGATCAATGACAAAGGAAAGGTCATTACGTGTATGGGTTAGATACAAAAGTTTACCAACAAGTTGACGGTATAAGGTAGCATCAACTTCAGGGGTAGTACAAGTGATTGAAAGCTTGACTCCAGACTGAAAGGGAGAAGGGGCTAGCTTACAGTCATCCATGTGAAAGTGGCGTAGAAGATCACATGCATACTTGGATTGAGAAAGGGTAATACCTTCTTTGGATTGCAAGACTTGAAGACCAAGGAAATAATGCAAGTGTCCTAAGTCTGTCATTTCAAACTTATTTTTGAGGCTAGACTTCACATGGTTTATATGGTTGGGATCACTACCAGTAAGGACAAGATCATCAACATAAAGAACAAGGATTATGGAGTTACCCACTTTTTTGGTGTAGACAGTGTTGTCAAAATGACACCTAGAAAAGCCATTATCTAAGAGAAAGCTATCCATTTTGGCATACCAAGCCCGAGGAGCTTGTTTGAGACCATAGAGAGACTTCCTAAGGCGACAAACAAGGCTAGAGTCATTTTGGATAAAGCCAAGGGGTTGTTCCATGTAGATTTCTTCATGCAAATCTCCACGTAAGAAGGTGGATTTAACATCCATCTGATGGGATTCCCATTTAAAGGAGGCAACAAGGGAAAGAACAAGGCGGATAGAATTCATTTTGGCAACAGGGGAGAAGGTTTCACTATAGTCAATGCCTTCAACTTGTGAAAATCCTTTAGCAACAAGACGAGCATTATGTTTATCCACTTTTCCATTTGGTCCAAACTTTGTTTTGTAAACCCATTTGCATTTGACAAGTTTTCTTCCCTTTGGAAGAGGAACAAGATCCCAAGTATCGTTTGCCAATAAGGAACGATATTCTTCATTCATAGCTTCATCCCAATCTGGATGACCTGAAGCTTCTTCAAAGGTGTTTGGATTAGGATTTTTTGGAACTTGAACCAATAAAGAAAAGGCTCTTTTGAACTGAGAACATGTACGACGTTGATCTCCAGTGTCACCTGTAAGAGAACCTGCTGCATCTCGAGTAGAGCGGACCCATATTAGAAGCTGTGGAGTTGAAGGAATATCTTGAGGACGTGGAGGAGGATTGTCATCCTCGCTGTCATCATTCGAACTAGAAGGAATGTTGTCAAAAGTAGAAGAGATAGAAAGAGGTGGCACATATGCCGAATTAGGCTCGCAGGCCAAAGGTGGCACACCCGCCGAACTAGGCTCGCAGACCGATATATTTTCATTAAATTTTACATCTCTTCTAATGATTACATTTTTGGATTTTGGTTGAAGAAGTCTAATCCTTTGACATCTTTAGAATATCCAACAAAAATGCATTTTTCACTCTTAGGTTCTAAGGCTTTATGTTTCGCATCTGGAATATGCGCCCAAGCTTCACTTCCAAAAACACGAAAGTGACTTACATCTGTTTTGATTGAGCTCCAGGCTTCTTTTGGAGTTATATTCCTTAAAACCTTAGTAGGAATGTGATTTACTATGTAATTTGCATAGTTAATTGCTTCTGCCCAAAAATTAAGACTAAGTCCTCTAGATTGAAGCATACTATTAGCCATTTATTTTAGAGTGCGATTCTTCCTTTCAGCTACACCATTTTGTTGTGGAGTATATGGAACAATATGTTGCAATTGAATACCATGCTCAGTGCAAAAGTGGATAAATTTGTTGTTAACATATTCTCCTCCATTGTCAAATCTTAACTTAAGAATGTGATGTCTAGATTGTTTCTCAACAAAGGCCTTAAAGGCCAAGAACATGTTAAAAACTTCACTCTTGATTTTTAAGAAGTATACCCAAATGCATCTGGAAAAATCATCAATGAAAGTTAAGAAGTACTTGCAGCCAGAGAAAGAAACAACAGGAAGTGGACCACATAAATTACTATGCACAAGCTGCAAAGGGGCTGAAGCGTGCCAAGAGGCACGTTTTTTAAAACTATCCCGATGATGTTTTCCGAGTACACATCCAGAACAAACACCATCTCGACAAGATACCATAGGAAGACCTGTCACCATATTTTCTTTACATAGAGTTTGAAGAGAGCAATAGTTTAAGTGACCAAATCGCTCATGCCAAAGTTTGCTCACTTCATCATTGTGAGCAACAAAAACGAAGGGAGTGTTGATTTATATAGCATTAGAAAGTGTTCTAAGTCTCATTTTTGGTAGAGAGGCTTGGACATCAGTTATCCAGAGAACCCAGAAATCGTTTGTGGAGGTTCCACTCGGATATGAGTTTATTAAAATAATTAATTATTTTAATATATACCCTAAGTTCAAACTTAGGGAAATTAAATAATTAAAGGGTATTAATAGAGCAGAACGTGAATCTTCTAGAAAACGAAGATCAAGTCATCTTTTAATCTGAGCCATTGATTGACGAAATAATCTTGGTCGTTGATTCATCAATGAGAAGACTATAAGAAGAGACTTGAGGGCCATTTGGAAATCAAGCTGGGGACATTCTCAGTACCTGAGGGAAATCGATTCTGAAGCAAGAGAATTCGATTTCAGTGGGTAAGTTTGTAGAGGCAGGGTTGCAGAAGCAGGAGGATGAGGGAGGATTCAGATATTGGGAGACAAAAGTCAGGAGGATGAAGGGAAGGGTGAGTTGATCAGCAGCAAGAACCCCTCCATGAAAAATCACGCAGTCCAGAGAGGGACTGCGCAGAGCTCTCACGTTGGATGACGCAGAGGGTAAAGGAGGTCACCCCGAGGGTCCGAAATTTGTCTTGAAGGTCTAGAAAATTCAGCCAAGTGTTTGCAAATTTTTCTCTGCTCATCGGACTCTTGTAAATGTACTTTCCAATTCTGAAGATAAATATAAAACCTTCCCATCTGCTGCACCGGTTTTCCCACATTGGGTTTTTCTGGGGACAATTGTCCAAAAATAACTGTGTTCATGTGGTTGTTTCTATTGTGCTACTTGTGTAAATATCTTTTTTTTCTTATGCTCTCAACGATAGTGAAGATCTGCAAATGTGTTTATTTCAGAATTTAGTAAAGCATTTGTAAATAACTTATCTCATAAGTAGGAGAAATAAACCAAGTATTGCAGAAATATTTTCCTCTTGAAAATTTCACATGGTATCAGAGCAAAGAGCTAAAAACAAAAAGGGAGGATCTGCCATGGACCAAAGTTCCATCATCCGGAAGGGTTCACGCAGTCAAAGGGACTCATGCAATCCTCTAGAGCACGCAGAAATGCAGAGAGAACATGACACGAAGGTGTTGGCATCCAGACTAGAGGAGGATCTTGTCTGTGTGTCGAGCATAACTCCTCCAAGTGTTTGGTATATTGACAGTGGAGCATCTGCTCATATGACAGGGGTTTGAGAATGTTTTTCGAGCTACCAAGAAGAACAGATGAATTTCCATATAACTATGGGAAATAAGGCAAAATGTACCCCCATCGGGAGAGGTACCGTAACATTTCAGACCAAGGATGGCAACAAGATTTGAGCCACGAATGTTCTACATGTATCAGGATTGGGGATGAACTTACTTTCAGTATCTCAACTTCAGAACAAGGGCTATGACGTATACTTTATACGAGATAAGGTGTATGTCAAACACCCTAACTGGAGCAAAAAGGCACAAATCGGAGTAAGGAGTCACAAGTTGTATAAGCTCCAGCTTGAATCTCCGGTGGACCTGATTGGTAGTAGAGACGACAGAGATCTGAATCAATTATGGCACAGAAGGATGGGGCATCTGCATCATGGAGCCTTGGGGATTCTCAAAAATACTGTCATAGGGGCTCTTGAACTAAACACGAAGAAAGACGAAGTTTGCAGGGGATGCGTACTAGGGAAGTACGCTAAGGCAGCATTTCTAAGAAGCAGCAGCTGAGCCAAAGGTGTATTAGAGCTAATACACTCTGAAATTTGCAATCCGATGTCCACAACTGCTCTCAGTGGGGCAAAACATTTTTCCACCTTCATTGATGATCATTCCAAGAAAACTTGGATCTAATTTTTGAAAACCAAAGATGAAGTCTTTGATCGGTTTAAAGATTTCAAAGCATTGGTGGAGAACTCTACAGGAAAGAAGATCAAGAAGTTGCGGTCAGATAATGGTGGAGAATATATCGATAAAGACTTCACAAATTTCTGTGCACAGGAAGGCATCAAGAGAGAATGGACAGCTCAATACAATCCAGAGCAAAATGGAGTTGCAGAACGGAAGAATCGGACCATAATAGAAGCTGCAAGGGCGATGTTGTATAACCAAGATATGTCAAAATTCTTATGGGTAGAGGCCTGCAACACAACAGTATATATTCAAAACAGAGTTCCCAATAGAGCTTTGGGGAAGGTAACTCCCGAGAGTGTGTTCACAGGCAGCAAGCCAGAGGTGAGCCACATCAGGATATTTAGCAGCATAGTGTATTGCCACGTTCCAGATGAAAAGAGAAAGAAGTTGGATCAAACTGCAGAGAAGGGTTTCCTGATGGGCTGTAGCGAGAATGCAAAGGCATATCGCATCTATATTCTAGAGAGCAGGAAAGACGTTGTAAGAAGGGATGTAAAATTCCTGGAGGAGAGAGCCTTAAGAAAATCTCGAGAGATGGCCACAGATACGCAGATTGAGGAAGATCCACTGGTACAGCCTCAACGACCTACAGAGGAGAAGTCAAGTGCCTCTCCAAGG
Source organism: Pinus albicaulis (assembly GCA_034641835.2). Taxonomy (NCBI): domain Eukaryota; kingdom Viridiplantae; phylum Streptophyta; class Pinopsida; order Pinales; family Pinaceae; genus Pinus; species Pinus albicaulis. The sequence continues at coordinate 1,099,114,935 of CM076570.1, read as the reverse complement.
CACAATAATTCTGAGGGAAGCTCCTTCGACGAAGAATAGGAGGAAGAACAAGTGAGACCGCCCACAACTAATGGGAGACTGAGCAAAGAACTCCAACGAATTCTTAGGGATGCAGAAGAATTTGTTGGAGCCCCTAGAGAAGGAAAGAGGATACGGAAACAACCAGACAGATATCAGGCACTGGTAGCTCAGGTTGGGGAACCATCTACCTTTCGGGAAGCAGCTCAACATCAGGTATGGGTGGATGCCATGGTGGAGGAGTATAGCTCCATCATGACAAATGATGTATGGGAAGTAGCCCCTAGACCACATGACAGATCAGTTGTAGGATCCAGATGGATCTACAAGATCAAATATGCTGCAGATGGTAGCATAGAGAAGTTCAAGGCAAGGTTTGTAGCTAAGGGGTATGCCTAGAAGGAAGGCATTGACTATGAAGAAACTTTTGCTCCAGTAGCGCGATACACTTCTATCAGATCCGTTATCTCTCTGGCTGCATAGATGGGATGGGAGATTCACCAGATGGATGTCAAAATTGTGTTCTTGAACGGGGTGATAGAGGAGGAAGTGTACATAGAGCAGCCAGAAGGCTTTGAGACACATGAGCAGAGGACTAATGTTTTCAGACTTAAGAAAGCCTTGTATGGCTTAAAACAAGCTCCCAAGGCATGGTATGGTTGGATTGATGGCTACTTGCAGAAGATGGGGTTCATCAAGAGTGACGTAGATCCTAACTTATACTACTTGAGAGTAGGAGATGAGCCGCTTATTCTTGTTCTTTATGTGGATGACCTGTTTTTAACTGGATCATCCAAGCTCATCAAGAAATGCAAGGAGAATCTAACAACAAAATTCGACATGAAGGACCTGGGGCAGATGCACTATTTTCTTGGATTAGAAGTTTGGCAGCAGAAACGGGAAATCTTCCTAGGACAAGGAAGATACACGACAGAAATCCTGAAGCGATTTAAGATGGAAGACTGTATACCCATGGCCACGCCAATGATAACTAATTGGAAGAAGATAGACACATCAGAGGATGATGAGGCTGATCCCACATTGTATAGACAGCTCATCGGATCATTGATGTATTCAGTCAATACAAGACCAGACATCTGTTATGCAGTGAATACCCTCAGCCAGTTCATGGTGGAACCAAGGAGGGCTCACTGGGCAGCAGCCAAGCATGTTCTCAGATACTTGAGAGGGACAGTCGAGTATGGGATAAAGTACACTAGGGGTAATGAGGTCCAATTGAGTGGATTCACAGATGCAGACTGGGTTGGAAGCACATTAGATTGGAAAAGTACCAGTGGGTACCGTTTCAGTCTTGGATCAGGAATGACCTCCTAGTGCAGTAGGAAACATAAGTCCGTAGCACTGAGCTCAGCCGAGGCGGAATACATGGCAGCAAGCACAGCTTTGTGCGAGGCCATATGGCTCCGCGAATTGCTCTTGAACTTACTCAAGAAGTGGATAGAACCGACCGGGATTATGTGTGATAATCAGAGCTGCATCAAGCTCTCTAAAAATCTGGTGTTTCATGACCGATCAAAACACATTGACATTCGATGTCACTTTATCAGGGACTATGTCCAGAGGGGAGCAGTACAGTTGCGATACACTCCTACAGGAGAACAGGTGGCAGATATCCTCACAAAGGCTCTAAGTAAGATCAAGTTCACTTACTTCAGAGAGAAGATGGGGATGGTCGAGAACCCATTCCATTAGAGGAAAGGGTGGTCTTCAGAAGAAGAGGGAGCTACAGTAAAGATGATGCAGCGGCAGGGCAACAGTATAGGAAGCAGCGGCGTAGAGATGAGGGGCAGTAGCCAGGACAACATCAGCGCAGCAGATGATGTAGAGTCAGAGCAGTACATCGGTACTTTGCTTAAACACTTTCCTCGCTAAGAGGGAGTGTTGATTTCTATAGCATCAAAAAGTGTTCTAAATCTCATTTTTGGCAGAGAGACTTGGACATTAGTTATCCAAAGAACCCAAAAATCGTTTGTGGAAATTCCACTCGGATATGACTTTATTAAAATAATTAATTATTTTAATATAGACCCTAAGTTCAAACTTAGGGAAATTAAATAATTAAAGGGTATTAATAGAGCAGAGTGTGAATCTTCTAGAAAACGAAGATCAAGTCATCTTTTAATCTGAGCCATTAATTAACGAAATAATCTTGGCCGTTGATTCATCAGCAAGAAGACTATAAGAAGAGACTTGAGGGCCATTTGGAAATAAAGCCGGGAACATTCTCAGTACTCGAGGGAAATCGATTCTGAAGCAAGAGAATTCGATTTCAGTGGGTGAGTTTGTAGAGGTAGGGTTGCAGAAGCAAAAGGAGGAGGGAAGAGTCAGATATCGGGAGACAGAAGTCAGGAGGATGAAGGGAAGGGTGAGTTGATCAGCAGCAAGAACCTCCATGGAGAATCACACAGTCCAGAGAGGGACTGCGCAGAGCTCTCACGCTGGATGACACAAAGGGTGAAGGAGGTCACCCCGAGGGTCCGAAATTTGTCTAGAAGGTCTAGAAAATTCAACCAAGTGTTTGCAAATTTTTCTCTGCTCATCAGACCCTTGTAAATGTACTTTCCAATTCTGAAGATAAATATAAAACCCTCATCTGCTGCACCGGTTTTCCCACATTGGGTTTTTCTGAGAACAATTGTCCAAAAATAATTGTGTTCATGTGGTTGTTTCTATTGTGCTACTTGTGTAAATATCTTTTTGTTCTTATGCTCTCAACGATGAAGATCTGCAAATGTGTTTATTTCAGAATTTACTGAAGCATCTATAAATAACTTCTCTCATAAGTAGGAGAAATAAACCAAGTATTGCAGAAATATTTTCCTCTTGAAAATTTCACAGGGAGGACATGATGACCCAAAGTTGTCAAGCTTATACAACCTTGTGGAATCATCAGCAATGCCAGTAGCTAAAATATGTCTAGGATCTTTGAGGTCCTTAATTACAACATAATGAGGTGAGAATTCTACTGTTTTCCCTTCTCCTGAATGAGTTATCTGATAAACAGATAGAAGGTTTCCGAACAAGGTAGGAACACATAATACATCATTAAACTGACCATTATCTAGATGAATGGTTCCAGACCCTACAACACTAAGAGATCTATCATCACCAACATAAATATTTTTGGTGTTACAATCATTTAAATAAGAAAACATGGCTTTATTTTTGGCCATGTGGTAAGAGGCTCCAGAATCAATGAGCCACTCATGAGAATGAGAAGAAGAAGATACATTCATAGCATAACCAGATCTTGATGCTTGACAACCATAAGTAGAAAGTTCCATTCTTGAAGATGAAGTTGAAGAGTTCTCCTAATAGATGTTGTGCTTCTTCATTGCTGCTTCCAAGGCTTCCATCTTCTTAAAACATTTTGACTCTATGTGGCCTTCACAATTACAAAAGTTGCAATGTCTATCTGTCTTCTTCCTTTTTTTTTTTTATTTGCCTTATCAGTTTGTTGAGTTTCTTTTTCAGTTTGCGGCTGAAATTGCTTAAGACCCTTGTTTGGTTTAGGACCATTCTTTTTAGGATGCTGCTTCTTAGGATTCTTTTGGTATGGTTGTTGCTGGGCTGCTAAGGCTTTCTTAGAAGAGTTTCCAGTATTAATAAGACCAAGGTGTAAGAGTTTTTCTTGTTCTCTTATCAAAGAATCGCAAAAGGCATCAAAAGAGGGGGGCTTGTAGGTCGTTCCTTGAGAAATGAGGGCTTTTCTAGTGGAATGGAAGTTGGAAACAAATACAGAATATGCAGGGCCAAGCTTAGCAAGAATGGAATAGATGAGGATACCATCTTCCTTTTCGACCTTACAACCTTCTAAGGGTCTTGAATTTGGACATAAAATCTTCAATAGAGGATAAAATATTGGGGTCCAAAGTAAGCAACTCATTTTCAAGCTGGTGGGTTATGATTTCATTTTTAATGCCAAAAACAATGTTTAAATTTTTCATAATTTCATCATGGGAGTCAATGTCTTGGATATGAAATCTAAGATCTTGAGCAATGGACATTCCTATCAACCCTCGTGCTTGTTCTTGTTTATTTTCTCATTTAGCGGCTTTATCTCCATTGCTAGGTTTAGTTTCTTGTCCTATGGCTATTTTATAAATCCCTTTACTTCTAAGTAAGTCTACCATGTAGGATAGCCATTGGAAATAATTGGTTTTGTTAAGAATAACCGGACATGCACTTTCCATTTAAAAAAAAAAACTGAAGCTAAAAGGGCTGAAACCAACCGCTCCAATGGAAAGATCTCTAAAAATTAGGCCGGTTAAAAAAAATGGCTCTGAAAACGGCTTTCGGATGAATAAGTTATGCCTTTTTGAAAAAACGTTGTAGTAGATGTCGAATAGTTATGTGAGAGGTTGAAATATGATGATGAAGATGTAATTTTAAACCCCCCCACCCCCCCTTTCCAAACTTAATACAATAAGCTCACTTTAAAAAAAAAACTACTTTATGTGACCCATTTTTATAAATAAGTGAGAGTCACTTTTACAATGTTACTTTTACATGTGCTTTTTAAATAAAAAAAACCTTTTTTTTAAAACCAACAACTTGCCAAAATGCTTCTTAAGGAAAAGTAACTATAACAATTTTTTTTTTAGAAAAAGAAGCTTGAGAAAGAGACTTGAACCCAAGACCTCTATTCTCATAAAGTAACTTTACACCAAGTGAGCTAGTAAAAGGATTTTGTAATTGTTTGAAAGGAGGAAGGGTTTTTTTTTGCTCTTCGATGTGCGTGCTTTTTCCTGCAAAAAAAAACACAAAATCTGTGCAAAAAAAAACAAAATACAACCCTTACGGCAGAACGTTAGATTTTCGGTTAGTCTTACTAGCAACTATATTTTTTTCCACTATTTTTGATTTCACGAGATCGCACAAAGACGTAGGGAAAGAGCATACGTAGCAAAAAAATCTCGTCTTCCTATTTCTGATTTTCCGAGAGCACAGAGCAAAGAGCATACACAGAGAAGAGGGTATAGATCTGGCAATAAAAAAAACTATAAATCGAAATAAACAAAGGGAACCGAAATAAACAGAGGGATTAATAAATATAATTGCAAAAAAGATACTTTATACCTCCAGATCTAAAATGACATTACTTTGGCAACCGGAAACCTTTTCGCATGAAACGAAAGGGGTTCCTCACTGTAACAGATGCTCCAGACACAACAGAGCAGTTCTCCCAGGCCGAACGTGGTCATAAAGAGTAGATCTGGAAAACGATAGTCGCATGCAGTCAAACCGGCTTCGGACTTGGATCAACAACGGATGGGCACTCAAAATGACTTTGATACCATGTAGGAATTTACAGGGTAAGTTCCTTAGATCAAATACCAAAGGTCACCGCTCACAAGCAGATCACAAATTAGTACACCAGTATTTGACGTGGTTAAAACCCTCGAAGAGGGAAACATTCCACGGCTTCAGCCAACGCGGCCACTTCAGACAAAAGAAAGAAAATTTACATAAGCTTCTCTCATAAACGGTTACCAGACAAATGACCCTCCATGCTCTTTAAATAGAGATGATGGATCAATCTAGTGTTAAGCCACGAATCAAGTGTCTGTAATATCGAGGAGAGAGTGAACCATCGGATCACTACATATCATGACCGTCAGATTATAAGTTACAAATGTACATAGTAAAGAAACGCACTTTACCTAACTCTACGCTAGAACAAGTTATACTTAACTATTTCTTGTGTCGGAATATCCTAACATCCCCCCTTAAGAACAACTTGGGATAGGACTGAAGGATTTACAAAGTTGACACAATAGGAGACTATTTAGTGCCTTACCCTTGGGCTATGTAGTCTATGTGATTCAAAATTCGGCAAAAATTTGTGTTCAAGGAGGCCAAATTGTGATGCCCTAGCTATCACCCTTTAGCATTTACCCACCCAAGATCAATATACTTTTATGGAAGGAAAACAAGTTTTAATCCACTAGGAACATTCATCTACTTGTTGTTCAATGACTAACATGTACAAATTTGTAATCTAACAATATTTGCAATGATTTTCAACTATTAGGGCACAACAACTAACTAGTTGCAAAATTTCCACACATTAGACATTATTATAATGAAAATATCTTCAACAAAACTACTTACAAGATAGCAAGAGACATATCCAATCCAAGGTCAAGATAGTGGTTCTAAGAAAGAACAAGTCTTTAGCTCCCAAAAATAGCACAATGCATCAAAATAACTCCAGTAAACTTCCAAGAAGAAGTGTGAATTTCTCAAGAAAGAGAGATTGAAGTATGATGATGATCTTTAATACAAATGAGGCTTAGCTTTATTTATATGAGCCTCTAAGGGTTTTAATTAGCCTAAGATGCCCCTAAAAATATTTTAATGTGAAAAATGACATCACTTTGGTGACAAGCCCACCAAATATCTTACGAAGTGTAAGATAGGCCCATCCAAATGAAAAACCAAAATAATGAAACAATGGTGTAGGAGGGCCATTGGAAGGTCTAATCGAGTCCTCAAGGTGCCATGATGAAAGCGAGGGCTCTGTTAATGGTGGTCAAGGGGGTGGCCCCTTGATATCCATGTAAAACGTCATGTGGTGCTCCAAAGTGGCTCTGGGGCAAGTGGTGGTCTCATGGTTCTCCTGGTGTAAGATAAACCTGTAGATTACTCCAAATGAGGGCACAAAAGATGGTGCTTTCCCCCTCCCATGTCTCAAGAATGAGACAAACCTCCTTTGAGCCTTGGATCAACTTCAAAACCCTGTATACAATGCTAAGTCGACTGGGGGCACTACTAGTCCAAGTGCATCATCTCGCATATAATGAGGGGCAATGAACAAGCCACTGAAGGTGCCGAGGCTGCCCATTGCATGAGATAATGCTCTGTCACATGATAGAAACCCATGGCTCTCAATGCTTCCCCTACAAGTGTCAATATGATCTTCTAGTGGGCTTGGATCCCGTATAGGGAGGCTAAGACTAAAGTTAAACCACCTGCCAATCCAGTATAAGATCCAATGTGTCTACTCACCTTTAGATACAATAATTCATTAGTGCAATTGAGTGAATAAGCTTGTTAATCAAGGGCAAAAATGGACACTTCATAGTGGATTTCCCTTCCAGATTTGGGGCTTTGAGCATGTAATGTTGTTACCTCTCTTGGTAGGAGTAGTTAATAAACCACCCTATTAGGAGTTCCCAACCCCTAAAGGGAAGGACATGTCAAAGGTACATCCTCAAGTGGTAGGTGTCATGCGGACAATGATGAGGTGGATTGTGACGCAAGGTTCTCAAGGCCAAATGACATGGGCTCAAGGGTAGTGATTGTGAAAATTTCTGAATTTACTAAACAGAAACCCTACTGTTAAATTCTTGATTTACATCTCCTACTTGCATAAGTTATTAATCTGAAAATTTCAGCATTAACACCAAAGTAAATACATTAACAGCCTACACATGCATATCTAAACTGAATAACATGCTCAATGTTGACAAGGTGACACAAAAGGATTTTCTGGACAAATGTCCTTGGAAAAACCCAATGCGGGAAAACTGGTGCTACTAGCTTCTGGAGGGTTTTTATTATTAAGCAGATTCTAAGTACAACAAATCTAGGCACCAAATTGGTTAACCTGACAGAGAAATATCAATGGCAGCAATACCTCTATTCCGGAGGACAGAAAAACTAACTGATTCACACCCTCAAACGAGATTTACAAAACTCAGCCCTTTTTCCGACCTCTGGAAACCCCAGCGCTACTCTGAAGCCCTCTGCGTCAGCCTGCTTGGCTTGTGTCATCCTCTGCGCTGCTCAAGAAGGGCCTGCGTCACCCTAGATTGGGTTACGCTACCTCTGTGCTGCCCTAGCTAGGCCTGCGTTAGCCCTCCTAGCCTCTTGTTGCCTCTGCGCTGCCCCTACTGGGCTCTCAGCTGCTCTGCGTAGTTCCTGCCTCTGCATTGCTCTGGTATGCTCCTTCTCTGCCCTTGTTGTACTCTTGGCCTGAGACTACAATATCCCCCTCGCCACTACTGCCCCTCACTGCAGCTGAAACACTTATGAAATTCTTAGCAAACCATGCCCTAGAATCTCAGCTTAGCTTCAGTGCTCTGCCAGTGTGTGTGTTCTCCATCTAACCCCAAGCCCTTTTCTTATACTTTTCTCGTTGAAACAACAACGACCGTGATCTAATCTTGAATCGACGACTAAGATTAGAAGGTGCTTGATCCGCGTCACTTAAGTCATTCTCATCACATGTTTAATTTAATTACCTTTAATCTTTTAATTTTCCTAAGTTAGACTTAGGGTCCTTAATTAAAAATTAATTAATTAAATATCTCTTAAACCTGATGGAATTTCCTTAAACACTTTCTGGGTCTTGGAGATCTTATGTACTCTAGTCCCTCCACAAAGTTTGTCAACTAGAGCACATCCAATGCTACCCCAACACCCCAAAATCTCAACACTCCCTCTTAGCGAGGAATGTGCTCTAGAAAAACACTTCACCCCGAAGGATGCTCCGATCTCTGGTGTCGGTCTCTACGCTGATGCTTGACCTGCTGCCCTTCATCACTGCGTTGTTGTTGCTCTTCTATACTGTTGGCTATGACTCTGCCACCGTCACTGCTACATCTGTACTGCAGCTCCCTCTCAAGTTGTTGCAACGTGTTGCCCATAGCACTGCCACTGCTAACTGCTGCACTGCAACTCAGTTGTTGAGAGTAAGCAACTAAAGGACCCCTGCCCAAATGATAGACAAGTCAGTCGGGCTGCATCTCATCACTGAAGCTTTACAGATTGCTGCTTTGCGCTGTCCTCCTGAAGCCTCTGCGCTGTTGCAGCTCTGCACTGCGTAAGCAGACCTCCTCTGCGCTGCTGCCTCTACACTGTTGTTGCATCTGCATTGCGCAGCTCCCTCTCCAGCTTTTCAGCCTCTGCCTTTGCTTCATCTGTGATCTTTGCACCCACTGCTCCAATCATTCCTTGCTACTGTCTTAAGGCTCCCGTAGTACGGATATGATCCAAGAGTTGGGCTACTCAAGGATCCCGCCACCACTCTGTAGTTTCTCTACAGATCAATATCGCCCCACTTTCGTGGTTCATGAGCGCTCATGGCTACGTCATCGTCGGAGCCATTGTCTGCTACAGCAGCCTTGGAACTAGAAGCTTCCTTGTCCTTCTTCTTCTAAGGACAATTGTTGGCGAAATGTCCATGTTCGCCGCACTGGAAACATTTGATCTTTGACAGATCACGCTTCTTTTTCCCTTGCTACCTCTTTGATGCCAGGGATGCATCTTCCTCTTCCTCTTTCCTTACTTTGCCTGCTTCGGTGCTATACTGCTTCTTGGTGATTCGACAGATCTCTTGTCAGAGGATAACCCACATATTGTCCCAGTTAGGAAGATCCACTTTGCCCAAAAGACTTTGGAAAAATGTTTCCCAGTCCTCTGTGATAGCATTTAGAGCGGTCCTCACCATGACATCATCATCCACCTTCACCCCCATGCCAGTCAGTTGATCCCAGATCAACTGTAGTCTGGATAGGAAAGGATCGATTTCCTCTCGCTTGGACATCATTAATAACCGCAACTAGTTCTCCAGAAGCATCTTCCTCTAGACGGACTTCCCTTGATACAATGTGGTTAAAGCTTCCCACATCTCACGAGTCGTTGTCTTCTCGGCTATGTGTGGTACCACATGATTTTTGACCTCGTCCATAATGAAGCGCTTTGCATGTCTCGCTGCTTCATTGTGCTTCTCCAGGAGTTTCGCATCGGTCGATGTAGCCAAGACTTTCTCTGCATGCTCCCGTATACCGTAGGCCTCCAGGACTACTAGGATTCTGGCCTTCCAGATAGCAAAGTTGGACAGGTCGTCCAACCTATCCTGATCACGTAGTCCGTGTGGTGCCATCTGCTCAGAAAATTTTCAGAACGGATCCTCCTCTCTATACTAGGGACTCAGATCTAGGGTCCTTGGTGAGAAAAACACCCTCTGCTCCCTCTAACAATTGACTTCCTCCCTTGGAAGTCTGCCAAATACAACGAATAAGCTCTCTTCGATCACCATATGATCGATCTTCAGATTTCTTTGGCAAGAAATCTACTGAGAAGTTGTTCTCCTCCTGCTCTTTGTCAACTTAGCTTAGGCTAAATTCTGCACCGACATAATCTTCACCCTACCAGCAACTACTGAAGGTCTGCAGCTCAGATTCTGGTTCCTGGCACTCTGCACAGCAATCAAATTCGGAACCGCATCACCTTGGCTGGCCTCTGCGTGAGCAGACTAGCTTAGTGCAGCCTTTGCGCAGCGCCTACATCCCTCCTGAAGACTCTGCGTTGTCTTTGCATCACCTAGCTGGGACTGCGTCGGCCCCTGCGTGGCTCTTGTTGCCTCTACATCCTTCTGCTGCTACGCTGCCCTCTCCAGTTTATTTGCTACTTTTTGCAACATAGATTTCTTCAGCCGTCTTGTTGGAGATCCAGTTTGATTTGCAATCACTCTGATACCATGTGAAAATTTCTGAATTTACTAAACATAAACCCTACTGTTAAATTCTTGATTTACTTCTCCTACTTACATAAGTTATTAATCTGAAAACTTCAACATTAACATCGAAGTAAATACATTAACAGCCTACACATGCAGATCTAAACTGAATTACATGCTCAATGACAAAGTGACACACAAGGATTTTCTGGACAAATGTCCCCAGAAAAACCCAATGCTGGAAAACCGATGCTGCTAGCTTCTGGAGTGTTTTTATTATTAAGTAGATCCTAAGTACAACAAATCTAGGCACCAAACTGGTTAAGCCAACAGAGAAACATCAATGACAACAATACCTCTATTCCGGAGGACAGAAAAACTCACTAATTCACACCCTCAAACGGGATTTACAGAACTCAGACCTTTTTCTGGCCTCTGGAAACCCCAACGCTGCTCTGAAGCCCTTTGCGTCAGCTTGCCTAGCCTGTGTCAGCCTCTGCGTTGCTCAGGAAGGGCCTGCGTCACCCTAGACCGGGTTACGCTGCCTCTGCGTTGCCCTAGCTTGGCTTGCGTCAACCCTCCTGGCCTCCTGCTACCTCTGCGCTGCCCCTGCTGGGCTCTCGGCGGCTCTCCGTTGCTATTGCCTCTGCGCTGCTCTGGTATGCTCCTTCTCTGCCCTCGTTGTACTCTTAGCTTGGGACTACACCATCCCCCTTGCCAATACTGCCCCTCGCTGCAGCTAAAACACTTATGAAATTCTTAGCAAACCACGCCCTAGAATCTCAGCTTAGCTTCAGTGCTCTGCCAGTGTGTGTGTTCTCCAACTGACCCCAAGCCCTCTTCTTATACTTTTCTCGTTGAAACATCAACGACCGTGATCTAATCTTGAATCGACGGCTAAGATTAGAAGATGCTTGATCCACGTCACTTAAGTCATTCTCATCACATGTTTAATTTAATTACCTTTAATCTTTTAATTTTCCTAAGTTAGACTTAGGGTCTTTAATTACAAATATTAATTAATTAAATATCTCTTAAACCTAATGGAATTTCCCAAAATGTTTTCTGGGTCTTGAAGATCTTATGTACTATAGTCCCTCCACAAAGTTTGGGAGCTAGAGCACATCCGATGCTACCCCAACACCCCAAAATCTCAATAGTGATGATGAGGGATGTCCACAAATTTGGGTGTATGAATGTTGGATGGAGCAATCGTGGTACATGAGTTACCCCGACCTTTGTTTTTCCACCCTTCTTAATTTTCCTTTTGCCTTTTATTGATTTTTCTTTTATTTTATTGCTCGGGGCTCTAGGGGATGAGAGCATGATGCGTATGATATAGCAGTGATTACCCCCTTAAGGTGGGGCATTTCCTCGCCCACCAGGGGTTGGGACGTACATGGGTTCGTTAATGATGTAAGGGGAACTCCTAGGGGGGCTTAGGAGCTAGAGTGATGGCCATAATGATAGGGGGTAGAGCTCATATTTGGCTTTTGCCCACGTGCTAAATTTTATTGTCTCAACTATTTTTTGCATTTTGTGGTACATTTCCTTCTGTATGTGGCCACATTATGCTTTTATCTTTTTTTTTTCCACTGCATCAAACTTCGGGGCATCGTTCCAGGCCCGACCCAAACATGTGGACAAGGGGAGGGGGATGTCAGAACCTTAAGGATCTAGTGAAATGTGGTCCCAAAGAGGGAAGATGATGAAATAGGGCATATAATGTGCGGAGGGTAGTGAAAAATGTGGAACAGGAAAATGGGACCGCGCTACCAAAATCATGGTCTCCCAAGTAGTGCCCATCCTAAAGTTGGAAGCCAGTAGATGAGATCCCACATGACTAGGGTTGAAGATTAACCCCCTAGTTAAGGTAAGGGAACAATACTACAATCAGAGCCCTTCCTCCTTCAAGTCACCCAGTAATCCATACCCAAGTGTGCCCAAGAAAAACAAGCATAAACACCCGATTGCATAATGAAAAATCATACCTTTAGGATTGGATGGACCACCTTGAAACATACGATCTCGATAGATGGGTGAGGGGACATCTCACTGGCTTAGGGTGTGAAGGCATCTGGTAAAACATCGACTGCACTGGTGGCTGTCAGGGGCTATTGGTTGCGAGATGAAGATAAATCTAGGAGAAAATTTCTCCTATGGGGTCACCCACGGGTGGTGGGTAACAGTGCCCAAATATAGTAAGATGACCAAGAAAATGTGTGTAATGTGCCACCTTCCCCCTTAAGATGTGAAAAGGAAGCCAATGAAGTAGGGTGCCCAAGCTATTAGCCTTAACCTCGATAAATTAGATTAATTTAATGATTGAACAATTAAATCAACCTCAACATGTGTGCACAAAAGCTAATGCTTAATTATAAACATAGTCCCCCTCCAATTAGTCACCAACAAATTAAATCGCCATGAACATGTGTGCCAAACAGGGGTGCACTTTAATAAATTGTTGTACCATGTAAATAAAAGATGTTATCCCTAGCAAAACTCAACCATGATAAAAAAAAAAACATAAAGCCCAATCTAAGGTGCACCACCACTTGTTACATAAAAGTAACTATCTAACCTTAGGAAAAAGGTTAGATAACCATAAAATCATATGAACTGCCCTCTCTAACTCAGATTGAGGAAATAACATGTTAATGAGACTATTGTCATCATTAAACACATTTCCCCCTCAGTGATGTTCAGGAAATGTTACATCATAATGTTCAATCACTTAGGAAAACCCCACAAAGGTAACATGAATCATCCCAAAATAGCAACATCATAAGAGAAAGGGACATAAAGAAGTGTTAACCCATCCCATCATTAAGTATGTTCCTCATCACACAGTCACCATATGAGGACCATGTAGAACACCCCATCCTAGTGAAACCAACATCATACATCAACTCACCAAGTCACTAGGAAATATCAACAACAATGTCATGAAACATCTTCTTCCTACCACCACCATCATCTAACCCCTCCGGGGGCTAGGACCATCTTCTATATCCAAGATAAGTGTATATATTAAACCACCATAATAAGATAGTATGCTCCACATCCATCAAAAGTGCAACCAAGGGGTGATCAACAAGGCAAACACGTGAAAAGACCACCAAGCAACAAACACAATCATCCAACCAGGGAGAAGTGAGACTTCCCCAACCAAATACTTTCATCAAATGATATGATGCCATGAAGATAAGGGACTCCATGAAAATGAATACCCCCCAAGTCAGTCCAATAGCTCCAAGGAACTAGTACCAAATTTCCATCAATGTGATGAAAATTACAAAGTGGAACCTCATACAATATGAGGTGTAATAATGTTGAGATCTAAAGTTTCACCGAGTTACGAGAGTGTTATATTTGCAACACTTGAATAGTACATATCATCGTAATCCCAGACAACCAAAACTCTAATGGTAGTAGGCATGGTTGCATCTGATATCCCTATAAAATGAAACAAGAATGGACTTGACAGGTGCAGTTGACAACTGAAAATATCCAAAAAGCTAAATAAGAAACTTGAGTAGCTATTAGATAGGATGAACAATTTTCCCTAAGCATCCAACCTTTTTCTGCGTCCTCCTAGGCACTTTGTGAATTAGAGGAAGACTAACACAAACTGCAAAACATTGATAATTTGCTTTAACTTCATCTGATTAATTGTCATCCGAGTCTACTTTGATCTCTAGTCATCCTCAGTGTGTTGCATCTCTAATAGAATCCACAAGTTAATCCTGCTATCTCCTTGCTTCTCTTAAGTGCTTTACCTTCACAAATCTAATATTCATGCCAAGGGCTATTTATCTGCCACTCAATGTTAGTGTCGTCCTTCCTTGCCATTGTTATTTCCAACTTGTAAAGCCTTGTGTTGTTGTGATAGAGAAAAATAGAATGCAGTTGTGAGAAGATTATGTTTGTGTTTTTTAACAATGTAGAACCAAGCGATTTCTGTGTTTGTTAACCACGTACAACCAAGCGACTTCTGTGGTTTTTAACCATGTACAACCAAGTAAAAAAAAAATGTGAGATCCTAAATTTCAGAATTAATAAATCATTAACAAAATTGATACTACACAATCCAGCGTGAAATTTTTGAATCAGAATATATCAATTCACTATTGAATACTTACTTGGGACTGTGTTTGAAGATGTTCTTGACCCGCCATGGCTCCCGCTGCCATTACCAAACCGCCATCACTCCAATAACAATCAAGATCACTCTATGACTCTGGTAGAACTCACTGCTTAGGTCTCTCACAGTTAGAAATCTTTTGACAGTATCCGGGTCAGTTTTCCCACCTCACTCATCTATGCCCATAAAGTTTCCCCCCATTTTCCTTTTATACACAAATCCCTTTTCAAGATATTTATTAAAATATCCTCTTTTAATAAATATCTTAGTCAAATCCCCTTTCAAGATATTTATTAAAACATCCTCTTTTAAAATATCTTAGATTTATAGTAAAATATTATTATTTCATAAATATCTTGGATTTGTAAAATATCTTGGATTTATTAAATATCATCATTTAATAAATATCTTGGATTCCTAAAATATCTTGGATTTATTATTAAATATCATCATTTAGAAAATATCTTGGATTTTATTAAAATATCATCTTTTATTTGCATAAGTCAATGTTTTTACTTTCCTTTGAACAATATATTAATTATATTATGATAGTGGTAGGTATAACTTTTACCTCACAATCCATTCATTATTTTTTGGCGAGTTAGGTATTTACTCAATACTTCAATAATTCACACATTACCCTACACTGAGACTTTTCATAATTGATTAGTGCATATACTAGTGCAGTACACGTGATACATGCATATGTAGCTATCATATGCAGGTCTCATATGCATGCTAATATTTCAATGTTCCCTATAACTCGAGTTGGGTCATTACAAAAAAGTCTAGGTAAATTTTCTCTTTGATTTATCATTACATCACCTTTTATTGAGTACTTATCACTTTCCCTTTGTTGGCCTTTTGTTTTGTGACTTTGTCCACTATATGTTGGTTGATTATTGTTATGCTATAATGGTTGTCAATCTAGGAACGTTGTAGCAGTGAGTTTGCATATTTCCCTATTCTCGCAGATTTTCATAACATGAATTACAGAGCAAGCATGAAATGCTCGTAGTACTACCGAGTCAAATATGATTAGGATCAATCTTATAATTATGTTGTCCTAAGTTTCAGAATCATTGTATATACACTATAATCGACTAATTCAATGTATCTATGAAGTACTTTTCCACTCACTTATCTGTGAAGTGCAGTTGTTACTTTGTTCATGTAAATATCTTGAGCAGGCGGGTCTGATGTGAGTGATCACTGCTGACATACTGTCATCATGTTAATGTGATATTATATCAGTGATTTGAGGCTTCACTACAACATGGTAGCACATATTTTCAAGGTGTTGTGATATCAAAGACTTTTTAATGAACCATGCGCTTATGATAAACAATTAATGAATACAACCCACTTCAAGGGTGGAATGTAATATTCCTATTTAGCACCGCTAATTGGAATATTTGATTTTTGTATAGTTTTGCCGACTATAGTTAATTAATAAATAAAAGTGAGAAAAGGGGTCTAACTCACTTAAATAAAATAAAGTGTCTCCCTAGTAGAGGCAACGTTGTAACTTAAGGGGGAGCTTTGGGGGTCCACACCACACATGAGAGAAGGCTCACGTAGCCTCTAGAAGCAACTGCGCAGGCATAGGAGGAGCTTATGGAGAGAGGGGACGCAGTTAGGGTTTTGAGGGGAGCTAGCACTATAAAAGGTGGGAGTTTCACCTCATTTGGCATTATTGATATGTTGATGATATTGAGAGCTAGACTTCTGTCTACTTCAGCACGCCGGTTGTTTAGTCGGTCTGCAGCACTGTTTAGTGCGAACTGAGTGTCTCCGGTCGGAGATCTCGCCCTTGGCCCCGGGGGACTTCGAGTGCCTGCTCGGGCAAGGTATTTCCTTCAGTTTCAGCAGTTGATTTGCAGGAGATTTTGGTGGACGTTTTGCAGAGGAGTTGGCCTCTTAGCGTGACTGCGCAGTCCAGGAGAGAGGACGCAGTTTCAGAAGGGAGGACGCAGTCATTGTTTGTGCAGCGTTGTTGTGGGTGATTTTGTGCTGGCTTCAGCGTATTTCAGCCTTGGGGAGATTGTTGTTTCAGCCGGAGGGTTTGCAGGAGGATTTAGGGCCCTTTCCCAGCATCTTACTTGAGCTTCTGCGCTGTTCCTGGGAGAGACAGCGTTTTCATTGAGGAGGGCTTCATTGGTGGATTTTCGAAGGTGGAGCATTTGCTTCACGGTTTCTGGGTTTTATCCGGGGTGGTGAGCACAGACAGCTTTCCGATTTTCAGCTCATTCCGGTGAGGGGATCAGCCCCTAGTTCCAGTATATTGCAGCAGCAGCTTTCTACGACAGTTTTCTCCAGCAGCTAGGACGCAGTCTCTATTGTGGCCGTTTTCTATTCTGAGAGGGTTCTTCACTTGCCTAGTGCAAGGATAGGTGCACTCATTCTGATTATCTCTTGTACCCATATATGTATTCTCAGATTAATAAAATGGCTTAGCGTTCTGGTATTTTATGTGTACTTGTTCCATATTCTAGTTCCGTCATTTTGTTCTATATAGCTGCATGTTTGTTTTGCTGTGTATTACTGTTTATTTCCCGTTGGGGATATTACATGGAACCTCCTTTTACAATGAATACAACGCAAGACTGTTGAAGAATGTGTAGCTATGGTCAGTCATCATAATTATCGTTGTATTTGAGATGAACAAAATTATTATTGTTTCTAGCATGTTCTTCATACTCTTGATTTGGTCAAAATGTATTTTTTGGAAAGCAGAAAAATATTATTTTATTTATATTTTTAAGTGGCTCCACCAATGCTAAGTTGGATCACATGATGGCTAGGTGGCTTGCCTTGAAACTCTCATTTGGATCACATGATGGCTAGTTGGCTTGCCTTGAAACTCTCTCATTCGAACCACATGATGGCTAGATGGCTTGCCTTGAAACTTTCTCATTCAGATCACTTGATGGCTAGTTGGCTTGCCTAGAAACTCACTCATTTGGATTACATAATGGTGATATAGAGAGGTTAATTCACTCTCCTTTGAATGCAATTTGGAACACACATACCTTACTCATCTGCTCTCCTATGTGAAGTGGTCTGAGATCTGTAGATTTGCTCATTATACTTCTGGTTTGAAGTTAGAGGTTCAAGATCTGCTCATTATACTTATGATCTAATGTCAGGTTTGAGATCTGCTTATTATAATTGTGATATGAAGTCTGGTATTCGAGATCTGCTTATTATCTTTGTGATCTGAAGTGTGGTATTCGAGATTTGCTTATTATCTTTGTGATATGAAGTCTGGTATTCGATATCTGCTTATTATCTTTGTGATTTGAAGTCTGATATTCGGGATCTGATTATTATCATTATGAACTAAAGTTTGGTATTCGAGATCTGCTTATTATCATTGTGATCTGAAGTCTGGTAGTCAAGATCTGCTTATTATCATTGTAATCTGAATTCTGGTGTCCGAGATCTGCTTATTATTACAGTGATTTGAAGTTTGGGTCTGAGTTCTAATTTCACTGTGATACTATTCAAGGTCCTAGCTTCAGGAGGTCTATCATCCATGCCTTGTCTTCTGTGATATGATGAGAGGATCAACCTCTCGGTGGTGAACTCATTGGACGCTTTATTGGACAACTTGTTGACATTGAGTTGCAGACATTTACATTGGAGACTTAGCACTTGTGGATGCCATTTTGTGGTCAGTATTGTCTATGTTTTGATGTACTATTGAATGATATCTATAAGGAATAGCTTGGTTGGGGTTTCCCCCTTGTGGGGATTTGCCATGGTCTCTGACCTAAACATTGGTGTCTCTCGTTATTTGTGCTCTGTGATCTCTTCTTTTCTTTACTGCTATTGGTTGAATTTATGGAATGTTATTATTTGATGAAGAAGAATAAAATTATAAAGAATATCTAATAAATTCACAAATAATTATCAATAGTTCAGAAATAATGCTTGTACATCTTGTACTTGATTTCTCAACAAAGACAAGATATGATGATTCTAATACTAGGTCTCCTTGGTATATATATAGGAGACAAAAGGTAGAATTATAATGAAAGGGTACAATGAAATGTTTTGGCCTACATAACAATATAACAATAGAAATGTATTAACTCAATATCTAGGGCTTTAATAAGGGGTTTTAGGGTTAACATGGGGCTTGTCTAGGGCTTCACAGGCCCTTTCCCTTCAAAAAATTGTTGTCCTCAACACTTGATTAATTGTGGGTTTTTCTGCCTGAGTAACTCATCTACCTGTGTTGCCTCTTCTACTAGTAGGTTCTTCCATTTGATGATGTACTTAATGATTGCTTGATTTCTCAGTTGCTTAATCCTTGTTTCAAGATTTGTTTTTGGTTCTCGTATGATTTTCCCTTAAATAATCTATGGTAAAGTAATTTGGACTGGGATCTTGTCACCTACTACCTTCTTTACGCAAAAACATGGAAGATTGGATGTACACATGAAGATGGAGGAAACTCCAATTTGTAAGCCATACTTCCAATCATCTGCAACACCTTCTAGGGGCCATAATACCTTGATGTTAGTTTATCTAGACACAGATGCCATGAAGCATCCTTTTTTGTAACCATCATCATTAGTGAAAAAAAAGCACTTTTGCTAGGTTGCATGACGTAAGCCTTTATACTTGTAAGGCCTAATGTTAGGTGGTACACTTTCAGGTTGCAAATGATTAGCATGGTCATGATATCGAGTAGGTGGAAGACCTTTAGGCATCTCTCCAAATACCTTGGAATGATTGTTGGTAACTTTATGGAGATCCATTGGAGCAAAGGATATAGATGTTTGAACATCTAATGAACACAATTGTGCAATTACACCATGGTGTCCCTTTTTGACTACTTTTTTCATGCTATTAGACCTTATCAATTTAGAGGGTTTCCCTTGGATACCTTGAAGCTCAATTTCCTTGCCTTATGAGGAAAATATCATGAAAAGATCTTGAAATTAAGGGCCATTGTTACCAATGATTGCAACCACTAGACCCCTAATACAACATTAGCATCACCCATTTGGATTGCAATCATGGGACCATCTAGAATGGATGATAATGGAAAAATGTGCTAGTGCTTTCATGAAAACTATGATAAATGGATGTGCATAGTCTTTGATAAATGGAAATGCATACTCTATTTATGTTATCTTGTATCTCTATTCGATGTGGTGCTACCTGACACTTGCTGGAGATTAGAAGTGGAGTTTAGTTTGCATATGAGCTTGAAATTATCGATGGACCATAACTAGAAACGCACATGCACAAGCCAACAATGGTTCCAACATGGTGCAAAGGATTCTAAATGATCTCATGGCTTGAGCCTTGTATTCTAGCACATCACGACTTGAACTTGACTTTACCTTGAACTCTCATCTGAGAACATTTTTACACCGACACCATCTAGTTACTTACGTTGTTGTCGTAATAATTGCAGTAACCCGGGATACTCTCTAATCACCCTCCCCAAAGATTCCAACAAAGTCACTCTAAGAGAGGATGTGTTTCTTGTCAAATTCCGTAGCCCACCTCTGTATGCCTTGAAGAGAAGGCATGTGTTTCTTGTGTAAGTTTTATGGTATCATAGATCAAACTGTACATTGTTCTATTGTGTGCATCTATTATTTCAGTACTTAGGTTTTATGATGATGTGATGACAGAGCATACATAAAGAACGGTATGTGGGAAGCACCCCTAAGTCTCACACTTATCATCTCATACTGGGTTGATGTTATTAATTCACTGTTTTCTGTAGATGTGGCATGTAACATGAGATAAAAGCATGTGAAAAGTGGCATTGGGTCTCACTTTTAATCTCCAATATAGTTGTATTGATTAGCTTTATGTGTGTGACAGATGTGGCCAGATCTGACTGCCAAAGCCAAGGAAGGAAGCATTCATGTGATTGAAACTTATGTATTTGGAATGGTCATGAATCAAAAGAAGGCACTACATGTTTTTTGTTTCTTATCTATTGTACAAGTAATAAATGCAAAATAGTCTTTATGGTCATTTTTTTATGTTTCTTGTTTTGTGGCTTGTGACTCTTTCGCATTGGCATATAATGTAATGAAGGGTTTTTATTCATGTCAATGCAATACTACTTAGAATATTGTTCTGATTTAGTCCAGCTTGTCAAGATTAATCAATGGCATGGCTGTATGTCATTTTAAGAATTGGTCCATTTATTGTGGCTGAATGGATTTTTGGGTTTGTTACTCTTTCCTGTGGACTCGCACATTACTTTTATCATTCAAGGTATCTTAAATATGTAGTTGACAGGAGTTCAACATTACAATTTATGCAAACAACACATTTCAGATCAAAGTTCAAACCCACAAATGACAATTGCAGATTCATTTGAGTGCTCTTCGTAAACAAGCTCACAGTTGAAGGTGTACTGTTCCATTATCTAAGAATAACAGCATGGACTAATTCCATTGGAGGATATAGCCCTTCTTCAAACTGGGCCCTTCATCTCCTGCATTACTAAATTGAAAATTCCTCAATAAAGCCAAGCACCGCTGCTCAAAAGATGAATCTTTCATTCTTTACAGGCTGAAACAATAAGAAAGGAGGATAAATATGGCAGAGTTTAAGTATGGCCTATACGTATTCAACTGTTGTAAAAGAAAAACTTCACTTATAAATCTAGTTTATAAATAAATCAATCCTCCAAATGGGTAACTTCTCCTAAAGGAACCTTGGCTTATAAATCTAGTTGATAAAAAACCTGATCCTCCAAATGGGTAACTAATCTTGAGAACTTTGGCTCTACATTCATCCAAATGGAACTCATAACTGTATGGATACAAACGAAGTATTGCACTTGCTTACTAAATCAAATCCTTTTTCTTCTATATGAAATGTTTCACATGTAAGTGAATGTGAAGGAGGACTAGGAAGATTGACCATTTAGGAATTTTTAGATTCCAACTTTCATCAATATACAATTAGGTTTCAAGTTTTTCGGTAAAAAAACCAAACGTTGTATTACAAGGGAAATAATATAGTACATCATAAGTTATAACCAGGGCTTTGCATGATAGCACTTCCTCTTCTGCTTCCAACCTAGGCAAGAAGGGCAAGCGTTTCTGACTGCATTCCAATAACTATGGCTACAAAATATTTCTTGAAGAGAAAAAGCTTGAAACTAATCTGAGTTGCCAAGTCATCTAAAGACTGATGGCAATCCATTTCACAAAATTTCTTTTAGAACCATTGAAAGGCACCTTAAATCTTATAAAACAAAAAAAGGAGATAGCATAAGGGGAAGCATAATCCAAAACCTCCTAACATTGTTCTCACATAAGCCTGGTTCACCAAAGATAGCAAATCTACAATGTATAAGCCTCTCAAAGAGAGCATGAAACTTTTTCCATCTCAATCTATAAGTTGTTTGGCAAAGCTAAAATCCCAAAAAATATCATCGATATCCTCACTATTTCCATATTAGCTTCACAAACCATCTAAAAGTCTAGTCTTGGTACATTTTCCAGTGTTGACACTCTTCAGTAGTCTTGACATCTCATCTAGGAGATATAGTGTTATTATTAAATTAATTAATTAATTTAGAATTTAATGTGATTATTAAAATTTGATTGAATTAACATAGAAATAAGGTTGATTATAAAATTGGTTGAATTTATTTGTGTGTATGTTAGCACACATAAAAATAGACAACTAAATATATAAGGTGTGTGTTGCAAATCTTATTCATATTAAGCAATAGTCTAACTGTTAGACATTTTTTTCCCTTTTCCAGGCATCTTTTTTGGTCAATTTTGCCCAAAATCTGGCAGGGATTTCTTGGAATCTTAAGTTTCAGCTGTGTAATGTGCAAAATTCAGGTGTCCCAAGGGTTTTTCAGGGTGCTGATTTCATCTATGCAATTAAAAATCTGTTTTAATATACTAAAATTCATGATGTGGCCAAAAATTGTATCATTGGATTCTGGCCAAGAAGGCAAAACGTCGAATGGTTAGACTGCTCCTAAGATTATGTCCCTTGTTTTCACATTCCAAGAGGTCTCTTGGACTTCTCATGATTGTTTGTGTTCACTTGAGGCTTTTTTCCTTCCTCTCAAGTGAATGATACAATTTCACACAATCTCATAAGGATTGTGTTTCCAACATTCCCCCCAGTCTGAAGGGGTGTATGTGAGTCCAAGAAGGGAGCTAAAATGCAAAGATGAATAGTAGCCAATGGTTGGATGTGCTCTCTAAATCTGGTGGTTTAAGGAAGACCACAAACGAAATGGGGTAGCAGAAGTCAAAGTCTTCTACTAGCGGTGGTTTAAGTTCTACCACCAACTTTGGAACTTGGCTTGAAGTAGTTCCTGGAACAATTCCAAATCTGGATTCTGGCTAGAAGATGATGTCTTCTGCAAAATGGAAGGTCTCCTTGATGATGGTTTAAAAATAACCACAAACTGTTGAAATGTTTGTTTGAAGATTATTGAAAAATGTAACTAGGTTCGGCCTTCATACTTGTCATTGTACTTATGTAATTATGTATTTCATATAAAGATCAAAAAGAAGAAAAATAAATTTATTTTCAAGCATGGTTTTCATGGTCAAGTCATTTTATTATTTAGGTCAAGCATGTTCTTCATGCTTCTAGGGTTTATTGAGTCAAAATATTTGTCTCGAGTCAACATATTGTACTAAAGTCATTTTTTTTATGTTTATTGTTCCGTGGCTGGTGACTCTTTTGCATTGGCCTATAATGTAATGAAGGATTTTTATTCATGTCAATGCAATACTACTTCGAGGATTGTTCTGATTTAGTCAAGATTGTCAAGATTAATCAATGGCATGGCTCTATGTCATTTTAAGAATTGGTCCATTTATTGTGGCTGAATGGATTTTTGGGTTTGTTTCTCACAGGACTCGCACATTACCTTTATCATTCAACATATCTTAAATATGTAGTTGACAGCAGTTCAGCATTATAATTTATGCAAACAACACATTTCAGATCAAACCCACAAATGACAATTGCAGATTCATTTGAGTGCTCTTCGTAAACAAGCTCACAGTTGATGGTGTACTGTTCCATTATCTAAGAATAACAGCATGGACTAATTCCATTGGGGGATATAGGCCTTTTACAAACTGGGCCCTTCATCTCCTGCATTACTAAATTGAAAATTCCTCAATAAAGCCAAGCACTGCTGCTCAAAAGATGAATCTTTCATTCTTTACAGGCTGAAACAATAAGGAAGGAGGATAAATATGGCCTATACGCATTCAACTGTTGTAAAAAAAAAACTTCACTTATAAATCTGGTTTATAAATAAACCAATCCCCCAAATGGGTAACTTCTCCTAAAGGAGCCTTGGCTTATAAATCTAGTTGATAAAAAGCCTGATCCTCCAAATGGGTAACTACTCTTGAGAACTTTGGCTCTACATTTATCCAAACGTAACTCATAACTGTATGGATACAAATAATGTATTGAACTTGCTTACTAAATCAAATCCTTTTTCTTCTATATGAAATGTTTCACATGTAAGTGAATGTGAAGGAAGACTAGGAAGATTGACCATTGGGGAATTTTTAGATTCCAACTTTCATCATTATACAATTAGGTTTCAAGTTTTTCGGTAAAAAAACCAAACGTTGTATTATAAGGGAAATAACATAGTACATCATAAGTTATAACCGGGGCTTTGCATGATGGCACTTCCTCTTCTGCTTCCAACCTAGGCAAGAAGGGCAAGCGTTTCTGACTGCACTCCAATAACTATGGCTACAAAATATTTCTTGAAGAGAAAAACCTTGAAACTAATCTGAGTTGCCAAGTCATCCAAAAACTAATGGAAATCCATTTCACAAAATTTCTTTTAGAACCATTGAAAGGTACCTTAAATCTTATAAAACAAAAAAAGGAGATAGCATCAGGGGAAGCACAAACCAAAACCTCCTGACATTGTTCTCACATAAGCCTGGTTCACCAAAGATAGCAACTCTACAATGTATAAGCCTCTCAAAGAGAGCATGAAACTTTTGCCAACCTAATCTATAAGTTGTTTGGCAAAGCTAAAATCCCAAAAAATATCATTGATATCCTCACTATTTCCATATTGGCTTCACAAACCATCTAAAAGTCTAGTCTTGGCATATCTGCCAGTGTTGACACTCTTCAGTAGTATTGACACCTCATCTAGGATATATAGTGTTATTATTAAATTAATTTATTTATTTAGAATTTATTGTTATTATTAAAATTTGATTGAATTAACGTAGAAATAAGGTTGATTATAAAATTGGTTGAATTTATGTGTGTGTGTGTGTTAGCACACAAAAATAGACAAATAAATAGATAAGGCGTGTGTTGCAAATCTTATTCATATGGTACCACTTAAATATATACTATTATGCAATAGTATAACTGTTAGACATATTTTTCCCTTTTCCAAGCATCTTTTCCGGTCAATTTTGCCCAAAATCTGGCTGGGATTTCTTGGAATCTTAAGTTTCAGCCGTGTAATGTGCAAAATTCAGGTGCCCCGAGGGTTTTTCAGGGTGCTGAAATATGTGTTTTAATAAACTAAAATTCATGATGTGGCCAAAAATTGTATCATCGGATTCTGGCCAAGAAGGAAAAACATCTAATGGTTAGACTGCTCTGAAGATTATGACCCTTGGTTTCATATTCCAAGAGGTCTCTTGGACTTATCATGATTGTTTGTGTTCACTTGAGGCTTTTTGCCTTCCTCTCAAGTGAATGATACAATTTCACACAATCTCATAAGGATTGTGTTTCCAACATTCCCCCCCAATCTGAAGGGATGTATGTGAGTCCAAGAAGAGAGCTAAAATGCAAAGGTGAATAGCAGCCAATGGTTGGATGTGCTCTCTAAGTTTGACCACAAAATATGGAACTTGGCTTGAAGTAGTTCTTGGAACAATTCAAATCTGACTAGAAGGTGATGTCTTCTACAAAATGAAAGGTCTCCCTGATGATGGTTTAAAAATAACCACAAACTATTGAAATGTTGGTTTGAAGATTGTTGAAAAATGTAACAAGGTTCGACCTTCATACTTGTCATTGTACTTATGTAATTATGTATTTTATATAAAGATAAAAAAGAACAAAAATAAATTTATTTTCAAGGATGGGTTTCATGGTCAAGTCATTTTATTATTCAGGTCAAGCATATTCTTCATGCTTCTAGGGTTTATTGAGTCAAAATATTGTACTAGAGTCAAGTCCCATTTGGACTTTGAAAAGAAAGTGGAAAAATAAATTTATTTGAGTCAAAAATGTCTTTTTTGTACCCGTTGGCCCTACCTCATCAAGTCGACCCTGAAAGGGGTAATTTGACCTCCTGGAAGTGTGTATATAGAAAACATTTCGACCTCATTCGAATCATCTCAAGCAGGTTCGATCTCTAAGACAAGAAGAGTGAAATTCAAGAGAAGAGCGAGTAGGAAAGCAAGAGAGAGAAAGCGAAGTCTAGGAAGGAAGAAAATCAAAGTTATGCCTTAAAATATGACCTAAATATCTCACATGTGCTAAATTTATAAGTTGTTGCAGGGGCTGAAGTTGCAGATCTATTGTAGGGGCCGAAAATTTGTTGCTGGGTACCAAAAATCTAAATTTTGTGCAAGTTTGGAAGGCTTTGACTGCCGTTGATTTGAGGAGACTTTGACTTGTTGAAGAAGATTTAAAGGAGGGATGACTTGGGTCTTGTGGGAGGTCTTTATCTTGGTCTTTGGGTCTTGGATTTCTCATTTGATCTGATCCTATAAGAAAATAATAATTTTATGGATTTTCCCCTTGGAGGGTTTTTGCCTTAGCGTGGAGCCTGTTACTGCTCAAACTAACAGGGGTCCTAAAAGGGGATCCCAGGAGGGATACTACGAGATTAAGGGCAACAATGGAGCAATAACCCATTGTCACCTTGGCTAAGACTCTTTACTCTTTACGGACTTTCACCGATGGGAGGAGACTCGTTATGATGAGGATCAAAAATTGAACGGATCAATGATGGGATGAGAGGTGATCCTAAAAGCCTATTCACAAGAGATGTTCAAATATATGGATTTCTTGCTTTGAAAGTAAGATGTGTTAAAATTTGGGTACCAGAGGACAAGTGGTTCCCTAAGGCTTTGATTTTTGGCCTAGGGAAAAGTGTCCAAATTTATTTGTACTTTTCTCCTAAAGTGACTTTATAAGTGGTAAAGTCAAATCTAATTTTAACGTGACTTTATAAGTGATAAAGTTACATTATAATTTTAAAGTGACTTTATTGAAGTCAATGAAAAATTAGAACGTGAAAAAGTGACTATGGAAATAAAAGGCTATGTGGGTATTTATTTAAGTGGGGTGAGTTAAAAAATAGAAAGTGAGAATTAAATGCACATTTATTCTCAGCCCTTGATCTAAAGCTATCTCAGCCATTGGATTTAGGGTTTCCCCAAAAGTCACTTAGGGTTAGGGTAAAAGGAGAGGAGAAGAGGAATAGATCAATTCAGTCTTTCATGAGCTATTGAGATGAAGAGAAGGACAGCAAGGAGAAAATTTATGAGCAGTGAGAAGTTGAAGGAGGGCAGCAAGGAGACTTCAGCAAATCCGTATAGCAGCTTAGTGGCATAAATCCCAAGGCAGAAATTCGTACAGCAGGAGGTTGGCACAGTTTTCGAGAAAGGAGGCACAGAAATCAAGGAATCCCTACAGCAGCTTTAGCATGAATTTTGAGGCAGTTTATGGGCACGAAAATCAAGGAAATGCACTGTTGTTATTTCGGCACAGATTTCGAGAAATCTGTACAATAATGGAAACACAGATTTCGAGGTAGATTTTGGTACAATTTTCGAGGAGGAAGTACAACTGTACTTTTCTGTACAGTCCGTACAGCAGTACAGTCATACTACAAAATTCTGGGCGCAATTTTTTAGGGTGACAATTTAGCATTTAATGCTGTAAAAAAATTATTTTGTAAGTTTGTTGATTGGCACATTTTCTGAGGCAGAGTTCAAGCACAGAAATCGAGATAAGTTTGTATTTGTGGTTGCTGGAATTTTTACTGTGTTTTTCAGTCTCTGTAACAACATTTTCAGAAATAAAGAAGTGCTGTCAAATTGGTTTTCCCCAAGAGTTGTAGGGGGTTTTTCCAGGGTCACATTGACCAAAAATCAATGTGTTATTTTCTGTGTGGCTGTCATATTTTTCCTGTGTTTTATTTCTGCATTTTCAGTAGTTGCAAAAATTTCCAAATTTGTGTTTTCAAAAATTTCAGTCATTTCCAAATTTTAGTATTTATGTCATGTTCAGATTTAAAACTATATGCATGGAGTGATGAGGAAAACTGATAATCAGAGTGGGGCTTGAAATTTCTACATGGTATTAGAGCTTGGTTGGTTGGAAAGTGTAGTTTGGGACAGGAAAGAGAAAATCACAGCAAGCTGATTTTTACACAGAAAATTGAACCTTTACCACAGATTTGAAAATTTTAGTTTGTTAAGACAACAAGCTTGTCTTTGGGTTTGAGGGTTGAAGACAAATTGGATGGGCAGAGCAACTACAGTGCATGGAGGGAGAGAATCCAGAGCATCTTTGAGGAAGCAGAAGTCTAGGGCATCATGGGGCATACCACACAACACCTAGTAGAAGTACATGTTGACCCTGTACAGTTGGTATAGTTTAACAAGAAGAATGCTAAGGCAAAAAGACTGATTCTTGATGGAGTTAAAGATCATGTCATTCCTCATGTGAGAGGAAAGACTTATGCACATGAAATGTGGACAGCCTTGACCAGTCTTTACCAGAGTTGAAATGAAAACAAAAAAATGGTCCAAAGGGAGAAGTTGAAGGCCATTAAAATGGCTAAGACTGATAGTGCTACAACATACCTCACAAAGATCACTTCTGTGAGAGATGAGTTGGCAACCGTTGGAGAGACCATAGCACCCAGTGAGTCGGCGAGGATTGCCTTGAATGGTCTTCCCAAGACTTGGGAGAGTTTTGTGGATGGCATTGTTGCACGAGAGAACCTTCCCGGATGGGAAAAGTTGTGGGATGATTACATTCAGAATGAGATCAGAAAGAACCATCTTGGGGCAGCCAAACAGGTGGAGGAGGATGACAATGTGGCATTGTTAGCAAGAGGCAAGAAGGGCAAAGGAAAGAAGTAAGTTTCCACAAGTGGAGGTGGGGGCAAAGGCAAAGGTAAAGGTAAGCAGGTGAACAAGGAGAAGGACTATTCCAAAGTCAAATGTTGGAATTGTCAAAAATATGGACACTATGTAGTTGTGTGTCCGGAGAAGAAGAACAAGAGGGGAAATGACAAGACCATGGCAACTTCTGTAGAGATAGAGTGCTTCTTAGAGAGCTTCAATCAGGAGTTTGGGTTCATAGCTTGTGAGACCACTAGTGCAGGATCACCTGCCATACAGGTTCAGAGGGAGTGTGCACTTCCCTCCACTAACAGAGCATCTTCTGGTATTTGGTATGTTGATAGTGGGGCTTCTCGTCATATGACAGGAGTCCAGGAGTACTTCTCAGAGCTTTCAGAGAGTGGCATCGATGTTGAGGTAGTACTCGGAGATGACAACATTGTTAGAGCAGTCGGTGTGGGGACATTGACATTTGATAGGGAACCCAAACCTCCTTTGAAAGTGTCAAATGTTCTATATATGCCTGGTATGAAGAAGAACCTAATATCTGTCTCAGCACTTGAGGATAGAGGGTATGAGGTGTTGTTCAAGAGAGGGTAGGTGCTTATATATCCTAGGGGCACTCCAGCTGATTCAACTAGAGTGATTGGTGTGCGCCATGTTAAGGTGTACAAGTTCTCATTCCAACCCCTGATGGCATTGAGTAGCAGTACTGACAGTAGATCTAGCAGTTCATACTTGTGTGAGATTTGGCACCGCAGGATGGGGCATATGTATCATGGGGCCTTGAGGACGTTGCGGGAGATCACCACTGGTGTGCCAGATTTTAGTGTTGATCACCTTGATGTGTGCAGAGGATGTGCTATGGGGAAGTTTGCCAAATCCCCTTTTCCCAGCAGTGACAACAGATCGACAGGGATTCTTGACTTGATTCGTACCGATGTGAGTGGTCGGATGTCTCATGTATCCTTGAGTGGATATGAGTATTATGTGTTATTCATTGATGATCACTCCAAGAAGACCTGGATTTATTCCTTGAAGACTAAGAGTGCGGTCTTCAAGCGGTTTCAAGAGTTCAAAGCTCTTGTGGACACCCAGATAGGTTGGAAGATCAAGGTCCTTAGGTCGGACAATGGAGGGGAGTATACCCTTGGTGAGTTTGTTGATTATTGTGCTAAGGCAGACATTAGGAGGGAGATCACAGTTCCTTACAACCCCCAGCAGAATGGGGTTGCGGAGAGGAAGAACAAATCCATCGTAGGTGCTGCCAAAGCCATGCTTCATGATCAGGGGTTACCTTTGTTTTTGTGGGCAAAGGCTTGCAACATTGTTGTGTACTTGCATAATAAGATTCCACATCGAGCTTTGGGCAATGTGACTCCGGAGGAGGCTTTTTATGGGAAGAAACCTGATGTTGGTCACTTTCATATCCTTGGGTGCATTACATACTCCTATGTTCCCAAGGAGAAGAGGACCAAGCTAGAGCCCACTGTAGACAAGGGCATCTTTGTGGGTTATAGCGAGACCTCGAAAGCTTATCGAATTTACATTCCTACAAAGTGGAAAGTTGTTGTCAGGCGGGATGTGAAGTTCGAGGAGGAAAGGGCTTTTAGGAGGTCACGGGAGTTAGAGTATCTAGATTCACCAGACCCTCAGGAGCAATTGAGTCGGTCACAGGGATCTAGTGGATAGGGATCATGAGGTACATCGATTATAGTGTCAGGTCCATCAGTGAGCAATGGCTCTCAGAGTCAGGTTGGTGGTGCTTCGGGCAGCATGCAGAGTAGTCTGCAGAGCAGTTCACAGGGTAGTCCACTGATGGACAGTTCACACGGTACTTCAGCATCTACAAGCACATGTTCAGGCATGAGGTCAGTTGGCAGGCCTTCAGGAGTTCAGGCTTCTGATGATGATGAGGGTTCTTTCACTCCGATGGGAGAAGTGTGCTCAGGGAAGAGGAAGCCCAAGTGAGTTGGCTATTTAAGAAGATCAGAGGCCAAAGACAAGGCATTCGAGTCTAGAGTAAGATCTGAGCAGCCTGCGTCTCTATGTGCGAGCATAGGGAAGAATCTAAAGTGGCCGGGTCTTTAGGATTTTGAGTCTATGTTTAAGTCTCTGGACTGAGCCTGCTTTGTTGGCCAGGTAGCCTACAGATTTCACTTGCTATGCAAGGGTATTCATCTTTTTAATGCCACAGCAGTCTATCTCAGTTGAGATTGGGTCTTTTGAAGTGTTTTGTAATATCCAGTTTTCCAGTAATAAAATGGTATCAAAGCCAAGTTGCATTTCGTTTGAGTATATTGTTGGGAACATCTGAGTTTGTTTGAGTCTCGATAATGTCTATTGCCTGTTAAGCCGATGATGGCGTCTATGGCATTTGAAGACTAGGAGATTAGAACTTCTTTCCAGGAGGAACCGCGAAACCTGCTCTGTTTGCGATCGTATTTTTGATAAAACTAGTACACAAGCATTTTGACGATTTTTGTCTTTACTCTGAAAGCTGCATAAAGTCATTTAAAGTCTTCCGCTATCTCTGTATCTCTTCATGTTGTTATGGATTCTTTATCTGCATCTAGTTCTCGTCATGAATTTGGTGATAAATCATTTGAAGAAATTTTGAAAGAACAAGAAGAAGCAAATATTGAGAAAAGGAACTCTAATGTTACAGAGTCTGTAGTTCTTGATAGATCTATTAATTTATTCTCAGAACCTTTTGCTTTTGATTCTTGGACTCTTCCTAAAGTAGATCCGAAAAATGTTTATAAGAATTTAGGATTACTGGACTCTATCCAGTTCTGGAGATATAAGGTTAAAGAGGAAGTTCTGCAAACGACCTCTAATAACAATATCCTTCATTCTTTAAACATCATAAATCAATCTGAGTTTGATGCTACTCGTAAAGATGGTTATAATTTTGCCCATTTTGGCCATGTCCAAATTGGTATTCAACCTCTGCACAGAAAGGGTCAAGATGTTGCTTTTTTCTCTTGTATTTTTGATAGAAGATGGAGAACTTTTCCAAAAGCCCTCATTGGTGGTTGCCAAGGAACTCTTGCCTACGGTCCGGCTTCATGGTCATGCTTTCATGACTTCTCCATAGCATTAACAAATCCCAATGTCGTAAATGCTTTAATGCTAGGTTTACAAACACATGGTTATGATGATTTTGACGATGATAGTAAGAATATAGCCATTTGGTGTTCCTCGGTAGTCAAATTCTACAAAAAGACTACTCCTTCTATGGTTAAATCTGTCTCATCCCAGTCTGAATTCACTACCCTGATCACACATGACTATGGTATGAATCTGATAGCCCCACAGATGATTCCTAGATCTGAATTAAAACCCCCCACAAAATGGGTTACTAAATGGGAATCCATTAGAAAACCTACTCGACCATCGCCTGTCAATTCCTCCACCATCTTTACTACCAGAGATGGTAATGTCCATACTATCTTTCCAGAGACGCGAGCTGAGCGTGGTGGACCTTCTGTTAATATTTCTACCTCTATAAATACCACTCCCACATTTTCAGTTGATCCTATATTTGTAGATACTGTAAAAAGATTAGTCATGAATGAAATTGCCTCATCCAGCAACCCCTTAGCTGCTGTCTGTGACCATCCTCATTGTTCTAAAACCTTCTGTCAATTCTCTTCACAACCTCCAAATCCACATGGTACTATTGAAGAAGACATAAGAAGAATTAATATGATTACTTTTGTACTAGACAAAAGTAAGTCTGAAGAAGGGTATACAAGGACACGTTTCTTCAATATCCATGAAGAAATAATTATTCAGTCAACACAGCAAAACAGTCACCAGGGTTTAGGGTTTTTTGATGGATCAGAAATCCCATCATACAGAAAAAATCCTAGAAATAAAATCCCGAAGCATATAGAGATTCCTTCAAATAGTGAAATCTCTGCATTCTTGAAAATCTAAAAAGGGATTAGTCCATATGATCCTGAAGATCAATGGAAGAAGAAAATGTTTAATTGGGACATTTTCACTCATAAATATGAAAACAGGTATGTTGAAGAACTCAAACTGCTACCCAAAGAAGAAAGAAAAAACTTCAACAGCCAGAAAAATGAGGAATGGAAAAATTGGATGAAATCCAATAATCAGTGGATTTCTTTTTATGCATGGTATTATCCTTCCTCAAATCAGATAGAAGAATCCTTAAGAAAAAGTTTTATGAATCAGACTAGACAGAAAAGGATTCAAAATGTTGATAGTTTTGTAGCAGAAAAGATGGAATTAAATCCTGTCGCTATTCCATCTCCATTAGTGATTCCAGAATTTTCTCCCAAGATACAAAATATGCTATCCAAACCTAACTTGCCCAAAGACTTGCAGGCCATAAGGACAAAGGGAGAGAAACTGATAAGAGATATCTGCAGTTGTTTGCAGGTAAACATGATTAGATCTGGTTCCCCTGCAAAACATAAATGGGAACTTTTTGATGGACAGATCTATGAGACTGACAATGATTTTCCTCCATGGAAAAATTTTGTTATCAGGAAAAATGATGGGAAAATCTTTAAACTCTTCCCCATTCAGACAAAGGATTCTGTAAAAGACTCTGTCCTTGCCACAAACTGGACTAACCTTGCCCTTTCTAGTTTGGAAAAATATTTAAGAGATCGGCATAAATCCATAGACGAGATGAATAACATTCTGAAAGATTTGATGAATAAATGTTGCAGAAACAGGATTATGCTTTGGTTTGTTTAAATGATAATGTCAAGACCTTAGCAGAAAATTATAAGCATATAGCTGAAAGCCTAGATAAACTCAGAATATCTACAGACAGAAAGATTGTTGATGCAACTATAGTGTATGGAAAAGAAATTGTTAAGGTAAATTCTAGTCTTGATATTATCAAGAAACAGGTTTTGAATGTTTCCAATTCCATTGATTCATTGAAAAAGAAGCCTTCTTCATAATCTTACAAGTCCACTACCTTGTTTAGTGAGCCCTCTTCACAGATGCCATATACTATCTCTGGTTCGGTATCAAGTCTTATAAAGCAGCCTGTAGAAATTGAGTTTCCCAAACCAGGAACCTCTTACCCATACAGTCTTTTTGCTGCCCCAAGTTATTTTGGCCATCTAAAGTCAAATCCTATCACTTCCTCACAACCTAGTACTTCAACTAGTTCTTCTCTTACAGAGTGGATTAAGATGAAGAAAGCAGAAGAGAAAGTGCAAAAGAAGAAGAGATAGCAAGAAAGACATGGTATGATGAATAAGGAAAAGAAGATACAGGTCTGCACAGGATAGAGATAGATGATGAAGAACCTTCTTTGGAAAAGCTTGAGGAATATGTACAAAATTTTTCTCCTCAAGACAAAATCCAGTTTAATATCCCTGAAGATAATACAGTTCATGCAACCACATCCAGATCTACATGGAATTCTACCTGGCCCCCAGCCTCAGATAGATGAGATCTAATTAAATCTGAATATCATAAGGATTGGTCTGCATCCTCCACTTATTCGTGGAATATTGATAACTGCACTAAGGCAGAAGTTTTGTTTGTTATGCATTCCATGCTTGTTTGTTACAGGACATATTTGGATGATGATATTGGACCCATTAATTCTACCAGGACAATCATTGGTGGATTTGAAGGATATTTTGATTCATGGTTAAAAGCTGAAACTTTAAAAGATCCTACTCTGTTAAATACATGGGAAATTTGCAAGTTCTGAATGCAGATGGGACTGTATATATGGATCCAACTACATCACTTCCTGTAAATAATATGATTGGTTGTTTACTTTATGGCATCACTGTAAATTTCATTGGCTTTCCACAAATCAACAATGATTTGACTGCTATTACTCTAGTTGCTATGAAACTCCATAATATGCAGCATTTTGATGAATATTTTAATGAGTTCTTACATTGATTGCACACTTTGTCTCTGGAACTCATTCTTGAACCCAAATGGAAAGAAATATTCATCTCTTCTTTGCCACTATGGGTTTCACAAGCAATAGTCACCAAGTTGCCAAGGAAGATTGGTGATTGCAAATTTGGAGTAATCAGACAAGCAGTAAAGGCCATAATTTTTGAACTCTGCTTGCAAATGAAGATTGCTAGAGCAGCCACGAATCCAAAAAATCCACATGGCTATCAATACTTATGCAAACAATGGAATCTTTCTGCCCCAAAAAATTCATAGGGGAGGGAAAAGAGTGCATACAAGAAAAAGAAGCACTCTTCAAAGAATTTTTCTAGCAAAAGAATCATTCATCAGAAGAAACCTAAGGACTACAAGAAGACACAGCTATATTCAAGGAAGAAAGAAGTCAAATGTTACCATTGTAACAAAAAAGGACATATCTCTCCAAATTGTCCAGATTTGGAGAAGGATAAAAAGAAAGGAAAACCAGATAAAGGTAAGAAGAAAGTCTTTTACAGAAATAAATCCGGTAAAGTAAATTATTTAAATCTGCCTGATAGCTGTGAAGAAATTACTAGTGAGGAAGAATCAAATTATGTAAATAGGTTTGATTATGATTTTAGCACTTCTGATTCAGAAGATGAGTATTGCAATGATCCACATTGTGTAGAATGTTTCAAAGATAATTGTGATTGCAGTGATCCAGATGTCTGCCAATGCCATTCCTTAAATATGATAAAACAACCAGAGGCAGATGAACAAACAAGAAATTTATTCACTCAAATGATGGTAGCAACAGATCCCTAGTTGAAAGAAATGTATAGAGAACTGCTGCTTAATCAATTGAACTCCAAAACAGCAAAGAAAAATAATCCTAATAGAGGATATGTGCTGCCAGCCTCTCTTTTTTTAGTTGAAACTCTGATAAGGCAATTCAGGCAAGAAGATTTTGGTGAAGATCTTCCACAAACCTTGCCTAGCATTCACAGGGCAATAAAGGAGTTGAGAAAGACAGTAAAAGAAAATCGGAGACTTTGCATTGAAAGTCATCAAGACTGTCAACTCAGAAAAATGAAAGTTGAAAACGAACCAGGTTCCAGTTCAACTCAGCCTGTTTTCTCAGGTCAGACCCATAATTATATTTATCATCAGAAACCTTTCAAAGGAGTAGAAATTCATGAACATAATTCTGATGAAGAAATAGAAGATGATCGAAGTGGTTTAGGATGCAATAAAATCAGTGGTGATGTTATGTATTGCATTAAGCTTAAAGTAAGAATTGGCACCAGATTTGAATATTGGAAAGTTCTTATGGACACTGGTTCAAGACTCAATATTGTAAATGATACTGTAGTAGAATCTCATCTCAGAAGACCTACCAGTTGTCCTAAAGTCACAACAGCTAGTGGAGATATGAGGACTACTTTAGAGGTATCAGTTGATATTTTTCTTACAGAATCTATAGGGATAAAAGTTGTTTGCCCAATTGTCACAGGTATGGATTGTGCCATGTATTTGGGAACGCCTTTCTTTCAGAATTTTCAAAAACATGGAGCAAAGTTTGACCAGCAAACAAGGAGATTTGGCTACTTTCTGGAGCTAGAAGGTAAAGAATTGTTTGTCCCTTTCATTAATTCAAGTTCTCCTAACAGGATAAAAAGGATTGAAAGATTGGAGAATTTATTAGCAAAAATGGAGAAAAAGAAAGAAATTCTCAAAATTGATGAAAATATTGAACAAGGGAAATTTGACAAAGATATAGCCAATCTCAAAAATACATTTTTGGAATGTTGCTATGAGGATCCTAATGCTTTCTGGCATGTGCATAAGCATGAAGTTGAACTACCATTGAAAGAGGATTTTAATGGAAAGCTCAGAAGATCAAAAGCCATTCCTATGAACCAGGAGCAGATGATTCTCTGCAAGAAAGAGATCAAAGATCTCTTACAGAAAGGACTGATCCGGAAAAGTAAGAGTCCAATAGCCTGTTTTGCATTTTATGTTAATAAACATGCAGAAATAGCCAGAGGAAAACCCAGGCTAGTAGTAAATTATAAACCTCTGAATAATTTACTGGACTATGATGCCTATCCTCTTCCGAAGCCATCCACCATCCTGGCACAGATCTCTAAATCTAAGATCTTTTCTAAATTTGATTTAAAGTCAGGATTTTGGCAAGAGGGACTTAAAGAATCAGATAAATGGAAAACTGTTTTTTCAGTCCCAGAAGGCCATTTTGAATGGAATATAATGCCTTTTGGATTGATAAACGCCCCTTCGGCCTTCTAGCGCATTATGGATGAAACTTTTAAAGGTATGGAAGAATTTCTTAAAAAGTACATTGATGATATTTTAATTCATTCAGAAGATACTCCTGCTCATATAAAACATTTGAAATTATTCCTCCAAAGAGTAAAAGAAGAAGGAATAGTTCTTTTTGAATAAAAATTGAAGTTATTCAAGACAATGATAGACTTTCTGGGTTACAACATACAGTTTGGCTCCTACCAGGTAATCTAGAGAAGTCTAGATTTTATTGACATTTTCCCTAACGAAATTTTGGATAAAACACAACTGCAGAGGTTTCTAGGAAGACTTAATTATGTATCCAAATTTCTTCAGCATTGTGCTCAAGAGAGAAAACTCTTGAATCAAAGGCTACAAAAGGAACCCATCCCATGGAATGAAGAATGCACCAAAGTTGTTCAAAGGATTAAGGAAAGAATTCACAGAATTCAACCCTTGAGTCCTATTCAAGAAAATTGGAAGAAAGTTGTCTTGACAGATGCAAGTAATATTGGTTGGGGAGCTGTTCTCTGTCAAGAAAACCCAGAGCAAAAGAAAAGTACATTAGAAATTTGCCAATATGCTTCTGGACTATGGTCTACAACTCAAATGAATTGGGCAAGTCTCAAGAAAGAACTTAGAGCAGTCTGTTTGGGAATTGAAAAATTCAAGGACTTTGTGATCTATACAAAGTTTTTAGCAAAAACTGACTGTCAAGCATTGAAGTTCGCCATCCAGAAATGTGATTTTGAAGATGCTGCAATGGTAAGATGGATGATGACACTCGGCCAATATAATTTTGAGATTGAATTCATCCCTGGTCATAAGAATTCTTTTGCTGATATGCTGTCTAGAGAATTTTTAGAAAAGAATTATATTCATTCTCTATCTTGTAATTTCATTAGAAGGGCTGAAGATTATGTTGAAATAGAAACCACTCATGGATGGGTCAGGTATGACAATATCAGTAATACCAGTCTGTTAGATCATGATGATGACTGGTATCCAATAAAGGAAATAAGGTGGAGAGAAGGTATTCCTAACCTCTGGACTTGGGATGATCAAGAAGTTGAAAATGATTTGGCCATTCGAGAACTTGATTATTTGGTTCATATTGGAAACATTTCTTATGAAATCTATTATGAAGATGATAACAGAATTGGAAATTGCAGGCTCACACTTAGACGATTCAATAATCCTTTTAGAAGGACCGATTATGATCCCGAAAGACAAAAGTCTGCCTTTTTTCAAATGATGAATTTAGAAAATATTTCATCTAACTTCTTCTATCATTTGCAATTTGATTTCAGTTATGAAAATTGGCCAACAGAAAGGATGAATCAAGAGGATCCTCTCCCAGAATGGTTTAAAAGTTGGTGGAAGATTTATGGACTCAGTGGTATTCTTACAATGCCTTATCAATTCACCAGGCTAAAGATTGATGGATTCTCTACGCTCGACATGCTTCATACAAGAGTTTTGTACAAAATCCTTAAAGATCTGATTGAGTTAGAAGATATTGCCTTTATAAATGCAATAAGGAGATGTGGTCATACTCATTGGTTCGTAGCTCAAAGAATCAGTGCGAGACAACTTGCCCAAAGTACTGATGGAACCCAAATGGAATACAATGATTTTCACCAACAATCAGATCCGGATGCCAACCCATTTGAACGGATAAATTTTCTCCAGCCCCCAGAAGATCATGAAAGTAAGATATGGGAATCAGAAAAGGAAGTGACAGTACAATACTTTTCCACATATCTAATAGGTCATTTCCGACATAGTTACTATACACATCCATAAGTGTCATTTTTTGTACTGTAAAGTCTTTCTAACCGACGATGGTGTTAGACGTTTCTTTCATGGGTTCTTCGTAAAAGAATCTCCATTTTGTACACAATCACACTTAGTACTTAGGCATGTCATGGAATCTCTACGCAGATGTCACATCAGTGTTACCCGAAAGCAATGATTCCTGACATTTTATTTTCTTTATGTCACATAATATCCGTAAGGATTTTGATACCTTTGCACGGGACTATCAAATCCTATTCAGATGATTTACTTTATGTCTAAAAGATAACAAAAGATTTGATATCCTTGCACGGATGATCAATCTTGAGAATCTTTACTTTTGAGTCATGAGTCTCTCGAATGTAAGGGAGTTGGCTATTTAAGAAGATCAGAGGCCAAAGACAAGGCATTCGAGTCTAGAGTAAGATCTGAGCATCCTGCGTCTCTATGTGCGAGCATAGGGAAGAATCTAAAGTGGCCGGGTCTTTAGGATTTTGAGTCTGTGTTCAAGTCTTTGGACTGAGCCTGCTTTGTTGGCCAGGTAG